>JACMZG010000008.1:6213573-6241626 GCA_018340805.1 Microvelia longipes
CACCCAACCACCACACCACCACCAAACAACCCCACAACACAAAAAAAAAAACGGACACCACAACCCACACAAACCAAGGCCACCAAAACAAAGACAAAAAAAATACACAACAAAACAAACTTCACCTACCCAACTAACCGCCTTCAAACCCTATAGCCAACCAGCCCCAATAACTCAACCATCGGGACTTTTATATTTTATACGCCACACACCAAAACCCTTTTAAAATTAATACGTTATAGCTTTGCAAGTGTAATAACTAGTAACATTAAATATGCTTGCATATAAAATTGGTAACCGCAGTAAGTAGAAAGCCTAAATTGAGGATTTGATCGTATGAGTAGTAGATCTTCTATCTTTGTCCTTGGACATAAATTCTTTCTATTTAGTTTAAAAAGCCTTATCAACACCACGTAAAGGATGGAGACCATCGGGAAGTGTACAGTGCCCGTCTCGCACTGAGATACTAACAATGGCGACATTCTATTTTCACTCTTTAAAAAAATATCGCCCTCTATTAAATTTTTATATTTGTATTTTAATTTATATTTTCAAAATTTTTTTGTAAATTTATTTATAATTTCTTTTAATTTTTTTAATTTGTAACATTTTTTTAAAATATTCCTATACCAACGTATTTACAATTACACTTACATCTCGCTTTAGGCGGCCACTATATAGTACGGGATCGCTATGCCAGCCAGTGACCTTATTATAAATATGGAATAATTGCGGTTCACTAGTGAGGTGACGCTATAATGCCACTATTCCACAAAAGGATGCCCTATCTAGAAGGGTTTACGGTCGCTATGAAAACCTTCTTTAAGTCCACCGGTGTTTACCCTCTATGGCTTTAACGTAGAACGGAACCATGCCCAACGACCAGGGACCCAATTATGGCTACCCGCTCGCCATACTAGAGACCATCTCGAATTTGCGGCAGTTGCTGCTGAAGACAATGAGTTAGGAGTTGCTATTTTATAACACTATCGAATTAAACCAAGAATAAACTCGAATAAATCCCACAATGAAACTCACGTGGTTGAAACCGGTAGTAAATTTATGGTCAAACCGAGTGCAGGTCCGTTTACGAGCCATTTATACAAACTCCATACTCGAGCCTGAGCGCAAGCAAATTTTATTGTGCTTATGAAGAAGGCAGGCCTCCAGCTATAACTCAATGAACTAATTTTGGGACATTCTATCGCAAGTAAATCTATAATGACGCAATTATTTGGCAAGTATTTTTTCAATAAACGTACTTTACCTTTAACGACAAAAGTGTGTGTACCGTTTAGATAAAAGTTAAATACTAAATACAATCGCTCGTACTCAACATCACCGTCATCCCAGTTTATTCGTGAAAATTTAATGTAAGCCAAGAATTTTGTTTTCAATTGATTTAGAATCTTGAATGTAATTTGCAGGTGGTAAAATAACCAGCTCGAAGACGATTTCGTCTCCAGGTCCAAACATGCAAGCTCCTTAACGATGACTTGGCCCCTCATTATCTACAAACCCTTGAATATCTATAATAGCGGTAGAAGGCACTTGACAGCACGGAAGCCGAGATACAACTGATCATATCCCTTAAATCATAACTTATCTCATCTTGTTGGAGCCGAGTAGGAGCCTATATGAGCCAATTAGAGCCGCTTTGGAGCCTATATGAGCCATTTAGAGCCATATTGGAGCCTATTTTGATCCTATATGAGCCGAGTAGGAGCCTATATGAACCATTTAGAGCCGGAGTGGAGCCAATATGAGCCATTTAGAGCCGGAGTGGAGCAATATGAGCCATTTAGAGCCGGTGTGGAGCCTATATGCTATCGCAGAGCCTATATGAGCCAATTTGGAGCCGAGTTGGAGCCTATATGAGCCATTTGGAGCCATTTAGAGCCTATATGAGCCATTTAGAGCCGCTTTGGAGCCATATTGGAGCCTATATGAGCCGAGTAGGAGCCTATATGAGCATTTAGAGCCATGTTGGAGCTTTAGAGCCGGAGTGGAGCCAATATGAGCCATTTAGAGCCGGTGTGGAGCCTATATGAGCTATCGCAGAGCCTATATGAGCCAATTTGGAGCCGAGTTGGAGCCTATATGAGCCATTTGGAGCCGGAGTGGAGCCATTTAGAGCCGGAGTGGAGCCAATATGAGCTATTTGGAGCCAGAGCGGAGCCATTTAGAGCCGGAGTGGAGTCAATATGAGCCGAGTTGGAGTTGTGTTGCAGCTAATATGGGTCTAACTGGAGTTGTCGAAGCCGCTTCAGCGGTGTTTTAGCTTTCGTTTAGTATATATAATATATATATTATATATATATATGAGCTAGTGGAGCTCCAACTTAG
Organism: Microvelia longipes; assembly: GCA_018340805.1. Taxonomy (NCBI): domain Eukaryota; kingdom Metazoa; phylum Arthropoda; class Insecta; order Hemiptera; family Veliidae; genus Microvelia; species Microvelia longipes. The sequence goes on from JACMZG010000008.1 coordinate 6,215,920, forward strand.
TATTGAGCCAGACACCGAGCAGAGATGTTCTCCAAGATACGTGATTCGAGCCTCTACAAGAGAGATTTGAAAACTTGACATTTAGTTGTCCAGACTGCTTTAAAAAGTTTATACATAAAAAGAATTTACTTCGACACCAACGAGATAAACACTGTGAGGGGGTTGAACGCTAGGATGGTTCAGAGTTGGGATTCTACAAGGACGCCATTGCAGGTAAACATGATGAGTCAATTGAAAACTATAATAACTCTTGCGAGGCAGTATGTGGATCGGAAAAGGATAGAAAAGAAGAAGAAGAAGACGATGAGGAGAAGGATGAAGAATATGATGAGGAGGATGAACCTATTGATGATGTAGTAAGTAACAAAGACATAGAAGAGCCAAAAACGTACGTCGAAAACGTACGTACGTCTATACAGATGCACGACAGAAGTTCGCGAGAAAGTTAAAATTCAACTGCTATCGCTTTGTTGGAAATTACCTTACGTTTCGGTTAACGAAGTTCAGAAATTAAATTTAATTAATTATTTAAAAATGGCTCAATACTAAAGTTGGAGCTCCGCTAGCTCTATATTATATATATATATATATATATATACTAAACGAAAGCTAAAACACGCTGAAGCGGCTTCGACAACTCCAGTTAGACCCATATTAGCTGCAACACAACTCCAACTCGGCTCATATTGGCTCCACTCCGGCTCTAAATGGCTCCGCTCTGGCTCCAAATGGCTCATATTGGCTCCACTCCGGCTCCAAATGGCTCATATAGGCTCCAACTCGGCTCCAAATTGGCTCATATAGGCTCTGCGATAGCTCATATAGGCTCACCGGCTCTAAATGGCTCATATCGGCTCCACTCCGGCTCTAAATGGCTCATATTGGCTCCACTCCGGCTCTAAATGGCTCCAACAATGGCTCATATAGGCTCCTACTCGGCTCATATTAGGCTCCAATATGGCTCCAAAGCGGCTCTAAATGGCTCATATAGGCTCCAATGGCTCATATAGGCTCCAACTCGGCTCCAAATTGGCTCATATAGGCTCTGCGATAGCTCATATAGGCTCACACCGGCTCTAATGGCTCATATTGGCTCCACTCCGGCTCTAAATGGCTCATATAGGCTCCAAATGGCTCATATAGGCTCCAACTCGGCTCCAAATTGGCTCATATAGGCTCTGCGATAGCTCATATAGGCTCCACACCGGCTCTAAATGGCTCATATTGGCTCCACTCCGGCTCTAAATGGCTCATATAGGCTCCAACACGGCTCTCTAAAATGGCTCTATAGGTCCACTCGGCTCTTAATAAGGGCTCCTCGGCTCATATAGGATCAATCTCCAATATGGCTCAATGCTCGCTCCAAGCGGCTCATATGGCTCATATAGGCTTCCTCATTCGGCTTCCAACAAGATGAATATGTTTATGATTTAAGGGGATATGATCAGTTGTATCTCGGCTTCCGTGCTGTCAAGATGCCTTCTACCGCTATTAATAGATATTCAAGGGTTTGTAGATAATGAGGGGCAAGTCATCGTTAAAGGAGCTTGCATGTTTGGACCTGGAGACGAAATCGTCTTCGAGCTGGTTATTTTACCACCTGCAAATTACATTCAAGATTCTAAATCAAATGAAACAAATTCTGGCTTACATTAAATTTTCACGAATAAACTGGGATGACGGTGATGTTGAGTACGAGCGATTGTATTTAGTATTTAAACTTTTATCTAAACGGTACACACACTTTGTCGTTAAAGGTAAAGTACGTTTATTGAAAAAATACTTGCCAAATAATTGCGTCAATATATAGATTTACTTGCGATAGAATGTCCAAAATTAGTTCATTGAGTTATAGCTGGAGGCCCTGCCTTCTTCATAAGCACAATAAAAAATTTGCTTGCGCTCAGGCTCGAGTATGGGAGTTTGTATAAATGGCTCGTAAACGGACCTGCACTCGGTTTTGACCATAAATTTACTACCGGTTTCAACCAGTGAGTTTCATTTGTGGGGATTTATTTTTCGAGTTTATTCTTAGAGTTTTAATCATATGTTAAATGCCTTACACTCATGTCTCAGCAGCTGCCGCAAATACGAGATGGCTCTAGTATGGCGAAGCGTGCCATAATTGGGTCCCTGGCGTGGCATGGCGTCCCGTAAACCCATAGAGGGTCCCTGGCGTGGCATAGCGACCCGTAAACCCTCAGAGCGGTCCCCTGGCGTGGCATAGCGTCCCGTAAACCGCAATATTCCATATTTTAAGGTCACTGGCGTGGCATAGCGTCCCGTAAACCTATATGGCGCTAACGAGATGTAAGTGTAATTGTAAATACGTTAGGAAAAATATAAAAATACAAAAAAAAAAAAAAAAAAAAAATACAAAAAAAATTAAAAATATAAAAAATACAAAAAAAATGTATAGAGGCGATATTTTTTTTAAAGAGGATGGTCGCCATAGTACAGTGCGAGGACGGGGCACTGTACACCTTCCCGATGTGTCTCCACCTTGACGTGGTGGGAAGGCTTTTTACTAAGAGAGACACTTATCCAGGGTGGTCTACTACATCACACCAAAAACCTCCTGCTCTACCTGGGACCAATTTTTTTATGCAAGCATATTTAATGTTACTGTTATTACACTATGCAAAGCATAAGAGGGGGGTATAAAACTATAAAGAGATGGTTGAGGAGGAGGTGGTGGCGGTGGAGGTGGCGTTGGCGGTGGTGGGTGGTGGGCGGTGGGTGGTGGCGGTGGTGGTGGTAGTGGTGGCGGTTCTCGGATCGGCCTTTTGCCCCTACTCATGCATAGTAAAAAGAAGACTCGCTTCGCTCGCTAGATTGCTTATATTTATAATAAAATATATTGTAATAGGCTCGCTTCGCTCGCTAGATTGCTTATATTATTATTTGAATAGTAAAAAGCTCGCTTCGCTCGCTAGATTGCTTATATATGATATTATATGGTAAAAAGGCTCGCTTCGCTCGCTAGATTGCTTATATTTAATATTAATGCATAGTAAAAAAGGCTCGCTTCGCTCGCTAGATTGCTTATATTTAATATTATGCATAGTAAAAAAGGCTCGCTTCGCTCGCTAGATTGCGTAGATTTATATTGACGCAAAGTAAAAAAAGGCCGCTTCGCTCGCTAGATTGCGTATATTTATAATAATACATAGTAAAAGAAGGCTCGCTTCGCTCGCTTGATTGCGTATGTTATAATAATACATAGTTAAAAAGGCTCGCTTTAAATTTTATTTTTTTGGGTTTATTATTTTAGCCGCCATTTTTAAATTATTAAAAAAAATTGAAATGCTGACCATGAAACATATATTTTCTTTTTCTACTCTTTAAGAGCTTTTAAACGATATACAACACGATTTTTTGCTCAAAATTTTTTTATCCGGTCCGCCATATTGGCTGCCATTTTGAAAATATTTTTCGGAATATTACCAAAACTATACAGCTCTGACATATAGTTAATTTACTTGTATAAAAGTATCTAAAGTATATTACAATAGATCTTTTTATTATAAAATTAGTAAAAATTAATTATTATATATTAAATTATGGCCGCCATGTTGAATTTTTCGGAATTTAGTATATAACATTTTTTGTTTTACTAATTAAGAGCTTTACAACGATATATATTACACGAGTTATTTCTTTATTTTAAATTTTTTGAGTTCATTATTTTGGCCGCCAATTTTAAATTATTCAAAAAATTTTAAAATGTTGACCATGAAACATATATTTTCTTTTTCTACTCTTTAAGAGCTTTGAAACGATATACAACACGATTTTTTCGTTTAAAAATTTTTTTTTTTATCCGGTACGCCATTTTGGCCGCCATTTTGAAAATTTTTCGGAATATTAGCAAAACTACACAGCTCTGACACATAATTAGTTTTACCTGTATACAAAATTTTATCAAAATCGGTCAATTTTTACGGCAGTTATCGCGACACGTACAAACAACACAAACATACAAACATACAAACTTACGCGCCGTCCCAATCTTCTGAAATGTAAGAACTCACTTACGTTCGTTCAATTAATCCTTAGGCCTAGTTGTGCTATCCGGAAAAAATATTTATGACGTCTTAAACCCGCAATAATGACTCAGCAAGAATTTCAAAAAATGATAAAAAGCGGAAAAATGTTTCAATCGATTTGAGATTTTGCACGCATTCAGTCATAAGAGCAACATACATACCAAGTTTCATCTCATTTCAGCATTAGTTTAATGTCTATCGTATCAATTTCTTTGAAAAATTGAAAATTTATCCTATTGAGTTGAAATTTGGTACAAGTATGTCCCTTTATGTAATAAATAAGTATACTAAGTTAGTTACGACAAGTATGTCTATGGTTTTTGTTGGGTCATAGAATTTAAGTAGCATCGAGGAAGGTCAGTTCCTAGATGGGTGACCGCTGGGAATAAACAGCATGTGTGTACTATCTAAGGACGAGCAAAGCATATATTTGTATGTATGTATATATAATATATATATATATATATATATATATATATATATATATATATATATATATATAATATATATAATATATATATATATATATATATAATAACTGCTGTGAGACCGTAGTGTCATTTTCTGCTGTGAGCTTTTAAGGTGAATAAAATCCGTAAATTTCACAACAAATAGCATTTGTCGATTTGTTTAACGAGCTTCATGCAATTTACCGGAATCAAAGACTTATTTTCCTTTAGAATGCGGCTACAATACGCTACAGGCCCCAAGTGACTCGTGACTAAGCAGTTTTGATGCAAAGCAGCTGCTAGAGCTTGCCTCAAGCCGTCGCATATCAAAAATATTTTGCTGACTAGTCCAAAAATAGCTAAATCCGACCAATTAGTGAATTGCTTCTTGATGGTTTTCAAAGCAATCTCTCTTTATCTATGTACTCAAATTTCTTTCATGTGGTAATCGCTATTAAGAGGTTAAAAAGGCGCCAAATCTTTCTACAACAGTTAAACATTCTTTAAGAACCGGCACACAACCTTATGGTGTGTGGAGGTCTAAATTTTGATAAAACTTGGGTTGTACTGGCCACTATCTAGTAGAAAAAGGACTGTAACGAATTGTAAATTCAAATCTTCTATTTAATCAAAAACTAACATAACAATGTCAACTTGATGTCACTAAATTCATATTTTTCAAAATAAACTAAATAAACAAAGGATATATTAATATATATCCAACATACTCCCCGCCGGTGTAGCAAGTAATTAGCTGCTACACACATCTAGTGGAATAAGTTTAGCCACAGCTCGTCTAAAAATGCCTTCAGGTGTTCTAACATCAGCTACTCTCACCTCATTATCCTGTCCTGGATATACTTGCTCTACAATGCCCTTTGCCCATTCGTTTCGCGGACCAAGTCGATCTACCATCAGGACAATATCTCCAATTTGAAGTGGCTTGTCTTTTCTTCTCCACTTACTTCTCTCAGCTAGGGTTGGTAAGTACTCGCAACCATCTCATCCAAAATGGTCCGCCAAGCGTTGAGCTACTTTCCACTTTTTTCTTAAGCAAAGATCATCATCAGTAAAACTTCCAGGTGACAATGCTGCTCCTCTTGATGATCCTAGTAAAAAATGGTTAGGAGTAATACTCTCGTCTCTTGGTTTTCTAGAGGCACATCTGTAAGTGGTCGACTATTCACCATGTGCTCTGCTTCCACAAACAGTGTACTTAGCACTTCTTGTTTAGGTGCTCGCTCGTTTAAGGTAGCTCGCAAAGCTGTTTTCACTGATCGCACTAATCTCTCCCAACACCCTGCGATGTGGGGGGATGCTGGTGGGATAAACTTCCAAGTGATTCCTCGCAGTGCGGTCTCGTGCTGAAATTCTGTCTGGTCCATTTCATCTAATGCTTGGCGAAGTTCTTTATCCGCACCACGTAGGTTCGTGCCATTATCTGACCAAATTTCTAACGGACTACCGCGTCGCCCAATCATACGCCGAATGGCCATGATCGCACTGTCTGTTGTCAAACTCTCCGCGATCTCAAGGTGCACGCCTCGCGTGGAAAAAACACGTTATCTCGTCTACGCCCGACCGTTACCTCCAACGGACCGAAATAGTCCATTCCGACGTACGTGAACGGTTTGATGTGATGAGCCAATCTTTCAACTGGCAACTCGCCCATTATCGGTGTTCTAGGTTTCGCTCGTTGGTTTTTACATCTTTGACACTCATGCCAGCAGCGACGAACAGCTTGTTTCAACTTGGGAATACAATATTTTTGCCTTATTTCATTGGCAACAAACTCACGCCCGCTGTGACCTGCTTGATGGTGGTAATGATGAATCAAGAGCTTAGTATACGGCTGTAATGGATCCAAAATGATTGGTTGTCTAGTTTCCCTTGAACTCCCTTGGCCTTTTGGATTCTGCTACTCATTCATAACGCCTTTATCATCAATTATGGGTGTGAAGGCTAGCAATTTACTCCTCTTGTCGACCTCTTGTCCCGCTCTTAGTTGAGTTATCTCGTTAGGGTACGCTTCATACTGTGATTTTCTCACCCATCTCAATTCCGCTTCTGAAATTTCATTCACTGTCAATTCAGGTTGATCTTTTCTTACAATTTGGCTAAACTCTTTTCTCTTGTATCTATCGTTGAGTGTTTCAGTCTCTAGTGCGTATTTAGAAACCTCTTTACCCAGGCAGTAGTTCTGATTAGTCGAAGCCACGATGAAAACCTCTCAACCTGAGGCATAGTATAGTAGTTTGCGGTGTTACAACAGCAGCTCCAACAAAGTATGGTTTTCGTTCGGCGAGTTCTTCAGGCAACGTTTCGTATGCATTATTTGTTGCGGCCAATGTTCCTCATCCTTCTTTAAGAAGTCTGGACCATAAAACCATTTTTCATCTAACTCTTTTCTAATTGGAGAGGACTTCGTAGCTTTGTCGGCGACGTTGAAGATCGATGGAACCCAGCGCCAGCAAGGTGGTTCTGCGAGCGTCTCAATTTCAGCCAACCGATGCGCAACGTAAGCTTTGAAATTTTTAGAACCTGCTTGAATCCAGTGCAGTACTACTTGCGAATCTGTCCAGAATATGCAACGCAAAGCACTCCCTATCTCAGCTTTTACTGCCGTGGCTAGCCGACTCCCAACCAACGCTGCTTGCAATTCTAATCGCGGAATCGAAACAAACTTTAGCGGTGCAACGCGTGCTTTAGCCGTGATTAACGCAACCTCTACCCCTCCAGGCGCTACAATACGCAGATAACATGCAGCAGCATAAGCATACTCACTAGCATCACAAAACGTATGTAACTCCAGTTGCAGTGCATGCGGCATAAGATTAGAATAGCATCTAGGGATTGTCCATTCTCCTGCATACCTAAGATATTCTAACCATCGCAACCAATCCATTTTAAGACTACCTCAATAATGCTATCCCATTCTAGTTGTTTGTCTCTCCAAATTTTTGAAATAGTATCCTAGCCTGGATCACCACATGCGCTAATAAGCCTAACGGGTCATAAACCGACATCGCTATTCTCAAAACTAACCTTTTGGTAGGAGCAGAAGTACCTTCGGCAACCTCCTTAGGCAGTCTTTCCCAATGAAACCTAAAACCTAACCTGTCTTTCTGCGGATTCCACCACAGACCTAAAACCCTACTCTCCTTAGCAAGGTTTTGCTCATCTATCTTACCCGCAGTCTCGTTTGCTAATTCCAGCACTCGGGGCTCGTTACACAACCATTCGTGCATCTTGAAACCCCCTTTGCTATGAATATATGTAACCTCTTTAATTCTCTGAACAGCCTCCTGTTCTGAATCTGTCGAATCAAGGTAATCATCCATGTAGTGTTTGTGCACTATTGCCTCAACTGCCTCAGGAAACTCGGACTCATACAGCCTTGCATTCCGATTTCTTATCTCTTGTGCAGCGTACGGCGAACATACAGTGCCAAACATCATCACTACCATGACATACTCATCAGGCTGTCTACCTCTATCCATACCTCTCCACAAAAATCGTTGTGCCGAGGTGTCTTCCTTTTTTATTAGTATTTGAGGATACATCTCCTTTATATCTGAGGAAAAAGCAAACCTTCCTAACCTAAATTTCCATAAAATGGCCAAAATCGAGTTAAAAATATCGGGTCCTGTGAGAAGGCAAGAGTTCAAACTCACACCATTGACTTTAGCTGAAGCGTCAAAACAAACACGAACTTTACCTGGCTTGTTCGGATTAACAACTCCCAAATGAGGCAGGTACCAGGTTCTTGGAGCGTCTGACTGTATTTCTCTACCGTGAGTTTCCTCGCATAGCCCTTTGTGACTAATCTCTCGATACGCAGTATTTTCATCTATAAAATTGTTAGCCACCCCAAGGCCCTTCAATAATTTCTCCGGCACTAGCAGGGGCCAGTTATCTTGACCAATGATAATTTTAGGTCTAGCAACTTTCAAGTTCTCTATGTCAACCATGCTAAATTGGGGATAATTTTTTCGTATGTACTTAATGTCAATTTGCTGTTCCGGTAACACAAGCTCTCTAGTCGTATGAACATCAATCAAAGAGTAAACTCTAGCTGGTTCGGTTTGAGATGCTATTTTCAAGCTTATTAATTCTGAATCATTTAGCTCTGTAGCTACACCATTCATCCATTGGACCTCTAGTTCACTCCTAAATCCCTCACAACCTATATTATGAGCTATCTCAGCGTCGCATAGAGTAATAGTCGACCCTTCATCTAGCAAAGCATGCGTATCTACCTCCCCCTTCGGTCCTATCAAGCGAACAGGTACAATACGGAGATGAATGTTTTGGCTCGCGTTGGCTACGTTGCAGGTTATAGCCTGTGCTGTTTTTGCTTCACACTCAGAATTTGACGGAGGGGTCTGGGTCCCTTGAGCACTTTTATTCTCTGATTTTCTAGCCGGTGCTACACCCCCATGTAAAAGAGGATGGTGTTTATTATTACATCCTTCTACCGCACAAGGTTTTGCGGATCTACACCTGTACGCTCTATGTGAGTTTTTAAGGCATGAGAAGCAGCGCCTATTTGCTGTAACCCATCGCCACCGATCCTGAACCGATGCCACCTTAAAAGCTTCACACTGCGTAATTTTATGGTCTGTTTTGACATGACAGAATCCACAAGTAGTTAGGTTATGGTTCTGAGGCTCAGGTTTTGCTGTTTCTTTACCCTCTTGTTTCTCTGAGCTTACTACCGTCATAAGTGCTTTGGTTTTGCCCCCTGAAGTTGTAGCTCCTGTACTAGGACTTGCCACGTTAGGGCTAGAGACTAAGCTCAACGCTCTGGCTATTTTATTAAGCCATGTATAAAAATCGCCTACGTTGGCTCCCTCAAACCCGTGATCAATTTGGAACTCTCCCCATTGCAACCTCATTCGAGGCGGCAACTTCGCTACCAAGTCTTCCAGAAGTTGTGGGTTATTAAAATGTCCCGAATGGTTCATGGTTCTCAAAATTACTACTAGGTTTTGCACTGCGGTTGCGAAATCTAACAGCTGCTCAAATTTATCCTCTTTTTGAAGGGATGCTTTGACATCTGAAATCAATTGTTTTATTATGATATCCGGTCTACCGAACCGCATTTGTAGCGTATTAATTATTTCCTCCTCACATCTAGGCATAGACAAGAGGCCTAACACCGCTTCTCTCGCTTTCCCTTTTAAACATTTTTGTAAGCGCCATATTTTCGTCGCTCGAAAACTTACACGCTTCGTTCGATCGCGTATAGTAACTATAAAAATTTAAAAATTCTTTAGGTTCTCCCGAAAAAAGAGGTAACTCTTTACCCATAGCCTTACGTGCTAAAACAGCATCTTGTGATAGCTTACAAACATCTACTTTAATCGGTGTGGAGTCGTTCTTCGATACCGATTCCAGGCCCTTATAATCTGGCCTAGGATAACTCTGACGTATGGTAGGTTCTGGCCCAGGATCTCGGTTAAGTGCCTGGACCCTAGTGAAGTCCCTCTCAAAAGAACGTAAACTAGGATCTTTTAAAGGCTTACTCGTTATCATTTGCCTCCCCAAACTTGCTACGATCTCGGGTTCAATATGTATATTTGTCCCACCAGGTCGCCCCGTAGGCTTGCCCTGGCGGTTATCTATATTGTCCACCCACTCTCGAGTACGTGAAATATTATTCTCACTAGGAGCTACAAATAAATCACTCCCTACGCTAGAAAAAGTCGAGTATCTACTCGATCGACTTTTACCTAAAGATCCCCTAGTTATCTCTAATTGCTTATAAATTTTAGCTTTTTCGATCTCAGCTAACTTTTGCTGGTGAGCTATTTCAATTTCGGCGAGTTTCTCAATCGCATTTAACTCTGCCTGGATCAATTTCTCGGAGATCACCGAACGTCTGTCACTTTGCTTTGACTGTTGATTTGACACTTTACTTTATTGAGCAGACTTAGTGCTCCCCTGTGAGTTTGTGTAGTAAGCTCAGAACCCTTCTCTGTCTCTCTAAGGATAGGATTATCTATATCCTTCCCTACCAGAGAAGAATCTCTATGCTCATGCTTTCCTACAATCGCAACCTCACTATCTAGAGGTACTTTGTCTTTCGTCTCAACAGTTTGCTCAAGCTTTTCATCTATAATTTCCTTCCCACTTCTTGGAACCATTCCGCTCCGACTCATTATGAGCTATGTTTAAATTCAAGCAAAAAATGAAAGATAAGTAAAAGTGTCTTACCACCGGAACTCTTGTGGCATCAAAGGACCAGAATGTTGGCTACTATCTAGTAGAAAAAGGACTGTAACGAATTGTAAATTCAAATCTTCTATTTAATCAAAAAACTAACATAACAATGTCAACTTAATGTCACTAAATTCATATTTTTCAAAATAAACTAAATAAACAAAGGATATATTAATATATATCCAACAAAGATATTTATATATAAGTACTTCGTTTTAGTAAAATAACATTACGACCACGTTAAGGAACCAAATAATTTCTGACGTGGAGGTCTACAAGCCTGGCAAATTTCCTTGAAATGCGTTCTTTTTTGCTCTACAATTTATATCTTGCTTTAAATGTTCTGTTCGTGTTTTATAACCTGCAGCAGTTGCATTATTACTTAATTGTTCCGATTTTTTTTTGTTTCCGAAACATTTTAATAATTAAGATAATCTGAACTTGATATTAGTACGAATAACGCTGTGCATTTCCGATTGTAGAATGATGACTGTACGTTTGAATAGCCTGTAGGATAAATATGCGCATTTCCTTTGAAACATTCGAAACATATGGAGTAACAAGTAGTGATGCTACTGCTCCCTTAGCTATGAATTATGAACTGTGCTCATAGGTTATGAATTATGATCAGAAAATTTAAGCAAGATATAAATTGTATTGCAGAGAAGAACGCATTTTAAAGGAAATACGCTAGGCTTACGGACTTCCGCAGAATTTTTAAGATCAAGTATGATGGAAACTAGTCTAAAGCTTTTGGGGTTCACTCATTCTATTCCATTACTCATTCTATCCAACTTATTCTTGTCTTCCTTATCTTAATACTCATATTTTCCATGAACAAAAAGCCCTGCACCCTTTGATTTTCTCAATTTTTTTTAAAAATGACTAAATATATGTAATACTTCTTGTGTATATATGTATGTTAAATCTGTGCCTTTATTATTCTTGTGGCCTATATCAATTTATAAACAATGTTTCTCTGCATTTTCTCAACTCGAGGAATGCGTCTGTAATTTATTTAGCGATGGCGACGAAATCTCCTCAAAGCATTTCGATATAGAAAATATTTTTACAGAACCAGACCATTAAGACATGACTATTAGCTTTTACGTATGTTATGACTAACTTTGTAAGCAAAAATAACCTGTTATATAACTAACATTATTGTATACCCGTCTTGTATTTGTATTGTTTTTTTAAAAAATAAAACTATTACCAAATTAATTTGTGTGATGCTCTATTCCATATCACCTAAGAGCATTTATTTATAACGCAATGTGGAGAGAAGTTATGCTTCAGCAGATGAATGTAGGACCAAAAGATTAACTATACTTTGAAGGAAATAATAAGATAACTTATTTTTATAACTAAGTATTAAGTAATGATGAAGAAGTCTGTCTACAAAAAACTACTTCTTTAATAGCAAAGAGCTTTCAACTTAACAGAAGGCCATCATCAGTGCTAGCCATTGAGTAAAGAAGAGAGTGATAGATAAGTCTTACAGGTAAAAAATCAAAGATAGACTCTTTTTCTTTTATTAAGATAAAATCCATGAACCCTATTCTTACTCATTCCTTAAGTATTAAGTCATTAGCATATAGATAGTTTTGAAACAGAGTGGGACATGACATTATGTCGAGCCATCAATGATGACGAATATCAAATGATGGAACAGTTCCCAGATGTGGCATTGTATTTTGCTTGTTACATTTCCTAGGTGTCTCTCGCACAATTATATTGTATCATATATTTTTTAAATGTATAGTATAGTGTTTAGTAATAATTTTGGATAAGAAGAAAGCAGGAAGACAAATCGTAATTAAAGCTGCACTTGTTACTCCTCCTAATGGACCCAGTAAAATAAAGTAAAATACTGTGGGTCCCCAGTGTTGGTAGTCAGGTTATAAATATGTTCAGTCTGTCAGGAAGGGAACATTTCTGAAGGTAAACTGGCAGCTAGCTTCAGCGCACTTTCTGTGTCGGGTCTTATGAGGAGCGAATTAATTAAATAAGAGGTCCTCATCTCCCTTATAATCCTACTAGGCTTTTAGCTATACTCTAGTAGAACATAGACGTTTTATGATGGGAATATAAACTATACATACGAATAAAACGAAATAAATATATTAATAAACAATGTATAATGTTTTGCGAATAAAAGTTATATATATATATATATATATATATATATATATATATTATATATATAATATATATATATATATTATATATATATATATATATATATATATATATATATATTATTTATATATGTATATATATATATATATATATATATATATATATATATATATATATATATATATTATATATATTTACTTAAATTATTAAAATTAACATTTTCAGCTTGTTATCCACTTTGAAAACTTTCTTAACCATTGCTCAAACATTTATCTAAGATTTTAGCCTCGATAGTTAGTTGTCTCAATATTAGATTTAAAAATACATTATAAACATACTTCTTGTCTATTTGGCTAAGGGGTTTTTTATACAATATCATTGTATAAAAATTAATATAATCTTTATCTAAATTGACATAGTTGAAATAGCCGAGTTGGAGTTGAAAAAAAAGTTGGACATGTTTCAATTTTTTGACTACCAAACACATTCATCAGATGGCCAATAAATATAGAGTTACTCTGGCTTTTCATATTCTCTGACAATTATGCTTTTTAATTAAATGGTATTTTGTTACTGCCGATAAAATCATGGTTATTTAGCTCTATTTTATTTTAGACAAGGCTTAATGAAAAACTATGCATTTAAGCGAACTTTCATCATGAAAATGGCGTATGAGGTTGTTCGGATAACGAAAGTTGAGTGGACGTCAATTTTGTTTGGCTTCCTGGTACATATATATGGTGTATATATATATATATATACCTGGTATATATATATATATATATATATATATATATATATATATATATATTATATATATATATATATATATATATTAGAGAGAGAGAGAGAGAGAGAGAGAGAGAGAGAGAGGTTCTACGCTTATAAAAATTGTTTGAAACATTTAAGCAAGGTGTTACATATATAGGTAGATAGCATGCTAAATCAATTGAGACTGGTTTCAACTGAATCGGGCCATCCAAAATAGAACAGCATACACATTATATCTAGGTATATATATAATGTTTTATATATTTATACGTTTATGACAATAACCTCTACGATGTTTGCTGGATTCAGTAGTGTTTCAAGTTGGAGGGGTTGTATGGAAGAGGAGCCCTAATCATTGTTCCGTTCTGGTTAGCCTGCTGTCCTAAACAGACAGGATAAAATGGCTACTTAGGGAACCACGATGTGATCAGCAGGCCCGCTAAGCGGAAGGACCTCGATGTAGTCTTTTTAAAGTCTTGGACATTCTAAAACCGGTTTCAGCTCAATCGGACCATACTAAGTGGCACAATTGGTAAACAACTTAAATTATGTCGCATCACCAATTAAAATAAAAAAAATGTTTCATTTACCACACAGTGGCTGTAATAGAAATATTCAACGCTACATACATATTATTGTATATACGTTTACGTATATACAATATATACACAGCGAGCCTCACAGACCTGCGATGTGGGCCTATGAGACAAGGCGATGAAAATTTGCTTGATACATGGCAAAATGTCATGTAGAAATAAATAATGAAACAACAACAGTGTGACCCCAAAGGGGGCTAGGTAAATACGTGGGAAAATGCCATGTAAACAAACAAATTTTAACAAAGCAACAAATATTTTGAAAAAACAACGGTGTAAGCACGAAGCGGCCACTCCCGAGGTTGTGTAGTGGCTATGGGGCCAACTGCCCGTATTTATAACTAGATTTGTTTTCTATTTCTAAAACGAACTGACCACTAAATGCTTTTATGCGCAAACATAAACTCAAATCACTTCATCGTCATGTATAAATTGATTGAACACTAAAAATTCTGGCCTGGTGGTAGGCGAATGCTTTCTTGCGTACCAATCCAGTTCATGGTTGGAACAGTAGCACTTTTATTTTTCTGTCAATTTTCATAATTTTTTAAAATAAATACGCAATTTTCCACTATAGGTCGTACAAAACTATGCTCGCCCTTGTATTACTGCACTATACTTAAGATGGTCATACAAAGCTCAGTTTATGCTTCTCTACAACATGTTACAGCGCATTCCCTCATAAAAAATTGGCATTTTCATGCAAATTGGCAGAAAAGCAAAAGGTTATGGAACAGTAGCACTTTACTGTTGCAGCATAAACCTGAGTAGGAACTAGATTAGTGCGCAAGAAAGCAAGCACTGAAACAAAAATTCACCCAGCTTGCTAACCTAACCACCGCGCCAGATTTATCTTGTTATTATAAACTTATGATGTAAAAATATTTTTTAAAAAATATCCGCCGCCAAGATTCGAACCGGGTACCTAGGTTCGAATTAATTGACTACTCAGATGTACTCGGACTAGTTTCATTATTTTTAGGGCACCAAAAATATTAAAAACGACACTCTACTCGACATTTTTTGCTTACCTTCCGTATTTTCAAATTTTTTATATCCATGATATTTGTTGGATCATAAAAGTTAAGCTGTATCGAGAGTGTTCAAGGCACTGAACACTCTCGATACAGCTAAAAATGATGACTACTAAAAATGAAACTGATGATTTACTATCTGAGGACGAGTGAAGCAAAACCAAAGAAGTGTTGCAGTATACATTAAACGATCAGTATTTGGACAGGCGAAGCGAGTCCGGAGTAGGGAAGATGAGCGTAGCGAATCCAAGGTGATATAGAAAAGTTCCGAAATACCTCGTACCCGACATTTTTTACTGATAAATTTGAAAATTCGCTTATATCGTGGCAGCATGCCAATTATATAATCTAGTAATATTATAAACCGATACAGGGCAACGATTGTAAGTGGCCACAAAGAGGCGCTGGAGCCGGTCATTGTCCCAACTTGGCGTAAGGCCGAGACGGGTAGCGCCGATGTCCCAGACGAACCATTAGGCCTTTTGTTTGCCTTTTTTATATATTTTTTTACAGTCTTAAATTTGGCACCCCCTAACTTTAGAATAAGGCAGTTCCCCCAATTAACTAAATATAAATACATTGGCGTTATCTAGGTACGGGTTATCGAGGTTTAACTGGAGATTAATCTTAGTTAATTTCTCTTGAACGTGTTATTTAAGAGATATTAAGATTTAACTTGGAATTCAATCCCTCGTGAAGACGTTGTACTATAAGCGCATTCTGTGGGAACATTTTAGAACACTTAACTTGGCAAATATCCCACTAGATTGAACCAGTAGTACTTTGCTTTGCTAAACCATTTCTCAAGATTAAGGGATAACGTTTAATATAACTACAAGACTGTTTTTACTTTTTCTCATGTATACCGAAGATATAAAGGAAAAGCATTGTGTTCCATATAGATTATCTGTTTCATCTGTTTTCTAAGACCTTCTGAGTGACTTTGATGGACACATCTGTATGTGAGTGTGTGTGATATCATCGTAGCTCCTAGGGTAATTATGCTAGAGAGTTGCAATCTGGTACAATTCGGATTGGTTCAATTACGATTTAGATTGGTATGTACAAGTAGTTGTGCAATCTAAAAAATAATTTAGATATAAGTAACTAACCGGAAATAATGACTCAGTAAAAAGTTCAAAAATTTATAAATCACAAAAAATTATCAATTTAAGATTGGCATGAATGGAAAAAATGACAGGAAAAAAATTACACGGATTAAATGTATAAAGGAAAAAAATACACAGAAAAAATAATTATCAACTTATAATACTGGCTATTCACTGGATCTGGATAAATATTTAAAATATTAAATCATGTACCAATAAAAGTTAGCAATAAGTCAGTAGAGCTAATATACTTTACTAAATTAACAAATCTTATTTGAAACAAAATTATTAATGGGATATGCCTCATTTATACCGTAGGCATATTGAAAAAGTATTGTGTTAGCAAAAAAAGCCGAAACCAGGATGAAACCAGAATTATCCGTTTCGGGTGTTTTAAAGGCCACCTAAGTAGTTTTCACAAAGTCGCCTGTCTGTATGTGTGTGTGTGTTATCATTGTAGCTCCTAGTGAATTCATGCTAGAGAGTTGATTTCGTACAAAAATTGGTCTACCGCTGTAGTTGAGCTATTCGGAAAATAATGATTTTATGGCGTCATTAACCTGAAATAATGACTCAACGAAAATTTCGAAAAAGCATAAAACTCGAAAAAATTGTGCGATCTGATTGAAGTTTGGCACGCATGTGGCTATGTTTAATACTAGCATATGTGCCAAGTTTCATCTCATTATCAGCATTAGTTTAATTTTTATAGAATAACTTATGTACGTTTTTAAAAAATTGTAATAGTCGAACACACTTTATATGAGCTGAAATTCGGCACAAGTAGGTATATTATTTCATGTAATAAATAATTATACCAAGTTATCTACGGACCAGTAATAAAGTATATACTGTATAGGTGCATAGAATGTATATACTTACAAAGGACAAACATTGCGAGCCCATAAATGTCTGGATGAGAGTAGCTAATCAGATGTGGTGAAGAAAAGTTCTGAGGTACCCCGTGTCCGATTTTCACTCGGTCACCCTACCATGTGCTAACCCCGCTTAATGCTGCTTAACATTAGCTATCCAACAAAAACCGCAGATAGATTAGACGTATTGAAATAAAACTTATATAATATGCTTATTATTAAGATTTTTAACTTATGCTGATAATAAGATGAAGTTGTTAGTCTTATTATAGCACTACACATAGTGCAAATCAGGGCAACAATTATTTCGCAACAAATTAGGCACGGGGAGGCATTTCGCAACCATAGGGAGGCATGGAAATCACAAAGAGGCTCCTACCGGCGACGCTGTGTAGCGGTAAAGAGGCTTCTTATTTGTCTTATTTCTAACTTAAAGTAGATGTAGTACTGCAAGTTCTGGAACAAAGTACTATATTTCTTGCTAGAAGTGAGTTCTTTGGAGGTAAAATGTATTACGATGAGTATACTTTTTATATTTATCAGCAAAAAATGAATCTATTATGTTTCTTCTACTACAGCAAAAAGCCTAAAACTAGCGTAAAAAATTGGGTACAGGAAACCTCGGAACTTTTCGCTCATCACATCGGATTCGTTACGCTTATCTTTCTAACTTCGGACTCGCTTCGCTCGTCCTCAGAATGTACAATCCTCCAAATTTATTCTTCAGCGCATGTCTTTCGGACTCGCTTCGCTTGTCCTCAGATAGTAGATGGATCCTTCTCATACTCAGGGGTCACCCATGCAGCACTGACAACGCTCGATGCTGTCAACATTTTTGTTGATCTAACAAAAATTGTGGACATCCTTGTCGTATTTAAACAAAACTTAGTTTACTTATTTCGTACAAAATTTTATTTCAGTTGTCAGTTATAGGTAGGAAAATTTCCTACTATGCTTAATAATAGGTCGTGCCAGTTCGTATTCCATAGAAGTCTAAATAGGCAAAATAGTTGTAATAAGTTTTAATAGGGAGTTAGTTAGACTGACTTACATTTTGTTAGTAAAATATTAACTTATGCAATCGTTAAAAATTCGTACTTGCAAATTGAAATATCATAAGGTAAAATTTGATAATTGTAGGCGCTCGATCAGTTGTATTAAAACTAACTTATGTGAATACTGTTTAATATGCAAGTACTAGGAATGAAAGACAAAAAATTGGCTCGGTGGTCTTGCCGGGCGATTTTCAGAAGTCATAACATTACTTAGGAATGTTAAAAATGCCATGTTGTTGAAGTTTTAGGAAGATATTTAGGTATTAAAATATCTAGGGTTATTAATGAAGCTTAGAAAAGTAATACGGTAAATTTAATTAAATAATAGTATAATAGAAAGGTATAAAATATTTTCATATCATCTTGACTAATGATTCAAATATTAGGTGTGCGCCTTTCTACATGTTAGATACACCAAAATATGGGTTAAAGAAAAAAACCACATCTTAGAGAAAAATAAATTTATTCATAAAAAAATTATCACAATCGTTCTCTTATTACTAGTATTATTTATAATTTAAAAATATAGATCAACATAAAATAGCTTATTAAACATAGTATTATACATAAAATTATTAAAAATAAAAAAACATACAGGAAAATTAAAAAAAAAACCAAACGATAAATTCACTTTTATACTTATTGATTTTAAAATTAACGGACTGTCAACTAAATGTATTATTATAAAATTATATCTAAAAACTATTAATTAAAAACATGAAATGCATTACGTCTACTTATTTATCAATCATAAATAAAAAGTCATTAAAATAAAAATCTTATTGAAAATGGAATATCTTGTTAAATAATTAATTAAGTATATTATTTATTCAGTATAATCAGGTAATATACAACTGCATGACGTTTTAAGGACTACCCTGAAGATAAAAGCCAGTTTCACCAGTTTATTAGTCAACTACGAGTATTAAAACGGGGTTTAACCTTATAGTGGATTGACATTTTGAGCAATAATAAAAGAATATTATTTTTCATATATTTTTTAAAATGTTTTAGTACCTAAATTACAATTTAAATATCACATTCATATTTACATTAATGGTTAGGCGGATTTTAGGAATGTACCTAATTGTAGGAGGTCATAATTTAATTACTTGTACCAATTAATTCTTAACAGTTTAATAAGAATCAGCGTGTATTACAAAATGATTGAACTCAATAAACAATATCGGATGTTATATATTTCTCATGCACTATTATTTAACCCTAAAAATATTAGGCTAAGTGGATCATATATTCGTAACTATTACCAATAATAGTACATTTGTAACCTGGTTCAGTAATTTAACAACTAACAAATAACAACAACAGCACACATTTCAACAACAGCAAATAACATCTCACAAACAACCTCTCAGATAAGATCAATTAAATTTTCAATTTACTGAAGCTTTAGGGTATGCTTTAATTTATTCAGTTACCGAAAGTGGATAAAATTATCTGTATTTGGTAGAATTTACAAAAGATGTTCTTTATAATCCTACAGTATTTTTTAGGATTTACTGTTGGCACATTTAAAAGGTAACATCTGGTCTGTTTTGTAACAACTTAAATACAGTAAGTTTTAAATCTAAAATTAACATTATTAACTAAAATTTCATTTATAAAATATTATCTAAGTTATATCTAAGGAAAGACTTTTAAACAATAGAAAATTATTCAATTTCTGAACATACATATAAATGGATAAAACAAATCATACTGCTGATAACAGAATAGTATTTCAATTAGTATATAGTACTATATATTATATATAATATATATATATATATATATATATATATATATATATATATATATATATATATATATATATATATATATATTATATATATATATATGTACTACATAGAAATGTCGAACATTACGTAACAAACTCGTCGAACATTAAGTGTAACTCGTCGATTAGTGGTTAAGATTATTTGCAGAATGATTAGCTGATAACTGACTTTATTATTACGAGTATCACATCACCGAATTTCTCAATTCCAACTGTTTATCATTGAGGCATATCAAACTGAAAAAGAGTAAAAAAAAATATAATATATTTCTGAACAAATAATGATAAGAAATTCAACAACATGCATGCATTTCTTATGCTATGCTATAGTACAAATAACTCAAATATGCCATGCAGTTATATGAATATACGCCACTAAATATGAAGTCTTAATTATTCGCTGAAAAATCTGAAGCAAACAAAAGAGAAGGTTTATGAAAAATAAATTAGATCTTCGTCCTGAAAAGATAAAAATATGCGATAAGTTTGATAGCATAATTCCCCTCCTCACTATTAATTATTAACCTTGCGGGATTGAAGTCATAATAATATTACCATACGTCAATTACTATCTAGACTTTTGCTAAAAGACTAAACTCTAAATCCGTGATTTCACCATAAATATCTGTTTCAGATGTATTCAAGACCTCTTAGATAGATTTCACTAAGTTCTCCGTATATGTGTGTAAGTGTTCACGTTTATGCCATTATTGAAGTTCCAGTGAGTTTATGCTAGATAGTAGGACTTATACAAAAATATAAAATTTATTACGCTATCTAATTTAAATCTGTTTTTTTTTTTTTTTATTTCCATATTATAAAGACGAAAAAAACGTTTCGTTTCATATAGCTAGCATATCTAGTTATTTTTCTATAAAATTCAACTTACCATGATAGACTTGCTGCCTTGCTACCAAACAGCACCATAGTTTCTCATTCTCAAATCATTTAACCTGCCAACAAATCAAACAATAGCTAGACTTTTGGGATAAGATAACAATAAACAACACATTGTTGGGATAAGACCACATTTCAAACAGAAAAAAATGTTTAAGCTGAGAATTGAGCTTGTGACATTGTAAAACATTTTTTACATTTTATATATTTTTAAGTTTTAAAGATGCTGACTACTTGTTTGAGTAATAGACTTTAATATGGAGAGAAGCCAGTAGTATAAAATGAGCGGCTAGGCACTGGGATAGAGGCTACGTAGTTGGGCCCTTTATCAAAAATTGCTAAAAGATTTTATTACATCTTTAAAATTTAAGGTTTAATTACATAAAACTAATGTTGTTCTATATTTTATAGTTTAAACGTTTATCTTATATTTTAAACACATTATAAAATTTTGATTTCTACGAATATTTTACCGATTATATTTAACTTTCGTACTTAAATTATACCATTACAATTAAATCATTGTTAAATAAATTTAAATTTAAAATAAAAGTTTTACTATTATAAGTATTACTTATATTAAACAGTATTTTATTATAATAACATTTTACTATAATATAATTAACAGTAATACTTATAATAAACAGTATTTATTATAATAACATTTTACTTTTATTATATTAACAGTATTACTTAAATTAAACAGTATTTTATTATAATAACATTTCACTTTTATTATATTAAAAATTAAATAAACTAATACGGGATAAATTTGTACAAAAAATAACCCTGTTACCTTTTATGCATAGCGGTTTTCTCGTTATAGGTAAAAGCAGATCGCATAGTCGCTGCGGAAACGAGTTGAGAAATTTTCTGAAGAACCTTGCCCTCTGCTCTTCTATGCCACTCCACTCGTCCATGACTAAAGACAATAATTAAAAATGAATATATATATATATATATATATATATATATATATATATATATATATATATATATATATTTATTTATTTATTTATGTATATACTATACAATAGCATAAAGTGAGTGTTTCAATTAATAAAAAATGGTATGCCGAAAATGTTAGTACCATTTTGTTACAACTCTTTATTGTTAATATATGATAAAACAATTGGATTATAGCTTTATACATATTTATAATATTCATGTAAAGAAAATAGTTCGGTCAAAGAACAATAAGCATTACGGTAAGCAATAATACACATTACTATTTCTAGGACGGTAGAAAAACTATTTTCTCCAGGGAAATATAGATCTCTAGGCATCAATGTTTTTAATATAAATATACTAGTAAGCATATATTGCCATGTAGTTAAAATTGAACTTAATTACTTTATGTACACTTACTAAATGAAATAGTGGTGAGGACTAATTGAGTCAGGTCATCATCATGACTGGTTCTCTTGAGAGGAGTTGATACTACTTTCATCACGACATCAATGAGATCTTCTAGTTTACCCGAATCTTCTATAACCTTGAAATATAAAAACCATTACTGACTACTTTAATACTGTATGCTGATTATTCAGCATACATTTATTGAAACTAAATAGAGATACTCTGCATGAAACGATATGAACTAAAAACATTATAATCAAATTCGAATTCTAGGTTAATTAATAAAGACAGTTAGTTATTAGTCTGTACATAACAGTCTTAACGTTGCACACATGAAATACTTTGTTGTACGTTTCATGCAATAATTTCCTATTCACGTGTTCAAATAAAAAAAAAATAAAAAAATTGTCATTTAACTGTCCCACTTCTATTATTATGCTCAATAAAATTAATTTATAGATTATATTATTGAAACATAAAAGAGATATTCTTCATAAAACGTTATGAACTATAAACAGTATCATCAGGTTTATAATATATTTTATATATTTGAAACAATTTCATAATATCCTTGTAGAGGTTACCTTTTGGACCATTTTCTGAATGTTGGCGTGGCAATGATTTAATTCTGAAACGAATCTGAGAATCCTTCCTCTGGCTCCCTTAGTTATTGGCTTGGCTCCAATGAATAAACATTTAAAATCAATGTTTTCATTGTCTAGAGACAGCATGTCTTCATAAGTCCATTTGCTGAACACTGGCCAGTACTTGTGTAATTTTATGCTCTTCAACCAGCGCCAAGTACCTGTAACAACAGTTGATTAGTAATGAATAAATACATTTTTAAGGACTGAAGATAATTGATAAGTTGTAATAATTGAGAAATTAAAAATATCTTTAAGATATGTTGATTCAACCTAAAACTAAATTAATCTTTAGTAATTTCTTTAATTTAATTCCTCACTAGCTAGACACTAGATAGCATGATAGATTGGATTGATTGATAATTGATGATAGCATGATGATACTGACTAGAAGCATGATAGACTTAGGACTAATAGCATGATAGAGACTAGTGCACCTAGATAGATGAGACTAGACTAGATAGCATGATAGACTTGACTAGATAGCATGATGACTTGACTAGATATAGGCATGATAGACTAGACTAGATAGCATGATAGACTGACTAGATAGCATATAGACTTGATAGATAATTGATAGAATAGAGCTAGACTAGACTAGAAGCATGATAGAGATAGATAGACTTAGATAGATAGCATGATAGACTCTAGATAGCTGATAGACTAGACTAGATAGCATGATAGAGACTAGATAGCATGATAGACTAGACAGATAGATAGACTAGACTAGCATGATAGGAGATAATATGACTTGACTAGATAGCATGATAGACTAGACTAGATTGCATGATAGACTAGACTAGATCGCATGATAGACTAGACTAGATAGCATGATATACTAGACTAGATAGCATGATAGACTAGACTGTAGATAAGTATTCTATTCTGAGGTCGAGCACAGCGTGGCCGAAGTTTACAGGTTACTATTGGAGCTTTGGATAATACAAAAGCTTGAAGATGAATACAAATACAGAAGTAGCCAGTCCCCTAGTTTTCGGTAATTTTTTTATATATATGCGGATACTTATTTAATGGGATATACAAAAACCATGCCACCAAAATTAGCAGTGTACACCATTTTTACTTTTTTTATTTATACCGTAGGTATATAGGAAAAGTATTGTGTTTGCAATAAAATTTGTCTGTGTGTGTCTGTCATCATCGTAGCTCCCTCCCAGCGTATTTATGCTAGTGAGTTGAAATTTTGTGCAAAAATCAATCTACCGCAGTGCTATTCGGAAAATATTTTTTTCAATCACTACCCCAACTCATAAAACATTTTGAATAATTATATATTCAAAATTATATATATAACACGGAAAAATGATGCTATACGTTTTTTAAAAAAAGTAAGAAATCGGAAAGTAATCTAAACGAGTTAAAATTTAGTACAAGTGCATCCCTTGACGTAATAAATAAGTGTACTAAGTTTCTTTATAATACAACAAATCTATTATTTTTGTTTGATCATAAAGCAGCATCGAGCGTGGACAGTGCCTCGACAGATGACGACTGGGAATGAAACAAATGTAATTACTATCTGAGGACGAGTGAAGCAAGTCCGAAATTGTGTTACAGTATAAATTTAACGACTCGATTTCTGAGGACGAGCGGTCTCGCTTCGCTGGGAGAAGCGTAGTGAATTCGAGAAATAGTTCCGAGGTACCACGTACCCGATATTATGCTCTAGTTAACTAAGTTAATGCATATCTTTAGCACATTTCTTAAAAATAATAATACATTTAAAGATAAAGCTTTTAGAATAATGTGTGTAAATTATATTTATATATATATATATATATAATATATATATATACAAAATAATATAAGTATATGACATCTTCTTTAATACACCTTCCATTCCAGGGGATGGCATAGACTCTGTTACGCCTGATCTCTTGTTCAACTTCTGCTGTAATGATTCAGCAGCGAAATAAAATCTCGAACCAAGTTCGTGGCTAAACTATAAGAAAAATGTCAATATTAATATTAATGTTTTATGTTATAATTTATGAAAATGAAATAATATGTTTATAACAAATTTTAAAAGATAATAATGTAAGAATGTAATTTAAGTAATATTTTAATAAATTTCTATGGATTAAAATAATGAATGTTATTCATTTATTAACTTAGCTAAATAATTGTTACTTTATTGATGAGTAGAATGTTTTTTATTTTTTCTTTATGATAGTTTAGAGTATATTTTCATTTTGTTCTATAACACTACAAAATTATAATAACCACTAATGTTAAATTTATGCAATAAGCATATATTTAATTTATTAGCAGATGCTAATATTGTGGCAAAAACTGACGTTCGGTGTCTTAATAATATACTTTATAAGATGTGTTAACACTTGTAAAAAATTCTAGCTATATGTATTATATAAATTATAGTATAATACTTCTAGTAGTACAATATATATAAAAAATATCAAGGACTTATAGTACTATAACATTTTTAGCCAAATAGACTAAGGATTTTGTAGTTCATTGTAACTAATTTTATTATATTTTGAATGTACCTCTGACTTAGACGTGGAGTTTTAAAGCAATATTGGCCAGATGGAGAGCTAAGTGATGACCCAGTCCTGAGCCAGCGACTCTTCTAAGGCTGTGACTATCACAGAAGCATAAACTGCATTCAGGTCGCTGCTGCCGAAAGAAGAATGTGGAAGATATCGAATTAATTCAGTCAAAA
>JACMZG010000008.1:6242626-6331089 GCA_018340805.1 Microvelia longipes
GATAATCTCCTTTAATTGAGGAAAAGCAAACCTTCCTAACCTAAATTTCCATAAAATGGCCAAAATCGAGTTAAAAATATCGGGTCCTGTGAGAAGGCAAGAGTTCAAACTCACACCATTGACTTTAGCTGAAGCGTCAAAACAAACACGAACTTTACCTGGCTTGTTCGGATTAACAACTCCCAAATGAGGCAGGTACCAGGTTCTTTGAGCGTCTGACTGTATTTCCTCTACCGTGAGTTTCCTCGCATAGCCCTTTGTGACGTAATCCTCGATCTTTTCGCAGTATTTTCAGCTATATAGGATCTTGATCTAGCTTCCGTTCCACATTCTGTAACCTGCGAAAAGCTGCTGATCTACTATAAGGTAAAACACAGTCATCAGATTTCCAGAGGAGACCCGTTTCCCATCTCTCCCCACAAGCCTAGTTGTTTCATCCATTAGCCTCATAGCTCGTTCTTCTTCAGGTGTATAATGACGCTCTATCTTAGCTGTCGTCCCAGCTTCATCGAGCAGAAACGTTTTCTCCACCAGCTCACATAAGCGTTCGTCAGTGCTCTCCGTTCTTATGTAAAATAAATTTGCACGGTTATAAACAACCAGTTTTTTCATACGGCCATGAATTGACCATCCTAACCGTGACTTGGTAGCCACTGGACCACCCCAAGGCCCTTCAATAATTTCTCGTGGCACTAGCAGGGGCCAGTTATCTTGACCAATGATAATTTTAGGTCTAGCAACTTTCAAGTTCTCTATGTCAACCATGCTAAATTGGGGATAATTTTCTCGTATGTACTTAATGTCAATTTGCTGTTCCGGTAACACAAGCTCTCTAGTCGTATGAACATCAATCAAAGAGTAAACTCTAGCTGGTTCGGTTAGAGATGCTATTTTCAAGCTTATTAATTCTGAATCATTTAGCTCTGTAGCTACACCATTCATCCATTGGACCTCTAGTTCACTCCTAAATCCCTCACAACCTTATTATGAGCTATCTCAGCGTCGCATAGAGTAATAGTCGACCCTTCGTCTAGCAAAGCATGCGTATCTACCTCCCCTTCGGTCCTATCAAGCGAACAGGTACAATACGGAGATGAATGTTTTGACTCGCGTTGGCTACGTTGCAGGTTATCGCCTGTGCTGTCTTTACTTCACACTCAGAATTTGACGGAGGGGTCTGGGTCCCTTGAGCACTTTTATTCTCTGATTTTCAAGCCGGTGCTACACCCCCATGTAAAGAGGATGGTGTGTTTAATATTACATCCTTCTACCCACAAGGTTTTGCGGATCTACAACTGTACGCTCTATGTGAGTTTTTAAGGCATGAGAAGCAGCGCCTATTTGCTGTAACCCATCGCCACCGATCCTGAACCGATGCCGCCTTAAAAGCTTCACACTGCGTAATTTTATGGTCTGTTTTGACATGACAGAATCCACAAGTAGTTAGGTTATGGTTCTGAGGCTCAGGTTTTGCTGTTTCTTTACCCTCTTGTTTCTCTGAGCGTACTACCGTCATAACTGCTTTGGTTTTCCCCCCTGAAGTTGTAGCTCCTGTACTAGGACTTGCCACGTAAGGGCTAGAGACTAAGCTCAACGCTCTGGCTATTTTATTAAGCCATGTATGAAAATCGCCTACGTTGGCTCCCTCAAACCGTGATCAATTTGGAACTCTCCCATTGCAACCTCATTCGAGGCGGCAACTTCGCTACCAAGTCTTCCAGAAGTTGTGGGTTATTAAAATGTCCCGAATGGTTCATGGTTCTCAAATTACTACTAGGTTTTGCACTGCGGTTGCGAAATCTAACAGCTGCTCAAACTTATCCTCTTTTATTGAAGGGATGCCTTTGACATCTGAAATCAATTGTTTTATTATGATATCCGGTCTACCGAACCGCATTTGTAGCGTATTAATTATTTCCGCCTCACATCTAGGCATAGACAAGAGGCCTAACACCGCTTCTCTCGCTTTCCCTTTTAAACATTTTTGTAAGCGCGCCATATTTTCGTCGCTCGAAAACTTACACGCTTCGTTCGATCGCGTATAGTAACTATAAAATTTAAAAATTCTTTAGGTTCTCCCGAAAAAAGAGGTAACTCTTTACCCATAGCCTTACGTGCTAAAACAGCATCTTGTGATAGCTTACAAACATCTACTTTAATCGGTGTGGAGTCGTTTTTCGATACCGATTCCAGGCCCTTATAATCTGGCCTAGGATAACTCTGACGTATGGTAGGTTCTGGCTCAGGATCTTGGTGCCTGGACCCTAGTGAAGTCCCTCTCAAAAGAACGTAAAGTAGGATCTCTTGCGGGTTCGCTCGTTATCATTTGCTTCCCCAAACTTGCTACGATCTCGGGTTCAATATGTATATTTGTCCCACCAGGTCGCCCCGTAGGCTTGCCCTGGCGGTTATCTATATTGTCCACCCACTCTCGAGTACGTGAAATATTATTCTCACTAGGAGCTACAAATAAATCACTCCCTACGCTAGAGAAAGTCGAGTATTTACTCGATCGACTTTTACCTAAAGACCCCCTAGTTATCTCTAATTGCTTATAAATTTTAGCTTTTTCGATCTCAGCTAACTTTTGCTGGTGAGCTATTTCAATTTCGGCGAGTTCTCAATCGCATTTAACTCTGCCTGGATCAATTTCTCAGAGATCACCGAACGTCTGTCACTTCGCTTTGACTGTTGATTTGACACTTTACTTTTATTGAGCAGACTTAGTGCCCCTCTGTGAGTTTGTGTAGTAAGCTCAGAACCCTTCTCTGTCTCTCTAAGGATAGGATTATCTATATCCTTCCTACCAGAGAAGAATCTCTATGCTCAAGCTTTCCTACAATCGCAACCTCACTATCTAGAGGTACTTTGTGCTTTATCTCATCAGTTTGCTCAAGCTTTTCATCTATAATTTCCTTCCCATTTCTCAGAACCATTCCGCTCCGACTCATTATGAGCTATGTTCAAATTCAAGCGAGAAAATGGAAAAATGAAAGATAAGTAAAAGTGTCTTACCACCGGAACTCTTGTGGCATCGAAGGACCAGAATGTACTGGCCACTATCTAGTAGAAAAAGGACTGTAACGAATTGTAAATTCAAATCTTCTATTTAATCAAAAACTAACATAACAATGTCAACTTGATGTCACTAAATTCATATTTTTCAAAATAAACTAAATAAACAAAGGATATATTAATATATCCAACATGGGTATTCCTATAGCCCTCTTTAGCTTAGTTATTGTCGTATATCGTATCAAACTATCAGCTTATGTATTACAGTTAAATGATAAAACAGCTGATCCCAGACTTAATCCTTCTCAAAAATTCATCACCAAAAACAATAGTCATCAAATAAACTCTTTTGCACAAAATAATAAAGATTTAATTTATTTCATTATTTAAAACAAAGAAAGTACGGAACAAACTGTTAAAAACTCATCTTATGAACTTTGCGAACATATTGAAGCTAAGTTTCAAGTCCTCATTGATAGAGCAAAACTTATTAAGACAAACATTGTTAATAATGTTTACTACTAATCCATAGTAGTACCGAACGTTAATATTATTGTTATCTATATTCTTCACTTTAGGTACATTAATACAGCAAATGCAATTCATAAATGAGCACTTTTTCTACAAGATTTACCTCTCGCAAGTAAAGCAAACCCCTCAGCCTACCAACATGGTATCAGAATAACTTACAGCCTGTCAATGCTATTTGGGTCTGTATAATTTTTTGTAAGCACTCTAACTCTCGAACGCATTAATATTTATTAATCAAACTTGGTACAAATATCAACCTTGGAGAGGACAGGAACTCTATATTGAAAATCAGGTTGTTAAAATTGCACAAAAAACAACATAATCTTAGCTTTAAATAAGTGCGAATATTGCTGTGTCGTACATTATTTAATCTATGGGATAAATATTAAAGAAACTGTATGGATAATAATGTATGGAAATCAGTGGCGTAGCCAGGGGGCTGGGGGCCTCCCCCCCCCCCCCCCCCCCGAAATTTTTACATAACCTTAACCAGCAATTAATGTGTGAAAAAAATAAAACTAAAAAAAAATTAAAAATAAATAATTACATAACATATATTTTTTAACAATGAACAATATTTATTATAATATAAATATCATAAATATATCAACAAAATATACAATGAAGTTGAAAGATATAAAAATAATTTGAAAACATTGAACAAAACAAAGTAAGTAGGCTTGTCCGAAATATTTTATCTCGAGTCATATATATATTTATATATATATTATATATATATATATATATATATATATTATATATATATATATATATATATTATATATATATATATATATTATATATATATATATATATATATATATATATATATATATATATTATATATATATATATTTATATATATATATATAATATATATATATATATTTATATTATATATATATATTTATATACATATACCATTTTTAACATTCAGCCCCCCCCCCCCCCCCGAAATTAAATTCTGGCTACGCCACTGATGGAAATAATGTATGAATAATAAAGAAATAATAAAGAAATAATAAAGAATTGGGAATAATAAAGAAATTGGGAAACTAAAGCAAGAAATGGATTAATGAGAAAGAAAATTCACATTTTAAAGAAAATTCACCGGGGATGTGAACCAAAGCACCAGATTTTTTTTCTGATGCTGGTTTGAAAATGATCCTAGTTGAACATACCCAGTGATTTTAGTAGACTATACGTCGTAGAAGCAATGTAACCATATTCTACTGGTAATAATATTAAATCAAATTAAAAAGCCGTTCCGTTCAAGAAGACATTTCTCCACAGCACAGCTTCGCAGTGTTATCCATAAAATATAATTTATCTACAAACTAAATGTTATTTTTTGTAATAAATTTCTTGGTTTAAGAGCTAAATTACATATTAGTTGTTTCAAGAAAATGTATAAAAATTGTTGGGCCTTGTTAAGGATCAAATATACAACTTTCTATTTATTGGTATTTACCTACTTTTGTAGCAGGACTAGAAAAGGTGTTGTGTACATAAAAAAACCAACAAATTAGGAAGAATCTTTTATGTTCAAATTGAAAAGGTGTGTAATAAAGTAAAGTAAAAATAATTTCATCTCAACAAGGGAATTAACTTTTTGACTATAGCTTTACGGGACTAAATTAATGCTTTTTTCCTGCACCTAAGTTGGCAACTCTGTTTTTGTTTTGCTTATCCATAGAGATATTATTACTGGAGGGGCCATAGAGATATATACTAGAGGGAGCATAGCCTATCTTAATACATTGAGAGGCCTGAAACATTTTTAGTGGGGCTCTCAGGGGCTCTGTGTAACCTAATTGAAACCTCCTCCAAGAGGGAGTTAAGGATATAATTAATCAATTGTTTTGGGCTTCCCGCAGATTGTTTGTGTTGTGATTTGTATTTTAAACATTCTACTATGTAATTCACTGTTTTTTTGTTCTGCTTATTTGATGATAATGATAATCGAATGTGGTCAGGTTACTTTTTCGATGTTTCAAAATTTAACCAATAGGGCCCCTCTAGTAATATATCTCTATGGGAGGGCCCTATTGGTTGAATTTTGAAACATCGAAAAAATAACCTGACTACCTTTGACTTTCAATATAATCAAATATACTATATATCAAATTACTGTAACATATTATTATAAGAACGTTTAAATACACACTTAACACAGATAATGTTCCGGAAGCCTAAAACAATTAATTTATTTTTGTTATTATAACCTTTACTTACTCTTGAAGGAGGTTTCAATGAGGTTACACAGAGCCCCTGAGAGCCCCAAAAAGATGTCTCAGGCTTCTAAATCTATTATGATAGGTTATGCCTCCTCTCGTACATATCTCTATGTGCTTATCAATCTATAAATAAACTAAACTTATATCATTTGATACTACCGAGTTTTGAAAAAACATGAATAATTTTAATTATTCATGTTTAATTATTCTCTGACACAATTTAATTGTGCGAGAGGCACCCCTAGGAAATGTGAGTTAGACGTAACGAAACAGAGTGGGACATGACATTATGTCGACCCATCAATGATGACGAATGTCAAATGATGGAACAGTTGCCAGATGTAGCATTGCTTTTTGCTTGTTACATTTCCTAAGTTTCTCTCGCACAATTATGGTGTGTAAACTAAACTTATCTAGACGTTTTTCACCTTTGACTGTTTTTTTTTTTTATTTATTGATTGTTTGTTTTTGATTGTTATATTAAGTTATGTGTTTGGGCGCTTAAGAGAAAACATGAAAAATTAGATTTTAAAATTGTCTTTTAAGCGCCCAAACACACAATTACCTCGTCTACACGATGTGATGAACGCTGATTTGAACCCCCAGTTAAATCCTTGACACCAATTTTACTCCGTGAAGACGAGGGTTCAACCCGTTGTTGAACACCGATAATTTGAAGGTTGAATCCCCATAATGTGTCGTGTAGACACTTATCAGATTAGTCAGGTTATTTTAATAATTATTATTGCTTTCAATTTCTTTAGTTATTTAAAGAATAAACATATGAATTGATTTATTTTTTCCTTATGATATTTAATCAATATATTGATTTACGATTAAATTAGAATATACGACGACAAACACACTTTACATCTGACTGAGTACAACAATGTAAGCACCAGAGCACAGAACAACCAACTATACAAACAACCAATTTACAGAACAACGACAGCACAAAGACAATGGCAGTACAGAGCAGCGACTCTATGAAACAACTTACCCAATCACATAAAGACCACCGACAAAAGACTTTCAAAAAAAGACTAAAATTATTTTTACTAGAAGTACAACTCAGAGACAGCCAACAATACCAAGCGTAGAATATGTATGTATGTGTGTGTGTGTATGTATGAATCTATATATGTGTGTATATGTATGTATGTGTATGTATATATATATTATATATATATATATATATATATATATATATATTATATATGTCTGTATGTATATATCTATATGTGTGTATATGTATGTATGGGGGTATGTGTGTCTTTGTATGTATGTACATGTTTGTGTGTGTATAAGTATATATACAAGTGTGATAGTAAGTATTTATGTGAGTATGTGCATATGTATGTGTATATGTGAATGTATGCATATTTATACATGTGTTAGTATAAGTGTATATTAAGGTGAGTATGTCCCTACATTTAAATATAATAAATATAATAAAGTGTAATAATTAGATCTAGGATATAAGTATAAGATTTCTAAATTAGTGATAACTTAGTTTATAAGCATAGTATAAGTGAGACAGTACTCCCTCCACGGCACAAGATATCTTTTTATCTTTTGTGGAGGGATAAACCTGGCTAGAATAACATGTGTTAAATAATAATTGTATAGTTTCTAATAAAGGTTTAAAAAAAAAATAGCAGCATTATGCGGTCTACTATAGAATTTTTATAAGAAAAATAAATGCATTTTCTCCTCAAATTTAAGTCCTAGTTCGCTGTAATAAACGCTGCTGTTATGATATTGGTTCTTCGCCTTCTCATAAGAGCAGTGTATTTTATTTTACTGTTGTTCCTTACCGCATTATACCTCGCTTAGTAAAAAACACTAATTTGTTGGTTTTAAGCAGTTATAATTATAAATAGCGGACACAAAATAAGAAAAGAATAATTCATGTTTTTAAAAATATTCAAAATACTACAAGTAGAATACTAAACACACAAAAATAACTGAAAATCAAGTTGATTTTGAAGAATGGCCAACGTACACTAATAAATAGTCCCAAAAAAGTATCGATCTTTATTTAGATTTAAGTCATTATTCAAAATTATTTTAATGATAACATCTTTATTAGTTATTTTATGTATACTCTACCCTTTTACTGTTCAGTTTTGTTTTCTTTTTATAACAATTATTGATTTATTTACTTGGTTTTATTTATTAATTATCATTCTACTTTACTAAAATGTGATTTACAAATGTCTGCCAATACTATGGAAGTAATAAAAGTATATAATTATGTTTAAGAACAGGCTACATTTAAATGAAAACAGAAAATTCTGGCGCGGTGGTCCGCATGTCGGGCGAATTTCCTTTGGATGCGAGCATTCAAACCCAGAGTACCTGGGTTCAAATCCTAGTAGGGACAATAATTTTTTATCGTTTTTTTACCTAATATAAGTTTACAACTAGAAAATAATTCTGGCGCGGTGGTCCGCATGTCGGGCGAATTTCATTTAGAATGCGTGTTTCCGTGCTAAACAACCCATTTCTTGCTTATGCAAGAACCATTCCCATTGCGTGGTTCCGATTCATGCTTTAGAACCTAAGCAGTTACTCAATTGTCATGCACTGCTCTGAACTCATTTTGTCTGTATTTTCCAAAGGAAATGCGCATAATTATTCAGTTGGTGGTACAAAACTATGCATCTAAAATTAGAAGTACGCACTATTATTTGCACTAGTTTAAAGCTTAGTAACTTATCTTTAAGCTTAGTCAGTTATCTTTAAAGGTTTTAGCGCATTTCCTTTGGAAAATACAAACAAAGATAAGAGTGATCGTATCGACTTATATTATGACCTATTTCGACCTATATAAAATATTAACCCTGAATTTGACCAATTTTTGGCACTCTCAGCAAACCGGGAAAATGACGTCACAAAAACCTGAGGGTTCGTGTCCTCCCCAAGGTAGATTTTCGTTCTAAGATTGATAAAAAAAAAATAATCAGTACGAAAGATAACGTGAATAAATTAATAAATTTTAAAGCGTCCTCCCTTTAAAATGTATTCCTTGGAAATAAGAGTTATAAAATCCCTCTGCTGCACCTTAGGATTTATAAACTTAATTTCTTCAGCTCTGCCTCAGAAACTAAGTCAGGAGCTTGAGACTAAATAGCTCATTTTACTCCCTTGATGCGTAAATAACTATATAGTGAACAGGAGCAGGATAGTAAACTTTATCCTGATGACAGGAGAAAGATATGACAACAATCAAACGTTTGATTAAGTGAGACATTTATATTCTTTAAGCGAATTTCCTATAGGAAAAAATGTTGTGTGGAGGTGTTTTTGGTTGGTTGCATGAGTATATTGTAGTACAACCTTTGAAAAAAAAAATTAAAAAACCTTTAAAAAACGCATTTTCTTTAAAAAAAAATGCATAAAGCAAAAAACAAATGTTATGTACTAATGCTACTAGTATAAACTACACTCATTTAATCATTTTTCACATTCTCTATTTTTAACATAAAATCAAAAGTGACAGAATGACATGTAAACAAATATATAGAAAACAAAACAACAACTAAATATGTATCAATGCCTCCCTGTAAATTTAGTTCCTCTTATCTGGTTTAAGTGCCGCCTCCAAACTAAACCCTCATCTCCATCTATCCTTACTCGATAATGTAGAAAGCCATCTCTTTTAATTACCACACCAATGCCCACTTTTGTCTACCACCATAATTTCTAACCTGTACCCTTTTAATCTGTTTCGTCCGTAATCTTTTTCAAGTGCATGAATGTTTCTAGCCTTCGGTAAAAATTTTCAAATGATTCTTCATCGGGAAAAGGTGTAAAACTTATACCCGATGTAGAACAAGTGTTATTACTGCTGTTATTTGTCATATTAGTTGTAGATGTCTGGTTTCCCGTCAATTGTTTTCTTTTCTGTTCTAAAATGCCAAAAAGTTTTGACATTCTGTCATCTAGTTCAATCCTTTGCTCAATTTCTGATTCTATCGCTGTAATATCGATAAGTTCTTCTATTGTATCTTGAGCATAGTTGAATTTTGTATGTTAGATTGTAATCCTCTAGTCTGTGTTGTAATTCCTCTAAATTATGTGCATCTAAGTTAATATTTTCTAATTTAGTTTAGTGCTTTTATTGAAATACGTGTTCTTCTTGCCTTACCATATCTTCCGTAATCTGCTCTTTCTGTCCTCGCCATTTTTGTTATGTACTAATGCTACTAGTATAAACTACACTCATTTAATCATTTTTTACATTCTCTATTTTTAACATAAAATCAAAAGTGACAGAATGACATGTAAACAAATATATAGAAAACAAAACAACAACTAAATATGTATCAACAAACATAAATTAACTGGTTGATTCGAGTAGTTCGCTTTTTACTATAAATAAGTGCATTTAAATTATTTTAGAGTATCTATACAATAATATCAACACAAACAAAGTCTTTCCACTAAATTTAAACTTTACTAAGCAGAGCCGGCTTTCGGCAATAATGCCACCTACAGTGCCGTGGTGAGATGTTGAGTCAGTCTTTCAATTCATGGAATCTGTTCAAATGTAGTGGAAAGACTTTGTTGGTGTTAATATTATTGAAGGAAATTCCACTTAGCTTACTGAAGTTATATCTATAAAAACTATTTAGAGTTTATAGTTCTACTGGTTACAAGTTCTACTGGATACTCGAATTAGTCGAATCACTCGAAATGTGATCGGTCGACTTTAAAACCACTTTCAATAAAGTACAGAAGATTGTTATTATTGTTCTTGGTCAGCGCAACCAAGGCTTGTTTTGATAACTGGGATTTATCTTTTATTCTTCGTATCTTTTTAAATTATTCATTTATTAGTAATTATTAATAATTTTGAAAAATAAATGTTTAAGCAGGGCACATGCAGGATAAATGCAATTAAGGAAATATGTAAGGAAGATACGAAACAAGTCGTCCTATACAATGTAGTATGAAATTTTCAAATTCAACGATATTTAATTTTGGTAATGTAACTGAATTTTGGTAATCAATGATATTGAACGAAATTACTGTTTGGAAATGTCTAAATTCAATACTCACATTTTAAGCTTCAAAACAGAAATAGAGTAAAATTAAGGAGATTTAGGGTTGAATAACCCACAACTATAGATGAGACAATCTTTCATTCGAACGTACGGAAATATCAACCTGAAACCGACCAAAATCTCGCGTTAGTTCGCTTAAAATTTAGACTAGCATAAGTGGGACAAAAATTTGATCATTTAGGAGCTGATAAGAAAGAAAACCGCCATTTACATCTTTAAAGACGCGAAAACGACAAAAAGTTGTTTTAGAACTTAAAGCCAAAATAAATGGATATTTTATATCTTATATTATTTTTATACTAATAATTTTTTTTGTATTATAATAAAATAATTCAGGCAATAAATGACATTCATTATTGATGTACAAGCTAGTCCAAATGTCTCCCCCTCTAAACTTTAGAACTGTTGAAGAAATTTTTGAAGCTTCAAAAATTTGATCTGTATTTTCTATAGTGATGTTTTTTTTGCAATGAGCTATTAGGGTGCAGTGCTCCTATGGCGCATTACTGACCCTACCTTTAAAATTTTAATTAGACTCCATATTTTAAAGTTGAAAATAAATTGTATAATGGGTGATTTGTATTTTTCAAGTAAAATATAATATGGTTAAACTTGACTTTAACCATATTAAATGTAATAACTATTGCTCCAATAGAAAACTGATTCTCTCCTATAGGCTCCTTATAGGAAAGAAACGGTTGTCTGAATAGGTTATGTTTAAAATCAGAAAAATTTGAAAAAAGGGAAGGTTATTAGTCTTCAAATAATTGGACACTTAACATTTTTAAGTTAGTCTTGGCCACATTGCTTTAGAGGGGATGGACCCACATTTTTTAAATTTTTATAGGGGGTGTAGATGGGATAGATGCCATTATCTGCGACGATGTAATTTTAGATCGCTGTGTGGTTACGATGTTAAAGATCTAAGAGATCTTTGTAGTAGGGAAGGATGATCTGGGATTGGACGCTGCTAACTCCACCCACCATGAGGAGGCTGGATCTGGAACAAAGCGAGACGAACTCTTCATCTTAAATTAACTCAAATTAGTAGCTTATTATGAACTCGTCAAATCGTTCGTGCGATCGTGTTGATTCGGTAATAAATCGTGTTTACGCGAGTGATGTGATACCACAAAGAACAGTGATGACAGTCAGGATGTTAACGAAAGGTTGTCAAGTTCCGACGATGAAACTTCACGTATGGACAAACCACAGCTTAATTTTGGTGTGGATAGGATTTTATCTTTGCCAGTTCAGAATCACAAAGTATCATAATTATCATTACCAGGTAGTCATATTAAACAAATAATACTCTGCCAAGCACGGCACAAAGCATCTACTTGCTTATTTCATTTAATATAATGCGATCTCAGTTTATATGATCAGTATTCGTAAATTTATTTAAAACTTAGTGAATGCGACCCACATGAGGTGATTCCCAGAGGAATGCCTTTTCTCCAATTTAATATTTATTTATTTGGTTAAAAACTTCTCGATATATTTGTACGAAAAAATTGATTTTTAAAATTTTTCAACTAACAACTGGTTTGGATGATTTGAAAACAAATACACTCTCGTCACATTGTTCACGTGGTTGGTAAACCAGTTCTGAAACATATCATGAATAGTCTTACTCTATGTGTGACCACAGACGTAAATATTGATTAACTGAACACTAATTTTTACACGTCCGCCATTTTGATCCGCCCTTATATGAAGTCTTGAATGTATTGTATTAAAAAATGTATAGGGACCATGCCATAAAAACCACTAACATTTTCGGAAAATTACATATTAATGTCCAACAAACAGCCTCTGAAAAACGCTGATGATACATTTTTATAGGCAGAAGATCACGGTTCTATAATAACAGACAAATTGAAACTACTTTTATTAAAAAATTCTGGTACAAAGTGTCGCAGGACGGGCGAATTTCCATTATTGCGTGCTTCCATCTTTAAATCATTTATTTCTTACTTTCGGTTTGTGCTTTATAGCCTGATTAGTAGCTTCACTCCTCATTCATTTTTTCCAGAATTTTCATTGTAAATACGAAAAAATGGAATACGTATCCTGCAAACTGCAGGTTATGCTATAGTCCCCAATTCTTAATCAGTATTGAAGACCAATTGATTATTCGCTATAATTTTTCCATTATTAATGTTATAATTTTAAAAATGTTTTAGCTCAAATTAAATCACGAGCTGAAAAGCTACTGCTCAGGTTTTAAAGCATTAACCGAGGACTTACGTAAGATATGGATTGCTAAGTGCACTTTTTAAGTTATTTTAAAGTTAATTTTTACGGATACTTACTACGTTTTTTAGTTACTTAAATAAACTTTTGGTTGTATCGACTCCAACCGTGTTTCATTCGATTCATCACACCTTAAAATCATAAAAAAACCTTTTTTGGTAAAGTTTTACCCCAAATTATACCGTTTTAAAAAAAAATCCACAGTCTAAAGAATGATAAAATGACAAAAGTTTAAGGATGATGCCATATCTTTGTTTAATCTAATAAGATCAGTCGATAAAACCAAAAAGCCTAAATTCACAAAAATTGTAACTGCCAAGATCGATTGTTAATTAAAAGTATAAATCTTAAAAGGATTTGGTTAAAGGCTTTTGGTTAGTGTAGAGTGAAGAGCTTAGAGTACTGTCCTAATGAGCTGGAGCTCTTGTGTTCGATTCTAGGCAGTGGCTTTAATTTTTATAAAAAATATCTATGTTGAATTATTTTTCAGTTCGTTTAGGAATCCTTGAATTTTGGCTCAACAATTTATTGTTTAATGTATTATAAATTGTTTAATGTTTACTATGGATTATTAAGCAAAATTTAATGCAAAACTGGATAATTCAACGAGAAGCAAGCATTCCGAAATTCGCCCAGCTTGCGAAACTCCGCACCAAAATTTTTAATGCACAGATTTTACAGCACGATTCTCTCTACCCCTAACTTACTCTAAGATCTAGAAATTATGCCTCTTTTCTACACAAATTTTCTACAGCGAGCGAGGTTCTCTCTACCCCTCTCTCTCTCTCTCTCTCTCTCTCTCTCTCTTTATATTATTATATATATATATATATATATATATATATATTATATATATATATATATATATATATATATATATATATATATATATATATTAGGGTGGCCCTTAAAATGAACTTTCATTTTTCTTTGCTCCCAACCCCTAATTTTGTTCGAATACATGAAAAAAAAAATTCCATAAAAATTTTAGCCCGATCGGAGGTGATTAACAGGTGCCGCCGGGCCTTTTAAGTTTTACAGGTGTCAAAATTCGTCAAAATTGTGATTTTCGTGACAAATTTTTTTCTGTGATTTTTTACATTATTTTCTAAGTAAAAACAATGCTTAATCCACTAATTAGACACTATGAACTTATCATTATGACCTGAAATCATCTTAGTTTGTACTTAATCTGACATCTAATGGTGGACATATATATTTTTTCTGAAAAATTTGTTAAAAAACATTTTTTTTCTCTACACTGCAAAGTATAACTCTTATAATATGTTTTTTTGTTATCAATTCATTGGCATATTATGTTCTTGTATACTGTTTTCTATAAAAGACTAATAATTGGTTTTTATACCAAAATTAGCAGATCTAGTGTGAAACATACAAAACACTGTCATCCTATCTCGCAGTAGGTGAAAGCTAAGTAATGAGTATAATAGTCCAATTCAGTTTCAAGAATTTTTAATTTTTTTGGTTTAAATTTATTTTCAAACAAGCCATTATTGTGACATTTGAAACTTTGTGTGTTACCCCCCCCCCCTTTGCTTAACCTTCCCCCCTCTTCCTATTATGAAATATAAAATTTTATACAATTTTCACAAAAAATGAATAGAATAAAGAAAGGCAAGATAGGTTATAACTTTGAATAGAGTTATTAGTAATTGACACAAACTTGTTTACCAAAATACTTTCAGGTAAAATAAACCTAGTGTCCACTTAAGGATTAAAGATGAGTTAAGGAAAATACCATGCAAGATGGAAGTGATCTAAGCAGGGGTACTATGAATGAATCATTTTAATCCCTTTGACTTACTTAAAAAAAGTTCCAGTCTTAGATCAAACAACAAACTGTTACCATGAAATATTTTAATTTCTTTTTTAAATCAAGTGTTTGTTTTAAGTTGTTTGTTTAAGTTATAAAATGACAAGTGAAAGAGTTCTTCGTTCTAACCATTGTTGTTGTCTTCAGAAAAATTCTTCTGAAACGGCTGAGTTTGCTATCAGTAGTTGTTTTGCTTTTACAGACAGGCTGGATGATTTATTTGATATTGCCCATAGTGACGCCGAAAATCAAATAAAAATCCAGGAGGACGTAGAGTTTTTGCGGATGCAAAGAATGAAGGGGCGACCTGGTGTTATGCTGGGATTTGACATTAATTTACACAGGCAGATAGAAAGCAGAGCGGAAGGAGGAAGAGGTCCGTTGAAGAACTCGATGCTTGGAGGATATTGATCGATCTACTTTGTTCGCGGAATTGCTACCAAGCACCAGAAGCAGTAGTAGCACAGAAAACAGTGAGGGAGTTTCAGATGAGCTTGTCTCTGATGCAATTTTTCCTTCATCGTTGGATTTTAGAGGAACTGTTGATTTTTTTAATGATCGCCTAGCACCAACGTTAGATAGGTGCAAAGTTAGGGGCAGAGATGCTGTTCATGTATTAGTTACCACAGCAGAAGCGTTAGGCCATGATGCAAAGGACTTGATAATTAACAGATAGTCAATAGGCCGTAAAAGATCCCAGTAAAGGATTCTTAGATACAAGGAAATGTTAAAAACCTTTAGTATTGATAGAAATCAGTGTGCTGTTGTGCATTGGGATGGGAAGCTTCATCCTAATATTATAAAAGACAATAAGAGAGGTTGGCAGTTCTTATTTCATATGGCGTAAAATACAAGTTGATAGGAGCTCCGAGCATACCACAAGCCTGTGGTATGCTCGGAGCTCCTATCAATTCTGCTCCAGTAGCCACTGGAGCAGAATAAGCCGCATTAGTCTATAAATGTCTTGAAAAATGAGGACTTCTTGATTCAGTCCAAGCGATGTTTTTGACACCACGGCATCGAACACTGGTAAGAACAATGGAGCTTGCAGAAATATTGAGAACCTCTTAGAAAAGGATTTTCTATACCTGCCTTGTAGGCACCACATATTTGAAGTGGTGTTAAAGGGTGTATTCAATGAATTGGTGGGACCGACTTTTGGGCCAGATGTTCCACTGTTTTCTAGGTTCAGAAACTCATGGGGTCAGATAGACCCAAAAAAATAGTCTTCTGGTATTGAAGGAGAATGTCCTAAAAGTTTAAAAAGAGATATGCTCGACTTCTTCGTAAAAAGTTTAAAAGAAAAACGATTAAGAGAAGATTACAGGGAGCTAATGGAGCTAGCAGTGATTTTTCTAGGAGAGACCCCGCCTCGAGGAGTGTCATTTAGAAAGCCAGGTGCTATTAGCCATACAAGATGGAAGTCGAAGGCGATCTATTGTTTAAAATTTTATTTATTTAGAAGTGAGTTCAAGTTGTCTACCAAAGAAAAATCTTCGATGAGAGAATTTAACATTTTTCTTATTAGAGTGTATTTAAGAGCGTGGTATGGTGACACAAGTGCGAGTAAGGCCCCAATGTCTGACTTGCACTTTATTCAATCATTAGTCAATAACGAGGCTATAGATTTAAAAATTTGCAACGCTGTACTAAAAAAAATATTAACCATTTGTTAAAGGTTAATAAATTTGGTAAGGGAAGAGGGGGAGGGGGATCAAGCAAAGGGGGTAACACACAAAGTTTCAAATGTCACAATAATGGCTTGTTTGAAAATAAATTTAAACCAAAAAAAATTAAAAATTCTTGAAACTGAATTGGACTATTATACTCATTACTTAGCTTTCACCTACTGCGAGATAGGATGACAGTGTTTTGTATGCTTCACATTAGATCTGCTAATTTTGGTATAAATAACCAATTATTAGTCTTAAATTATAGAAAACAGTATACAAGAACATAATATGCCAATGAATTGATAACAAAAAAACATATTATATGAGTTATACTTTGCAGTGTAGAGAAAAAAAATGTTTTTTAAAAAATTTTTCAGAAAAAATATATATGTTCACCATTAAATGTCAGATTAAGTACAAACTAAGATGATTTCAGGTCATAATGATAAGTTCATAGTGTCTAATTAGTGGATTAAGCATTGTTTTTAATTAGAAAATAATGTAAAAAATCACAGAAAAAAATTTGTCACGAAAATCACAATTTTGACGAATTTTGACGCCTGTAAAACTTCAAAGGCCCGGCGGCACCTGTTAATCACCTCCGATCGGGCTAAAATTTTTATGGAATTTTTTTTTTCATGTATTCGAACAAAATTAGGGGTTGGGAGCACAACATTTCTAAAAATTTTTTTCCACCCCTATAGCTAAGGGCCACCCTAATATATATATATATATATATATATATATATATATATATATATATATATATATATATA
Organism: Microvelia longipes; assembly: GCA_018340805.1. Lineage (NCBI taxonomy): Eukaryota > Metazoa > Arthropoda > Insecta > Hemiptera > Veliidae > Microvelia > Microvelia longipes. The sequence goes on from JACMZG010000008.1 coordinate 6,260,021, forward strand.
TATATATATTCTAAAGCAGGATTTTCTTTATTCCTAGCTTATTCTGAGATCTAGGTATTGTGCGTCTTTTCTAAACTCAAATTTTGCAGCACGTTCTGTTTAATTTTCTCTTACCCTGAGATTTAGGGATTTTGTCTCTTATCTATATGCATATTCTACAGTTCTCTCTTTAAATTTGAATACCTTTATATCTTATCAACAAATATAGTTGAGGTCACGTTGAACTTAGAACTCATTAAACTTACAAAATATTAAGTTAGAAATCACTAGCGCTAGAAACAAAAAAGCTAGTTTTAAGCTAAGGATTTTTGGAATTTATTAAATATGGTCGCCATTTTAGAGCCATAGCATATGTATGCGTTGACATATGCATACATAATTAAACTGTCGTTTATATCGTTTCTGTCGTGTGTACATGTTACATATTTTGTTGTGTATTTATTTCTGTATTTTTAACATTTACGTCTTTCCTAGATCAAGCAAAAAGAAACACATTTCTAGAACAAACAAAAAGAAACACATTTCTAGATCAAACAAAAAGAAACACATTTCTAAACACATTTCTAGATCAAACAAAAAGAAACACATTTCTAGATCAAACAAAAAGAAACACATTTCAAACAAAAAGAAACACATTCTAGATCAAACAAAAGAAACACATTTCTAGATCAAACAAAAGAAACACATTTCTAGATCAAACAAAAAAGAAACACATTTCTAGATCAAACAAAAAGAAACACATTTCTAGATCAAACAAAAGAAACACATTTCTAGATCAAACAAAAAGAAACACATTTCTAGATCAAACAAAAAGAAACACATTTCTAGATCAAACAAAAAGAAACACATTTCTAGATCAAACAAAAAGAAACACATTTCTAGATCAAACAAAAAGAAACACACATTTCTAGATCAAACAACACAAGAAACACATTTCATTTCTAGATCAAACAAAAAGAAACACATTTCTAGATCAAACAAAAAGAAACACATTTCTAGATCAAACAAAAAGAAACACATTTCTAGATCAAACAAAAAGAAACACATTTCTAGATCAAACAAAAAGAAACACATTTCTAGATTTCTAGATCAAACAAAAAGAAACACAAGATCAAACAAACTAAATATTGCTTTGGTTATTTAGTAATCAGCACTTAAGATATAAGTAACTTAATCACCTTAGGACATAGAAGTACCAATTGTTTGAATACTTACTGTACTTACGTATGCAGTACATATAGTATGCAAAACATTGACAAACCATATGTGCAGAACTAGACAGATGAAACTATAATTTTCCTTTTTTACGTCAAATTACTTCTAGACCAAGACCCCAGGGATGTTTTGTTAGTAAAAAGTGTAATGGCTGGAACCGGTCTCAATTTTTCGTAAATACCTTCCTGAACAAGGATCTGCAATTCTGCCGACTCGTATCGGATAGGTGTCCCAGGCAGAACGCACTTAGAAGTCAAATTTACCACCCAAGTTAATAAAAAGTGTAATGGCTGGAAACGGGTTTAATTTTTCGTAAATACCTTCCTGAACAAAGATCTGCAATTCTGCCGACTCGTATCGGATGGGCGTCCCAGGCAGAACGCACTTTACAGGTCAAATTTACCACCCAAGTTAACAAACAGTGTAATGGCTGGAAGCAGTCTCAATTTTTCGTAAATACCTTCCTGAACAAGGATCTGCAATTCTGCCGACTCGTATCGGATGGGTGTCCCAGGCAGAACCTTTGACCCCTAAAGTGCGTTCTGCCTGGGACACCTATCCGATACGAGTCTGCAGAATTGCAGATCCTTGTTCAGGAAGGTATTTACGAAAAATTGAGACCGGTTCCAGCCATTACACTTTTTATTTACAAAACACCCCTGGGCTCTTAGTCTATTCTTCATGAAGAAATAAAAAACATTAATAACGTCTCTGATAAAGTTAATGTTATTAATTTGTAGTTTTCTACGTAAATTTCACCCGCTAAATTAAATTATTTGAACAGTCATGTTATGAGTAATGAGTTCTTGCTAAGCTCATACGAAGTACTTATTAAGTTGAAAACATATGTAAACTTTACGTGTCGACACAACTTGAAGAAATGTACTTTAATAGCAATAAATCTATTCTATTATGTTTGTTAAGTACGTGATATATTGACTAAACCTACCGACATTAATAACCAATATTTAATTAAATTTACCGATGACAATTTATTAATTGATTTATTGGAACGTGCCGACAGTAAATTTGTATAAACAGTTCCCTATAGCATTGGGGTCGGGATTCTCGCGTTAATACAGGGTGGAGTATTTTCACATGTACCAACATAAATTCTTAAAAATATAGAGAAACATTAATCTAGACTTTCAATTATGGATTATATTCTTGTATTATATTGTTGTATTCTTGGTTTTTCTCATGTGTAAAGTTTAAGAATTGGGTCACGGGTTGGTCACCATCAAATTTATAAATTTGATGGTGACCAAATTTTGATGAATAATAAAAGAAAAGAAGTCACTCCACAAAACAAAACTTTATTGGCAAAGCACTTTCAACCTAACTAGAGGCCATCATCAGTGCAAAACCGTTGAGATGTTAAAGAAGTAGAGAAGGGAGTCTATGTTTTCTTACTAGGTAATATAGAGTCACACTGAGGTACTAGGTATACTGAGGTATACTAAGTATTTGAGTCTGACTCTAATACCTAGTAAGAAAACATAGACTCACTTCTCTACTTCTTTAACATCTCAACGGTTTTGCACTGATGATGGCCTTTAGTTAGGTTGAAAGCGCTTTGCCAATAAAGTTTTGTTTTATGGAGAGACTTCTTTTCTTTTATTATTTATGATGGACTCCATTCACGCTCATTCTACTAGTATAAATTTTTTGGTGACCAAAAGGTCACGGGTCAAAAAGATTTTTTGAAAAGCTGATCTAGATTGCTTTAATAGTTATTTATGCACCAAGGGAGTAAAGAATGTCATTATTACCCTGAGCTATATGTTGGTTCCTGAGGCAAAAGCCGAGGGAACCAAAGGATTTAAATCCTGAGGCGAAGCCGAGGTATTTAGTTGTTTAACTCCTGAGGTGAAGCCGAGGGAGTTATAGCTATTTACTCCCGAGGCAAAGCCGAGGAAGGAAATTATTGCGAGGGAATAATGGCATTTTACTCCCAAGGTGCATACAAGATTTTATCTCCAGACGTCGACATTGAAAATAAAGTAAGAATGTCTTTTTTTCATTTCTTTTTTCAAGATTTTTTAACTGAAAATTATCTTACCTTTATTATAAGAAACTCGTCGTTTGATGAAATATGCAAAAAGTCGTCAACTTGGTTCTTAGTAAAAACATTCGCTTTCTTTGCAACATAACCTTGGTTTTTTTTCTTTTTAATAATGCTCCCTTGGGAGTGAAAAGTGATTCTTTACTCTCTTAAATCTAGTCATTAAATTTCGTATTATATACCGTCTGGAGATAAAAATATTTTTTTATGAAAATGTATGTATGATCATTATAAGTGTGTACACCGAGTGGCTCATTTCAGATGAACCACAACTAAAACTTTAAAAAATTTGGGGCAAAATGGTCCTAAGCTTTCGAAAACGGTCTCTAACCCCAGTAAATTGACTCTTGCGAGTTCAAATTTACCATTATTATGTTGGTAAAGCATTACCAAAATATGGTAATATTGATACAGCTTTTGGTAACATTAAAAAGTTAAATTAGCGTATACAGTAATATTGCTCATTTTGGAAACTACGTTAAATCTTAAATAATTGAATACATAATTTCATCATGTTTCGGTAATATTCACCAAGCTGTTGTTTAACACAAATCATAGATTTTTCACTAAGCTATTATTTGACACGAATTATAGAGTTTTGATAAAAACATTACATTTTATAGTTTTGAGCCAAGGGAACTAAGTAAGTTTATAGTTTCTGCTTTCAGCTAAAATCTTTCCGCTCTGGATATATAATTAACCACAACATGGTCGTCTAATTAAATTGACAACTCGGTACATCCCAAATAAAAAATTGCAGGTACAACGTACCTCGGAAATTTATTTTATAAGGTGAAATTCACTCTTCTCCCTATGGTCTCGCTTCCTTCGTCCACAGAATATAGAAATTACCCTAATCATTGAGTAGCAAATTGAGACTTGTATCCGCTTGGATACGATTCCGGAAAATATTGGTAAAATTACTCAGAAAGACGGTAAGACAGATGAAAATAAGAGAGCATGGATTAGTTCACCTTTAGAGTTAAAACACTTTTCCTTCAGGCGGTGTATAATGTGGAAGTTTAATGACTAATTTTTCCGAATAATATAGTTAGTTTTACTCCCTTGAGACTAAAAAATAGTTTATTCTCCCTTGGGAGTAAAATAATTATTTTAGTAATTGTGGATAGAGCCCTCAATCTTTTAAGAGAAGATATTTCTTAATTTTTTTTGAGGATCATCATCAAAGTCGTAAGGGGGACCAACTCTTTTTTGTCTGTACCATACCCTAAATTCGTACGGGGGTGGGGACGTCAAAACAATTTTCACTAGATCATAATCTATTTTCAGGCTAAAAGAAGTTGTTAGGAGTAAAAAATAATACATTTTATGAATTAATATTCAATGAGGGTATCCAAATTTTTTTAAGTGGGGACCCAATTAAAAAAAAAATGAAAAATCAAAGTTTAACAAAGCTTATGTAAAAATATAACAATAACTACAGTATGTCAACGCGTTGAGATAAAGTCTTGTGTGCACCTCTGGAGTAAAATCAATTTTTCTCTTGTAATAACGCTCGATAACCCCAAGTCTTACTTTATAAGGTATAAGCTTAATGAGATATTACGCTTTGAAATTTTAACCCTGACTGACTCACTAACTCATAAAAATTCTAAGGCACTTCTAACAGTCAAACGTTTAAAATTGGAATGAGTGTAGGATTTATTTGATAAATCAAGGAAAAATTGTCAAATTTGCAATACTTTAATATATTCTTCTTAATATTATTTTAGAACTTTCAAAAAGTTCTAATCTAAATTTCAGCAGCAAAGTAAATCTAAATTGACACAATATAATTGTGCGAGAGACACCTAAGAAATGTAACAAGCAAAAAGCAATGCTACATCTGGGAACTGTTCCATCATTCGACATTCGTCATCATTAATAGCTCGAAATTACGTCATGTCCCACTCTGTTTAAAAAAGCTTGCAAAAAAAGTTATGTTATCATGTTATACGCCAAGTCTATTCATTCGTTGTGTCCACAAATCTTGATATATAGAGATATAGATTAAATATCCGCAACATATGCACACAAAATCCATACAAAATTTAAAAGAAAAAAATGTCTGACTTGGCAAGAACGTTAAATAACTAAATTAAAAACATAATAAAAAAATAGGTAAGACCTATTTAAAAACAAAAGGGCTTTGACCTCTTTGGGACTCCGCGGCCCCGTCCTTCTCTTGGGCCGCTTTGCAGCCACATGGTTGATGTAGTTTTTCAATTCACCATATTACTGGTTTATATAAGTGGCATATTGCCACAATATAAGCGAATTTTCATATGTATTAGAGGAAGAACTTGATTTGTTTACATGTTAATTAATGACATAATGTTTTGTTTACATATATATATGTCAATCAATAAAACCGGAATTATTATAACACAATGAAACTTCGTATGTTTGAGATGCATACATATTATGTGAGTAAAAATTTCAGCTCAATCTAAACCCTTTATCAACATTTTTGACTTGTTAAAATGTTTGTGGGATCATTTTTTGGGTTAATGACGTCACACAAATTTCATAAACAATAGAGTTCGGGACATTAACAAGGATGATTTTTGTACCAAGTTTCATTTCGTTCCAAGAAAGCGTTAATTTAAGGGATAAATACATGAATTATTAATTTTAACTCTGCCATGTCAGAATTTTTTTTTTTAATTTTGTAAGAGACAAATTTTCCAATCGGAATCTGTTTATACAATCGATTGGATAAATATGCGCATTTCCTTAAAAAAAATTATTGAGTTAAGTATGACTTACTTACTCAAGTACTTACAAGTACCTCTGGTAAAGCCTTTGGTTTTAAGAGGTCCACAATATTTTTGCCGTATACTTAAGATTTTTAGTAGAAAAGCTCAAAAATATATTTTCTCTTTTTCAACACTGCCAACTTTATAATTTTCATCATAAAATCCCCAAACAAATAAACACAGATGACGTGATCCCGCACTGTTTACTCAGTTTTGTTTTTGTGTAATATTTTGAAAAACAATAAAATCTAATAAATCGCGAGGAAAATGACACTGAGGCGTAAACACAAGTTTATCATCCAATTTGAAGCCAAGCTAAACAATATCTTATAAACTTCTCATATCATCTCCACTCAATATTGTTCCAACATGCAGTATCTGATTTAGACAAATCATATACGAGTTCTAATAATAGTATTTGCTAACGCCGAGCAAGAAGGTATTCCGACACAACTCCTCCCTTAACGAAATCTACGACAAAAAATAACGTACAAAAAATCTCTCTTCAGTTTAAATGATAGTATTTTTTCAGTTCAAATAGCAGAGTTCGTCTGTTCAATTTAAATAGCATAGTATTTTTTCAGTTCAAATAGCAGAGTTCGTCTGTTCAATTTAAATAGCATAGTATTTTTTCAGTTCAAATAGCAGAGTTCGTCTGTTATTTAAATAGAGTATTTTTTCAGTTCAAATAGCAGAGTTCGTCTGTTCAATTTAAATAGCATAGTATTTTTTCAGTTCAAATAGCAGAGTTCGTCTGTTCAATTTAAATAGCATAGTATTTTTTCAGTTCAAATATCAGAGATTGTCTCTTCAGTTCAACTATCAAAGGTTTGTCTTTTCAGTTCAATAGCAAAGTTTGTCTTTTTAGTTCAAGTATCAGAGTTTGTCTTTTCAGTTCAAGTATCAGAGTTTGTCTGTTCAGTTCAAATAGCAGAGTTTGTCATTTCAGTTCAAATAGCAAAGTTTGTCTTTTCAGTTCAAATAGCAGAGTTTGTCTTTTCAGTTTAAGTATCAGAGGTTCAAATAGCAAAGTTTGTCTGTTCAGTTCAAATAGCAAAGTTTGTCTTTTCAGTTCAAGTATCAGAGTTTGTCTGTTCAGTTCAAATAGCAAAGTTTGTCTTTTCAGTTCAAGTATCAGAGTTTGTCTTTTCAGTTCAACTATCAAAGTTTGTCTGTTCAGTTCAAATAGCAAAGTTTGTCTTTTCAGTTCAAGTATCAGAGATTGTCTCTTCAGTTCAACTATCAAAGTTTGTCTTTTCAGTTCAAATAGCAAAGTTTGTCTTTTTAGTTCAAGTATCAGAGTTTGTCTTTTCAGTTCAAGTATCAGGTTTGTCTGTTCAGTTCAAATAGCAAAGTTTGTCTTTTCAGTTCAAGTATCAGAGTTTGTCTTTTCAGTTCAAGGTATCAGAGTTTGTCTGTTCAGTTCAATAGCATAGTTTGTTTTTTTAGTTTAAGTATTAGAGTTTGTCTGTTCAGTTCAAATAGCAAAGTTTGTCTTTTCAGTTCAAATAGCAGAGTTTGTCATTTCAGTTCAAGTATCAGAGTTTGTCTTTTCAGTTCAAGTATCAGAGTTTGTCTGTTCAGTTTCAAATAGCAAGTTTGTCTTTCAGTTTCAAGTATCAGAGTTTTGTCTTTTTCAGTTCAAGTATCAGAGTTTGTCTTTTCAGTTCAAGTATCAGAGTTTGTCTGTTCAGTTCAAATAGCAAGTTTGTCTTTTCAGTTCAAGTATCAGAGTTTGTCTTTTTAGTTCAAGTATCAGAGTTTGTCTGTTCAGTTCAAATAGCAGAGTTTGTCTTTTTAGTTTAAGTATCAGAGTTTGTCTGTTCAGTTCAAATAGCAAAGTTTGTCTTTTCAGTTCAAATAGCAGAGTTTGTCATTTCAGTTCAGTATCAGAGTTTGTCTGTTCAGTTAATAGCAAGTTGTCTTTTCAGTTCAAGTATCAGAGTTTGTCTTTTCAGTTCAAATAGGTCTCTTCAGTTCAAGTATCAGAGTTTGTCTTTCAGTTAGTATCAGAGTTTGTCTGTTCAGTTCAAATAGCAGAGTTTGTCTTTTCAGTTCAAGTATCAGAGTTTGTCTTTTCAGTTCAAATAGCAAAGTTTGTCTTTTCAGTTCAATAGCAGAGTCTTCAGTTCAAGTATCAGAGTTTGTCTGTTTAGAAGTATCAGAGTTTGTCTCTTCAGTTCAAATAGCAAAGTTTGTCTTTTCAGTTCAAGTATCAGAGTTTGTCTGTTCAGTTCAAATAGCAAAGTTTGTCTTTTCAGTTCAAGTATCAGAGTTTGTCTTTTCAGTTTAAGTATCAGAGTTTGGTTCAAGTATCAGAGTTGTCTGTTTAGTATCTGTCTTCAGTTCAAATAGCAAAGTTTGTCTTTTTAGTTCAAGTATCAGAGTTGTCTGTTCAGTTCAAATAGCAAAGTTTGTCTTTTCAGTTCAAGTATCAGAGTTTGTCTTTTCAGTTCAAGTATCTGAGTTTGTCTGTTTAGTTCAAATAGCAGAGTTTGTGTGTTCAGTTTAAATAGAATGTTTTTTTAGTGCAAATAGCAGAATTTGTATTTTCAGTTAAAGTATCTGTGCTACTTCACTTTGCTTATATTTTGTTAGTATAACGAAAAAATGTGTGTTAACCTAAAAAATACTTAATCTAAATTTTATCAGATTTGTGTTTTAGGCGTTGTTAATACATCTTAAGAGGGTTGAAAGGGTTTTCGGTGTCACGCATTACTCCAATTGTGTTTTAGGCGTTGTTAATACATTTTAAGCGGGTTGAAAGGGTTTTTGGTGTCACGCATTACTCCAATTGTGTTTTAGGCGTTGTTGTTACATCTTGAGAGGGTTGAAAGGGTTGTATGAGTTACGCATTACTCCAATTTTGTTTTAGGCGTTGTTAATACATCTTGAGAGGGTTGGAAGGGTTTTCTGTGTCACGCATTACTCCAATTGTGTTTATAATAAATTTTTGTATGCTGAAAAAAAATACGTAACATCTTTTAGACCTCTTTATCCGTTAAAATTTTTCCCAGAATGTTTATATCTTAAGCTTATGGCCGTTACTCTTGACAACTCAATACCAAAGTCCATGTAAGAGCATGTAACACCTGTCCATGTAAAGAGATGTCCATGTAAGAGACATGTAAAGCATGTAACACATGTCCAGCATGTAACACAATGTCCATGTAAGAGCATGTAACACAATGTCCATGTAAAAGCATGTAACACAATGTCCGAATGTCCATATAAGAGCATATAACACAATGTCCATTAGAGCAAATGTCCATATAAGAGCAATGTCCATGTAAGAGCATGTAACACAATCTATGTAAGAGCACTAACACAATGTCGTAAGAGATGTCCATGTAAGAGTAATGAAGCATCATGTAACACAACATGTAAGAGTAACACAATGTCCCATAACACAAAGTCCATGTAAGAGCATGTAAACAACCATATATGTCCATGTAAGAGCAATGTAACACAATGAGGTAACACAAAATCCATGTAAGAGCATGTAACACTATGTCCATGTAAGAGCATATAACACAATGTCCATGTAAGAGCATGTAACACAATGTCCATGTAAGAGCATATAACACAATGTCCATGTAAGAGCATGTAACACAAGTCCATGTAAGAGCATGTACACACTATGTCCATGTAAGAGCATATAACACAATGTCCATGTAAGAGCATGTAACACAATGTCCATAGTAAGAGCATGACATGTAAGAGCATGTAACACAATGTCCATGTAAAAGCATGTAAACAATGTCCATAGAGCATAACACTATGTCCAGTAAGAGCATATAACACAATGTCCATGTAAGAGCATATAACACAATGTCCATATAAGAGCATATAAACACAAATGTCCATGTAAGAGCTATAACACAATGTCCATATAAGAGCATGTAACACAATGTCCATTAGAGCATATAAACACAATGTCCATGTAAGAGCATATAACACAATGTCCATGTAAGAGCATGTAACAAAAACCTATGAGAGCATAACACAATGTCCATGTAAGAGCATATAACACAATGTCCATGTAGAGCATGTAACACAATGTCCATATAAGAGCATATAACACAATGTCCATGTAAGAGGTCAATCTATGTAAGAGCACGTAACACAATGTCCATGTAAGAGCATTAACACAATGTGCCATGTAAGAGCATGTAACACAATATCTATGTAAGAGCACGTAACACAATGTCCATGTAAGAGCATATAACACAGATGTCCATTGTAGAGCATGTAAAAAAACCAACATTAATGTGGCCTCGGCACTTGTTAAATAGCCTTTTGACATAGCTTAGGCCAGGCCCGTAGCGAACCAGAACTCTTAGGGGGAGAAAACTAATTCCAAAGGGATTGGTAAGCCTGTATAAAAATTCTGGTGCAGAGGTTTGGAAGCCTGAAAAATTTCTTTATAATTGTGTGCATCCTGAGTTTTTCTAGATTTATAAAGATAAATGTGCATAATTACTCTACGTATTTAACAATAATTATGCCCCCCCTCCCTTCAAAAGCAGCTCTGCACAATTTTAGGCACACTCATAAATGCTCATTTTATTGTGTGATTTTATTAGCCCCGTTCAGGGTATGAAACATGAACCGAAATATTGCAAAGAAAATATTGACGAATCCAATAAAGCCAGACTTGCGGGTTAGAGTACTCATATCGACTCTGGACTAGGTATCGACTGAGACCCCCATAAAATATCGGAAACGATTCCTTAATTAAAATTTTATTTCTATTGTTTGTTCATATCAGTTTGTCATACATACAATGATCAGACGCGTATCTGAAAGTATTCTCTAGTCTGTGTGTAAATCAAATCCGAAGTAGTATCAGCGTTTTAAAGGAATCTGTTTTCATCCATGATCTCTGACGTTGGACGTCTCGTCGATAACTTTTGAATTTCAAATTGAAGCATACCATGATATGGACATTTTATAAAGTACACTACAAACAAAACAATTTGGTACCCATACCACAAAATTCCGACAATTTGTCATAGAGCTATCATTTGACATACACAACTACTTTTACTTATTTTTCATTTCCGAAATTTGGTACACCAGAATACATCACCCCGACTAACTCAGCTTCTAATGGAGCAAATCGGCTGTTAAATTTGTAATCTACCCCCCCCCCCCCCTAAATCGACAACCAGGAGTTTAAATAAGCAATCATTTTTTTGTAATCGTCTTGCAAGTATGGTAATCAGATTGCTTATTTGTGTTTTTTGTCGATAACTTTTGAATTTTAAACTGGAGCATACCATGATATAGACATTTTCTAAAAGTACACTACAAAAAAACAATTTGGTACCCATACCACAAAATTCCGGCAATTTGTCATAGAGCTATTGTTTGACATACACAACTACTTTTACTTATTTTTGATTTTCGAAATTTGGTACACCAGAATACATCACCCCGACTAACTCAGCTTCTAATGGAGCAATCGCTTTAAAATTGGTATCCACCCCCCACTAAATCGACTACCAAAGTTTAAATAATCATTAACTTTTTTGTTATCGTCTTGCAAGTATGGTATTCAGATTGCTGAACTGTATTTTTCGGCGTGAACTTTTTTAATATCATATTTGAGCATACTATAATAAGACCTTTACTGCACTACAAACATCAATTTGTTACCAATATCACATTTGCTAGGGTACTTTACCGTCACTTTTAAAAGTTGATTCATCAGTCCACAAGACTTGCCTATTAAAAAATGAAGAGGTTTAAAACATCATTTCCTCGACCCATCGACAAAACTCTATCCTCCTTAAAAATCCTGAGCAGTCTGGGCTTGATGTAAATTGATCTTAAAAGGATAAAAACGGTTGTCCCGCGAAATCCGTAAAACTATAACATGGTTGGTACCACACACCCGGGCAATTTCGCGAACACTAGCGTTTGGATGAACATCAATGTAGGTCAGCACAGCAATAATGAGTTGTTCAGTTCTTACTGGGCGTGGCCTATTGTCGTTTCTATGAGCAGCGAAATTACCATGATCTCCCGCCCTGAAATAAAGCCGCTAGAAAATCTGATAGTGAGGATGACACCTCTCAGGATACCTCTTCCGATACAGCCGAGCAGCAGCCCTGGCACATCTCCTAGCTTCTCCAAAAATCTTTAGCACATCACGATACTCTTCATTGGTGTACATTATTACCCAAAAAGTTTATAAAAAAACTACGGTGGTAGATAAGAAAAAGTAAAAAAGTTTAACCAGAGAAAACAAAATCAATCACAAGAAAACACTTCTTTAACAAAAAACGATAAAGGGATGAATAATTTTTCTTTGTCTTATTAAATTCAATAATATTTTTATTATTCTTTTTTATGTATTAAAAGGAAGCGATATTGCTAACGACTAGAAAATAAATTAATAAATAGATGTACAATTTATGTTCATTTATTTTCTTCAGTAGCAAAGGTTGCAATAGAACAACAGAATAGAACAATAGAAACAAGTAAAAGTAGTTGTGTATGTCAACCGATAGCTCTATGACGAATTGCCGGAATTTTGTGGTATGGGTACCAAATTGTTTTTTTTTGTTGTGTTACTTTTAGAAAATGTCTATATCATCATGGTATGTTCCAGTTTAAAATTCAAAAGTTATCGACAAAAAACACAAATAAGCAATCTGATTACCATACTTGCAAGACGATCCCAAAAAATGATTGCTTATTTAAACTCCTGGTTGTCGATTTAGGGGGGGGGAGGGTAGATACCAATTTTACCAATTGCTCCATTAGAAGCTGAGTTAGTCGGGGTGATGTATATGAAATGTACCACCCTGTATAGGAGCACTACTGATAACACGAAAGCCGATTCACTGGTGGTCTTAATAGGCCAAGAGCCCAGGGGTGTTTTCTTAATAAAAAGTGTAATGGCTGGAACCGGTCTCAATTTTTCGTAAATACCTTCCTGAACAAGGAACTGCAATTCTGCCGACTAGTATCGGATGGGTGTCCCAGGCAGAACGCACTTTAGGGGTCAAAAAGTTCTGCCTTGGACCCATCCGATACGAGTCTGCAGAATTGCAGATCCTTGTTCAGGAAGGTATTTACGAAAAATTGAGACCGGTTCCAGCCATTACACTTTTTATTAACAAAACACCCCAGGGCTCTTGGTCTATAAGTAATACTGCCACCCTAACAATATACAATTTTCTTATAAAAAAGTTGACAATACTTCCGGTTGTTGAATTACTATATTCTATTATTAATTAATGATTGATTATTCCTAAAATACTAATATAAATATCGGTTCATTACAATATTATTAGCATTCTAAATTGTAGTTTAACGTTTTTAACTAGAATTATATTAAAAGTAGTCCTCGTCAACTAAATGTAGATTCTTGTATTCCGCCACCCTTTTGCCATCCAAGACCGGTTTTATTAAATAATCAGCAGGAGTTTCAAGTTATTATATTTGTTATTTACGATCTTTCTTCATTAATGGATATTTACGGCACATATTTAAAGTAATGTTTTGTTGTTAGGGTGGTACCCCTACTTATAAACACCAGTCAATAGGCTTTCGTGTTATCAGTAGAATTACATTGTGTTTACGGTCTTAATGTCCTTCTATATTAGTATTATTCTAAGTTCGTACTTTTCTGAACTAATTTACACTACACACTATATAACTGTGTGTAACTCGATCATAAATGTGTATTTAAATATATAATATATATATATATATATATATATATATATATATATATATATATATATATATATATATATATATATATATATATTCTTTAAGAAGGAAATCCACGTTATTAGATACTTACAATAAAAGGATTTAAAAAGATATCGTCGAGTTTTATTTCTTTGGAACGATTATACAACGTCTAAAATTGGTTTTTATGTATCGGTAAAACGATTAAAAGTAAAAAAAACAAAGAACAGAAGAAAAAGTTTATAATAAACTATAAAAAACGACTTACAAGCAATGATGAGAACTAAAGAGAGTTAGTTTCATAAATATTTACATATTGCGACTAAGGGAAAAAAATAAAGAATAAACGTATTTAGAGGATCATTTGGACTCGCGTGGGGCCTTAAGACAAATTGGCCTTTTTCTTAAATGTTTAGGCAATAAAAAATCTTTTACTGAAGTGAGAGATAAACTGAGGCTGTAAATATGTTGGAAGCGTTTGATTTAGAGCATCATAGCCGACAGGAGGCCCCCATAAACATAAACAAATAAAGCAAAAGGAGCAATAAACAGACAAGTATGTGGTTACCCTGGCGTGAATGTTGTTTTTGAGTTAGTATAGCCTGCCAGTTATTTCTCAAAACTTCTGCGTATTGTTCTCTTACTTTGATGTTATTGTAATTTATTCGTTTATAATTATAGCTAAACTATCTCTTCAAGTAGCTATACAGAGTATAATACATTTAAAATACCTACATCACCTTGATTACTCAGCTCCGGATGGAGTTATAAGGCGCGGTCGAATATCCACGGCCTTCTAGAACATTGGATCACCAACAAACTTTTTTTATATTTTTTTTTTTTTCAAAATTTTCAGTAATTAGCCGGATTTGTGATAAATGAAGCCTATTTCCGTAATCTGCACGCTCTTTTGGTTAATCTCAAAGCGTAAGTAAGTAAGTAAGTAAATATGTATATTTTAACAAATAAATAACACAATTTCATATCCATTTTACAATACAAAGATAAAGCATGGCCTAAGCCGTCTGCCTGGAGTTTGCTGATTATCTTAAAGAAGTTAATACAGTATTAATGAAAAATAACAATTAAAATAATTTTGCTAGATTACTAAATTAGGATAAAAAACGTCTAAAATAAATACTACATATAAATAAATAAATAAACAATACATAAAACAATTGATTACATTAAACCTTTATTATCGCATGCACAGGTAACATTCAAATTTTTTAAACGACATTCAATATTTTAAATTAGACATTATTTATTATTGTAATTAGTTATTAATGAATAACTGTATGTACAAAAATATTACTAAAACTAATACGTTTTATTCTTTGATTTTAAAAAAATAAATAAAATAAAATATAAGAATAAATAAATATTTTAAATACGATTTCTAACTAGCTTTTAATTACATACATTATTATTATTATTTATTTATTTATTTTATTAAACATGCAATTACCAGATCTCAAACCCTTGATTTATTATAAATCTATAAGGCCAAGCAGCTTTTAAATATTTTGCTAAATTGTCCCAAGACGATTTACCATTTAACACATTTATAACTTCTTCCTTATTTAAATCTCAAAGAGTTTTTACATTCACTCAACGATTTATTTTTAATCTAATTGGTAATACATAACTACTGTTAGACGTCAATGTTAACAAAATATGACATGTCAAAATATAACACAAAATATTGACGTCTAACAGTAGTTATGTATGTACCAAGTTAGATTAAAAGTAAATCGTTGAGTGAATGTAAATACTCTTTGAGATTAACCAAAAGAGCGTGCAGATTACGGAAATAGGCTTCATTTATCACAAATCCGGCTAATTACTAAAAATTTTGAAAAAAAAAGTTATTAAAAAAGCTTGTTGGTGATCCAATGTCTAGAAGGCCGTGGATATTCGACCGCGCCTCATTAGGCTAATTATAATCTACTACCCCTAATATAATCTATCTACCCCTTATAATCTATCTACCCCTAATATAACTATCTACCCCTAATATAATCTATCTACCCCTAATATAATCTATCTACCCCTAATATAATTTTCTACCCCTAATATAATCTATCTAATATAATATACCCCTAATATAATCTATCTACCCTAATATAATCTATCTACCCACACTAAGTTGACCACTGGGAGTTTAAATACCTAATAATTTCCGAGGTACCCAGTACTGGATTTTTTAATTTTCCTCATTTATACCGTAGGTATAAAGGAAAAGTTTTGTGTTTCCAAAAAACAATCCGACACCAGAAGTCACCGGGAATATCCGTTTCAGGCCTGCTGAGTCATTCACTAAGTTGTCTGGCTCTATGTGTATGTGTGTGTCTGTTATAGGTTTTTTAAGACCTCCTGAGTGGTTTTCATTAAGTTTTACAGTGTTTGTGTTTCTGTTATTATCGTAGCCCTTAGTGTATTTATGCTTGGGAGTAGAAACTTACAAAAAACAGTCTACCGCTGCAGTTGTCGGAAAATATTATTTTCCAAGGCTTGAAACGGATGGTTTCAGTGACATCCCGGTTTCGGATTTTCTTTTCAAACTTTTCCTATATACCTATAAATAAATAAAAATAAAAACAAACAAAAAAATCGGGTACGGGGTACCTCGGAACTTTTTCTCAATGGTGACATAAAATTTTGATATTCCGGGCAGCACAATTGGACCCAAAGACTGATTTTTGTACCAAGTTTCAACTATATAGCATAAACACAGTGGGAGTTATGCGTGACACAGACACACCACACACACACACACACACAGACAGACACCAAGCTGAAGTTGGTTCAGATGGTCCTAAAATCACCTAAAATGAAAAATTTAAGTGAAATCTCGGGTTAAAATTTTTTGGGTGAAACCAATACTTTTCCTCTATTTACCTTCTGTATAAGAAGGTGAGGAAAAGTAATAAATTGAGAATAATAAATCAAACAAAAAACTAGCCACGCACAAGCCTTAAGCTTACGTGGCTAGCAAGATTTTAATTATAAACAATTATTATTGTATATAGATCTAACAAATATTTTGGTCCCATTTGGTACAATTATATTGTAAATTAGTCTGTATTATTTTTTAAATAAAATTTATTTATTTAATATTATTAGTATTAGTGTCCATTCTATAATCGATTGTAATTGATATACACTAGATGGGACGAATTAATTAAACTAACACTTCTCTAAATGACTATATTTCGCCTGCTCCCAGGCATATTCATGTCTCAAACCTAAAATCCAACACATGAGTAATAGAACCTTACAGATTAAAAATTAAAATTATAACATAATAGGAGTTTTACCTATTTAATTAATTAATCCACAAAGTATTCTATTATAATTATTCATCATAGTGTCTATCAATTACAATCGTTTATTTATTTATTTAAAAATTATGGGGTTTTAAATGTTTCAAATTATATTCCTTAAATGTAAATGTAAATATAATGTAAATTTCAGTGCGGTCCGATCCGTGATGCAGGATTTTCTTAAAGGAAGAAAATGTTTACTCACCAGTAACACTTAAAAAAAAAAAGTCTCGCAAAAATTTTTTTTTCGTCATTAGGGACCTCTGAAAAGGATTTGTGTCATGGTCCGAGGTTCGAATTCCGCCATGACGCCTATCCCATTAGGCGAATTTCCAAAGGAAATTCGCTAAAAAGAAAAAAATTAAAAAAAAATGCCCGTTTTAGGGCCTTTGCCCATCAGGGTATTCCTTTGCGGGAACCACCTCAGGTGGGTTGCATCTACTACACTCTAAGAATTAATTAAAGTTGGCGAAATCATTTTAATACAAATACTATTCATAAAATCTTAGAGCATAGCCCGGGCTGCGAACCCCGGACCTCCGGTGCCGAAATCGAACGCCTTTACAATCACGGCCACGGAGGCATAGTAACACTTACTAGTTGTAAGTTAAAACCGGAATTAACAACGCGCTAAATAGTCATAAAAATAACTGTTAAGAGGGTTTTATAATTGTATTATATTCAGAATTAAAAAATACTTCGTTTGAAAGCTGCTTGTTATACAGTTATATAGAAACTACAAACAGCAAAAATCTGTTTTCATAAGTTGAGACATTAGTATGACATAATCATAGTCGCAGTGCCAGTAACTAAAAATTAAAAAACATTTGGTACGGGGTACCTCGGAACTTTTCCTCATTACATCGGATTCGGTACGCTCATCTTCAGAAGTACAGTTCGCCAAATTTATACTGCAAAATGCCTTTGGACTTTGGACACGCTTTGCTCGTCTTCACCCGTACCCGCTTTTCAGTGGTCACCCATACTGCACTGACCCACGCTCAATGCTTCTTAATTTTTATGATCCGAAACAACAACAACAAAAATCATGAATTTACTTGTCGTTTTGAAACGAAACTTAGTGTACTTATTTATTAGGTAATAATGTACACTTGTACCAAATTTCAACTCAATTGGACTATTCCCTAATTTTTCCACTTTTTTAAAAAACCTGCACAAGTCATTCAATAAAAATTAAACTAATGCTTATTAAGTAAAAGTAAACATATTACTTAAAAAATATGTTATCTTAGTCCTAAAAGAGAAATTGCGGGACACTTTTAAAAGCGGGACAGTCCAGCGCAAACTAAATGTTCAATTTTTATTGAATGACTCGTGAACGTTTTTTAAAAAATTATAAAAAATCGGAAAATAATATAATTGAGTTGACATTTAGTACAAGTTGTATGCCTATACGTAATAAATAAGAACAATAAGTTTTGTTTCAATACGACAAATATATCTACGGTTTTTGTTGTATCATAAATGTTAAGAAGGATCAATGTGGTCATTGCCTGGATGGGAGACCGCTGGAAATAATAGTTATTTATGCCATAAGGCTGAGAAGTGTGTCTTTATGTCACGGCAATTAGATTTACCGACGAGCGAAGCGAGTCGGGAAAAATTGCCAAGACATAAAAACATTCTCAGCCGGATGGCATACACTATTTAAATAACTGGTATAGTAGCACTCATTAAATAAACTGCACTATATACTTAATTGAAAAAAACAAACGTCCAATTAACTCCATATTATCGTCGTCATTGAATTCATCCATAGCTTCACACTTTTACTCAAAAATGTAAAAGCTTTACAAATAAACACACAAAAATTGTCAATTAGAACACCTTTTAAAAACGAAAAAAAGGAAAAAAACTTCCAAAAAAAAAAAAAATTATAACCTTCCTTTTTTTTTGTTTCTGTTTTTTTCTACGAACAAAAACAGAAAAAAATGAACGTTTTTAAAGAACACATGAAAGTTTTACACAGATTGTTTTTTTGAACACGCTACATTACAGAAATGGCGGCAATATATGAATTACTTTTACGTCCTAGGAGTTTTTTTTACATTCTTTATTGTCCTCGGAGGTGAAAAGTACTAAATAACCTCCTATAACAATAATGATTGGCTTCTCATTCTAAAAACGGTCCAATAAAGTGCTCAATTACGTACTACCTCAAAAAAAAAAATTATACACTATCTGAGGACGAGTGAAGCGAGTTAGAAGACGTATTGCAGTATAAATTTAGTAATTTTTATATTTTGAGGACGAGCGAAGCGAGTCGGAAGTAGTATTCCGATGTGTTGAGAAAAAGATACGGTTAACCCTTACCCGTTTTTACTATTCCTCATTTATATCGTAGGTATATAGGAAAGTATTGTGTGCAAAAAAAAACCGAAACCCGGGGTGAACCCGGAATTATCCGTTTCAGGTGTTTTTAAGGCCTCCTGAGTGGTTTTCACAAAGTTCTATGTCTGTATGAGTGCATGCGTGTGTCTGTGTGTGCCTTTCATCATCGTAGCGCTGTTATCAGGTGTATTTATGCTACAGGAGTGAAAACTTTGTATAAAAATCAGTCTACCGCTGTAGTTGTGCTATTCGGAAAATAATTTTTTATGACGTCATTAACCTGCAATAATGACTCAGCAAACATTTTGAAAAATCATAAAACGCTGCAAAATGATGAGATCAGATTGAGATTTGTCACGCTTGTAGACATGTATAAGACTAACATATGTGCCAAGTTTAATCTCATTATCAGCATTAGTTCAATTTTTATCAAATGACTTGTGTACGTATTTTAAAAAATTGTTAAAAATCGATATAATGCAATCGAGTTGAAATTCGGTACAAGTGCATACCATTACGTAATGAATAAGTACTCTAAGTTGCGTTTCAATACAACAAGTATGATGTATATCTATGATTTTTGTTAGATCATAAAAGTTAAGCAGCATCGAGCATGGTCAGTGCCTGGTTTTATATAACCTCATTGATTATTGTTGTTATTATTGTTTCCAACTTAATTAATGGAATGGATCCATCCCAACTTGATCAATGGAATGGATCCATCCAACTTGATGACATAATGGATCCCAACTTGATGGATGAGGATTCCATCCCAACTTGATCAATGGAATGTCCATCCCAACTTGATGAATGAAATGGATCCATCCCAACTTGATCTATGGAATGGATCCATCCCAACTTGATCTATTGAATGGATCATCCCGACTTGATGATGAAATGGATCCATCCAACTTGATCAATGGAATGGATCTATCCAACTTGTAATGGAATAGATCATCCATTTGATTTGAATTGAATGGAATGGATCCATCCAACTTGCATGAATGAAATGGACCATCACTTGATCAATGGAATGATCATCCCAACTTGATCAATGGAATAGATCCATCCCATTTTGATCAATGGAATGGATCCATCCCAACTTGATCTATGGAATGGATTCATCCCAACTTGATGATGAATTAAATGGATCCATCCCAAACTTAATCATGGAATGGATCATCCCAACTTGATCTATGAATGGATCCATCCCAACTTGATTAATGAAATGGATCCATCCCAACTTGTTCAATGGAATGGATTCATCCCAACTTGATCAATGAAATAGATTCATCCTAACTTGTTCAATGGAATGGATCCATTCCAACTTGATCCATGCAAGTTCAAATACTCAACTATTTTTATAGTAATGGCCTGACATGTATAGTAAACTAAGTATCAAAATGTGTTAGTCTACAGTAACTTTAAACATTTATATGATAGCATACCTTTATATTAATTATTACAGGAATTGTTTCATATCCTAAACAATTTCATACTAATGTCATTAAATTTATATATATATATATATAATATATATATATATTATATATTATATATATATATATATATATATATATATATAAAAGTTCTTGAGATTAATTACAAACATTTTTAAATATGTTGTAAAGTAAACAATTATTGTTAAACAATAAACTAGATAAAGGAAATATAAAGCTACCTCAGGCTAAACCTAAACGTTTTCAAAAAAGAAAGAACAGAGGCAGCAATCAACAGAATAATGAAAGAGTTTGACGGGTGAGATTGATTTATTAGATTCTTTATACCTTCAAGATGAGGAATCAGCTCCCTCTTAGAATAGAGCAACACAAGCGCCGCTTTATTCAAGTCAGGCGGATTTACATTGCTTAATTTTGCCATGCTTCTGTCGCGTGTCTAATCTTGAACAATACTTATTTATGCACCAAGGGTGTAAAGAATGCTATTATTTCCCTCAGCAGTTAGTTGGTTCCTAAGGCGTTAGCCGAGGGAACCAAAGTATTTAACTCTCGAGGTGAAGCCGAGGAAGGTAATTGCGAGGGAGAAATAGCATTTTACTCCCAAGGTGCATAAAAGATTTTATCTCCAGACGTTAAATTACAATACGTTTTGTTGTATTTTATTCTATTTTTTATTTTTTTTTTTGGTTCGAACCCCCTAATAAATTAAGGGGGGGGGCTCCAAAAAAATTATTACCCCAAACAACTTCTTTTGATCTGAAACAGATTTTGAGCCTGTAATTTTTTTGGTCGAGCCCCCCTTATAAATTTTAGGGGTGCTGCCCCCAACAAAAAATTGTTTATTGCTCCAAACTACTTTTTTTTACCTGAAACGGATATTGAGCCTATAAAACTTTCTCTCCCTATAAAAAAATCTCCCACTTATAAATGGCGGTGCTGCCCCCGGAAAATTACAGAAATTGATCGGTCACCTGTATAAATTTAGAGAATACCACTCCCCTAAAAAATTGATATAATTGTCTCTAATAACCCAATAATAGGAAAAACTTTTCACTCCCAAGGGAGAAAAAGTAACCTTTTTCCCCTTGGGAGTGAAAAGAGCTTCTTTACTCCCTAAAAACTAGTTAATAAACATTACATATACTCCGTCTGGAGATAAAACAACTTTAAATATTATACTTCTCTTTAAGCACAAATACATTAGGATATTGTATGAGTCAAAATTAATGAATATATACTATCAGTTTATATATATATAATATTATATTATATTATAATTATAATATTATATTATAATATACAGGGTGACTTACTCTTAATGGGACAAAATAAAAATCTTGGTTCTATGGAACAGGATGAACGAAAAATTTCATGTAAGCATAGGGTCGATTCTCAATAGTTCTCTAGAAATATCGATATATCGAATTATTCGATACTTTACTATCTAATTCTATACTATCAACAACTTGCAAACTACTAAAGCTAAAGAGATGCGGTTTTCACTATTCTCAAGGACATTAAATTCCCTTTAAAATGGTATACTTGATGTCGCAATCATCACAATTAAACTTTAATTTATTTGCATTTAAAATAAAAAAATTTATTAGTACTAAAAATGTAAACAATTTTAAATGCCAAAATCTTCGATATTTGTTCAC
This sequence comes from Microvelia longipes, assembly GCA_018340805.1. Taxonomy (NCBI): domain Eukaryota; kingdom Metazoa; phylum Arthropoda; class Insecta; order Hemiptera; family Veliidae; genus Microvelia; species Microvelia longipes. Next base: position 6,282,566 of record JACMZG010000008.1, read on the forward strand.
TCATAGTTGAAACCTAAAAATCTTAAAAACAGCCACATTCCATACCCTTTTAAAATGATATAACATAATCTATGGCTTGTTTAACTTTAACCGAGATATTCTTAAAAAACTTGATGTAAGTAGCTTAGATTCTAAATTATTCACTATGTAAACAAAGACATTTACATTTAAATTATTTCAATTTGATTTACAAAATAAACTTTTTTATTAGTTATAACTATATTATTAATTATTCTATGTTTTTTAATCATAGAAAATAATCAACCCATTCCTCCACTCCATATAGCTTAAAAAACTTAATTTAAGTCTCTTATAATAAAACAAATGCAACAAAACATTTCTTGAAGAAATTTGTTGAAAGAATACATAGTAATAGGTATATTATACATAATTAAATGATAAATTAATAATTAACTTTTTACTGCGAGGGGAATTAAAATCATTCTTCATGTAAATCATAAGAGAGATTCAAATCTTCCTCCTCAAACTCTAATAATAGTCTACATCTTCTTAACACTGATTGTGTAGCTTTTTCAATTTTGCTGCAGTTATTGCAGCTCTTGACTCATGCACTTTTAGCATCAGGTCATTCTTCGATTTTGTGGGGCTGAATGAAAATTATCCCAATCGCTGGATTGGACGAGAGGGACCAATAGCCTGCCTCCGAGATCTCCTGATCTTAAACATCTAGATTTTTTTTCTCTAGAGCGCAATGATAGATGAAGTATACAGGCAAGCCCCAACACAAAAAAAAAACATAGAATAATTAATAATATAGTTATAACTAATAAAATAAAGTTTATTTTGTAAATCAAATTGAAATAATTTAAATGTAAATGTCTTTGTTTACATAGTGAATAATTTAGAATCTAAGCTACTTACATCAAGTTTTTTTAGGAATATCTCGGTTAAAGTTAAAAACAAGCCATAGGTTATGTTATATCATTTTAAAGGGTATGGAATGAGGCTGTTTTTAAGATTTTTAGGTTTCAACTATGAGTGAACAAATATCGAAGTTTTTGGCATTTAAAATGTTTTACATTTTTAGTACTAATAAAATTTTTTATTTTAAATGCAAATAAATTAAAGTTTAATTGTGATGATTGCGACATCAAGTATACCATTTTAAAGGGAATTTAATGTCCTTGAGAATAGTGAAAACCGCATCTCTTTAGCTTTAGTAGTTTTTAAGTTGTAGATCGTTTCAGAGAATTAGATAGTAAAGTATCGAATAATTCGATATATCGATTTTTCTAGAGAACTATTGAGAATCGACCCTATGCTTACATGACATTTTTTGTTCATCCTGGTCCATAGAACCAAGATTTTTATTTTGTCCCATTAAGAGTAAGTCACCTTGTATATATATAAATTTAACCATGGGGGAAAAACAATGTTTACAGCCTTTCCTTCAGAATATTATTTAACAAAACACATTATTAAATCACATAAATTTATAAAATAATTTTATCACTATAGACTACAAGACCACCATAACGATCCACTATAAAGATTTATTTGTCTGTTCAGGTGACTGGAGCTACAGAGATAGGTGTTTAGAAGGTTGTATAGAATGCACCTGGCTGTACAGCAGAACACATCACTTATATCTGCCATCACCTCATGTCATCCATGCACCCAAACCTCTCAGGCCTTTCCCTAACAGTAGCATATAATGCGTTATATATATATATATATATATAATATATATATATATATATAATTATATATATATATTATATATATATAATATATATATATACTCACTCTGACTTCAATTATTCGAAGAATATAATGTGAAGTACTTACCAGAGACGAGCGGTGCTCTCTTACTGCCATCATGCATGGCAAGCAAAATATTATCATTTGATACTACCGAGTTTAGCAAAATGAATAGTTGACACAATATAAATTGTGCGAGAGACACCAAGGAAATGTAACAAGTAAAATTGCAATGCTACATCTGGGAACGTTCCATCATTCGACATGTCAAGCCATTAATGATGACGAATGTCGATGATGGAACAGTTCCCAGATGTAGCATTGCATTTTGCTTGTACATTTCCTAGGTGTCTCTCGCACAATTATATTGTGTCATATATATATATATATTATATATATATATATATATTATATATATATATATATATATATATATATATATATATATATATATATATATTATATATATATATATATTTATTTATTATTTATTTATTTATTTATTATATTTATTTATTTATTTATTTATTTTATTTATTTATTATTATTATATGTGAGAGTGTATGTATGTTTGTGTTTGTTTATAAGATTTTTTCTTACATACATTTCATTGCATACGAATCAAATCGCATATATAGATTAATTATTAATACAAATAAATTATGTTAAAAATAAAAATGATTGAACATTTTCAAGCATAAAGTTACAAGAAGCGCAGCCTGAGTATGGATGGACTGTTTCAGGAGTTTTAGAAGGAAGAGACGAGTCTAGATCCAAGAGAAAGAGATCTTGGTCCAGAGCTGTGTTCTCATCTTTGCAGAGGAAAGGACTGGAGAAACGATTTCAGGTCCAGAAGTATATAACTAAACCTGATAGGAGACAGCTAGCTGCTTCCCTTGGATTAACAGACGCTCAGGTAAACCTAATCCTTTGGCTCAAATTTAATAATAGACGATTAAATTACTTGTTGAGACCTAATGGCAACACTGCTGAATTTGCTCACAAGAGCTTCCACCCGTTTTAACAATAAATTTTTCATTTTTAGCGAATTTTCTTTTTTAAAAAATCGCTAATGAGGTGGCTCGCATGGCGAGTGGAAGTGTACCCCATATATATATATATATATATTATATTATATATATATATATATATATATATATATATATATATATATATATATATATATATATATATATATATATATATATTATATATATATATATATATATATATATATATATATATATATATATATATATATATATATATATATATATATATATATATATATATATATATATATATATATATATAATATATATATATATATATATATATATATATATATATATATATATATATATATATATATATATATATATATATATATATATATACATATATATTTATATATATACAATATCTTTATTTGTTTCAAAGCTTTACATAGCTCATACAAATGAGATAGCATTATATATATAGAAAAACAGTAAAAATTATACATGGCGATGGCACAACATAATACTTAAATAATAATAAAACTCTTGTTAATTATGGGAAAATAGGAACATAAATTTTAATAATGACATTAAGAAATTAAAAAAGAAAATATTTTAAATATAGAGAAGTATTTAAAAAAAAATAAACTTAGAGGAAAAAAATATATATATATATATAGTTGTTACTCGTTTAAATGAAAAGCTCTTATCTTTAGCATGTTAATAAAAATAAAAAATATTTAAAGCTTCTTTTTTGTTTATATATATTATTATTGAGGGCACAATAGTATTATCTGACCATTCAGGAGTCATAAGTTGTGTAGGCAAAGTGCATTCCTAATCAGCATACTTGGACATCTAAGTAATAAATGTTTCTAAACTCTCTTGTTCATGCATATTAACATACCATACAGTTGTTATTGGTGTTAATTTTGTATAATATACCTCGCAAGGTAATTTTAATTGTATCAAAACCACTGGTACGAATTTGCGCTAATTTTTGCTGAGCGAAGTTTAGTTGTAAGTTAGTAGTTAGGTAGTTGGAGTCCTCGTGGTTGAAGCTGTTCAGAGTTCTGTAGACAGTGCTGTAAGTAGATTGTTGAATTCTTTCTAAATCAGTTTGTTTAAGTTTCTGTAAGTATAAGTTAGTAATATTATTATAATTTGGTTATAAGGATTCGGTAAAAATAAAGTCTGTCTCTAAGTTATTGATTTTAGGATTTGCTTGACTTGACTTATCCAGTTGTATTTGATATCATTATTAGAGCAATATCTAAAATCAAAAGTCGTTTAAAAGCTATTTTTAATAAACAATTGTCATCTAGACTGTGGATGTGGTTAAATATTTCAAAGTTAGTTGTAGAACACGTATGATACGTTTTGTAAGTTAAATTCTGGTCTAATGATGTAGTGCGGTGTGTTTTTTAATAAGCAAAAGTAATTTTTAAAAAAGTAATTCTGAGCAACTTCCAGTTGGTGAAGGTATCGAAGGGACCAAACAGGCGCAGCATAGAGTAATGTGCTGAGAACACTGGCATTATATACTTGCTTTGTGGCTTGGAAAGAGTTGTTATTGGCTCTCGCCAGGGTTTCTCTCAACACCAGCCGCTGCACGTGATTTACTCACAGCTGTTTGGTGGCTTCTTCAAACAGTCCTTTCCTGCTGAACCACACACCGAGGTAGTTAAATTGTTTACTTCTTCTAGTATTTGTCCGTCATAGTAACAGTTAGTATTTTTGTTAGATAACTTACCTTTAGTAAAAAGTCATAACTTTAGTTTCTCCGTGTTCACTATTTTGTATTTGTATTTATATATATAGTGGATGTGTGTATGTATCTGTATTTCTTGATATTCGCTATCTCTTGAACGGATATTAACATTTTTTAATTAAACTTGGTACAAAAATCAACCTTAGGGAGGACACGAACCCTATGTGATGTCATTAATCCGATTTGCCGTTTCGACAAAATTTTCGAAGAATTTGTAAAATTAGGGTTTACCACAAAATTGAATGAAGCCGTCCGGAGTTGATACGACCATTTTTTGTGACCATAAAGTCGAAAGAACCTGAAATATGTATCAAGTAAGGTGTCGTTTTTATGTTTCTTAGGGCGCTGAATCAGATAAAACTGCTCCGGAGTCGAAACAACGACCAAAACACTCAATACCGGGGTTTTTAAGGTTCCTCTCTTGGTAGTGGCAATAATTTTTTACTGTCCACTACAAACCAATTCTGGGATACGTTTCTACTACATGTTTTATAATATGAGCTGTTACGTCGCAAATTGTTATTTTTGTTTTAAATTAGCATAAACTGAACTTCAACTGAATTAGAATAATGGTGAGCAGTGCATTGTATAAAATCTCGTAAGCTGAACAACTTGCGACGCTACTGCTCAAATTATGAAAGCATATACAGGAACTTAAGCAAAAATAGATTCATGAACAAAAGTGCACGAATTCATTACGGTTTACGGACCTCCACGTCTGAATTTTATTTAATTTTTTCAATTTATTAATCGTCTATTATTGAAAAAAGTTTTTTGTCCATTTTATTCTCTACAGGTCGACCATAAACTGAAAAAAAATTGTTTAGGGTGCACTGATGTTGCTTGGTAAAGAAAATCTTTAATCAAATATAATTGTGCTGTGTTTGCTTGTATAACATTTTGATTTATAGTTGGTACCTACCAAAAGTTTGTCGGAATACGTTTTTATTAATCTGTTAAGAAAATATTCTCATATAAATAAATAAATAAATAAATAATAAATAAGCCTTATTAAAACTGAATACAAAATTAGAAACATACACACAATTTATAACTTATTTCGGTTTTAACAGTTTTTATTCGGCTATAGCCGAGCCCCCTTTTGGGGGGTAGAGTTACTTACAAACTTCGCATGCAATACGTTTCCAATAACTAACTATTTAACACAAAAAACAATTCTAAATACTTCTTTACTATAACATAATTCATAGCATACAAACTAATTAAATAATTATTACTTAATAAATTTTTAAATAAAATTTTATATACTAACATATCTATTTTAGCTTACTTATAACATATCATTTTGTATCATATTAATTTCTTATACCATGCATATTAATATTAAATTTTTAATATATATTATTGTCTTATTGTCTAATATAAAAAATTTTATTATTTTACTTTTATCTTTTTAATTCTGATATATTTTTTTGGGAAAGCTTTTGTTTTTTGCGTGTTTATTAGTAATTGTATTTATTTATTTGTTTTATATAATTTAGTGTTATTGTAATTATGTTAATTTAATTGTTTTCTTTTTTATTTTACTTTTTTTATTATTATTAGTATTACTATTTATTTTATTTATAATAGTTTGTGATTTATTTAACTATTTATTTTTTATTTTTTTAATTTTATCATAATTGTTGATTTTATCATTTTTATAGTATGAACAATGCAATAATTTTAAATTTTATTAATTTTATAGGTAAACTTGACAATACACTCTGGATATCTACGCCATTCGTCCCTATCGTATGCTATTTCTCTATGCAAGCACATTTGATGTCGCTAACGTTTTCGCATCTCTTCATCCCATCGAATACTAGGTCTCCCTTGCTTCCCTAGAAATCTCTTGGATACCAAATAACATTGCTGAGTAAATCGTCGTCACAAGCCTCACTATATGACCACTCCACTTCCACTTCCTCTCCGTCATTATAATCTCATATATTTATTTATAATTAATAATTGTATATGCTAAATAATAGATACAAAAAGATAATAAAACAACACTACCTAAATTATAATTGTTGATACAATATGTTATTATAATTATGGTCAGAAAATAATTTACAGAAAGCTATATTAAAACAAAAAATCATCGCGATAAAGGACAAGTAAACTAATAAACTACTTCAGAAAATAAGCTAACTAAAGCTACAATGTTCAACTAACATGTTAAATATAACATCCAGCCTCTGCTCATGACCAAAAGGTAGACAAAACGCGAGAATTGAGAGTATATTTGGCATGCTATGTTCAGTATAACATCCAGCCTCTGCTCTTGATAAGAAAGTAAACAAAACACGAGTATTGAGAGTATGTTAGGCATGTTATGCTCAGTATAACATCCAGCCTCGGCTCTTGATAAGAAAGTAAATAAAACAAACACGAGTATTGAGAGTATGTTAGGCATGTTATGCTCAGTATAACATCCAGCGTCTGCTCTTGATAAGAAAGTAAACTAAACAAGAGAGTTGAGAGTATATTAGGCATGCTTTGTTCAGTATAACATCCAGCCTCTGCTCTTAATAAGAAAGTAAATAAAACACGTGTATTGTGAGTATATTAGGCATGTTATGCTCAGTATAACATCCAGCCTCTGCTCTTGATAAGAAGGTAGACAAAACACGAGAATTGAGAGTATATTAGGCATGTTATGCTCAGTATAACATCCAGCCTCTGCTCTTAATAAGAAAGTAAATAAAACACGAATATTGTGAGTATATTAGGCATGCTATGTTCAGTATAACATCCAGCCTCTGCTCTTGATAAGAAGGTAAATAAAACACGAGTATTGAGAGTATACTAAGCATGCCATGTTCAGAATAACATCCAGCTTCTGCTCTTGATAGAATGTAGATTAAAGCCGAGAATTGAGTGTAATTATTAATAATTGTGTATTTAAATTGTGTATTTTAATTGTGTATTTTAATTATAAAAGTGTATTTATTAATAATTGAATAAACCAACTTACAATAATGAAATTTAATAAAAACGATAATAAACTGCTTAATGAAACTATAAGTATTTACATTGAAAAAATAAATAAATAAAATAGAAACATCAAAAAACTTGACTTAAGTTGCGCACAAGCTCAAGCTTTTGCGGCTTATGAAATAAAAACCCCTTCCAAACCCCTGTCCTTTTAATAAAAACTTAGATAGTTGCTATGATAATAAGACTACTGTCAAATACAACTCTAATACTTACTTATATTAATTTTTAATTTGCGTCATATTTTGTATTTTATAAATAAACGTATTTTATTATTAGGTGGCAAATGGCTAATTTCCACCACTCTTACTTTTAACGTTGTCAGCAATTAACAGAATAAGTCAAAAAACTAAATCATACGTAATTTGCCTTAGATATAGTTAATAGACTATCCCTCATAACTTGTATGTTTTATCAATTTAGTCTATGTTGTTAAAGGACAAAAAAAGTTCATGTATAGTTGATGCGGCGTTTGGTAATATTTGGCCATTCTAGGGGGGGGGTGCAATTAAGAAAGTGATCAGGATATGCCTGTAGCTCGGCCGAAGAAGGGAAGGAGGGGATTATTCATATGCCATCTTATAAGAAGTAGGTTAAGTTTTTTATTAATTTTTACTTATCCTCATTTATACTATAGGTATATGAGTCTTTAGGTGGTTTTTAATTTGTCTGGTCCTGTCTGTGTGTGTGTATGATAGAGATATATACTAGAGGGGGCATAGCCTATCTTAATACATTGAGAGACCTGAAACATTTTTCGTGGGGCTCTCAGGGGCTCTGTGTAACCTCTTTGAAACCTCCTCCAAGAAGGAGTTAAGGTTATAATTAATCAATTGTTTTCGGCTTCCCGCAGATTTTTTGTGTTGTGATTTGTATTTTAAACATTTTACTATATAATTTACTGTTTTTTGTTCTGTTTATTTCATGAAAACGATAATCGAATGTGGTCAGGTTACTTTTTCGATGTTTCAAAATTCAACCAATAGGGCCTCTCTAGTATGTGTGTATGAGTATGTCTGTTATCATCGTAGTGCCCAGTGTATTTATGCTAAAGAATTGAAACTTTGTAGAAAAATCTGTCTACTGCTTCGAAAAATATTTTTTATGACGTTATTAACCCGCAATAATGACTCAGAAAACATTTTGAAAATGCATAAAACGCGGAAAAATTATGCGATTGGGCACGCCTGTAGCTATGTATAAGACTAACATATGTGCTAAATTTCATCTCATTATTAGCATTAGTTTAATTTTTATGGAATGACTTATGTACTGTTTATTTTAAATTGTAAAAAATCAGAAAATGTATACCTTTACTTAATAAATAAGTACACAAAGTTTCGTTTCAATGCGACAAGTATATCCACGATTTTTGTTGGATCATAAAAGTTAAGAAGCATTGAGCGTGGTCAGTCCTGTATGGATGACCGCTGAGAATCAAACGGATGCATTTACTAACTGAGGACGAGCGAAGCGAGTCCGAAAACATGTTGGAGTTTAAATTTGGCGAATTGTATATTGTAAGGACGAGCGAAGCGAGTCCGAAGCAGGGAGGATGAGCGTAGGCAATACGATGAGGAAAAGTTCCAAGGTACCCCGTACCCGAATTTTAATTCTAGTGGTGATTACTTTCTTATTCCTCCAAGTATTAACACTAATGAGCAAAGTGCACCTAAAATCTTAGACGTGCCTCCGCAAGAGAGTTAGAAACAAGATTTTTAAATAGAACTTATTACAATATGATGTATTTGACTAGTTTAACACAAAGCAAGGGGTGAGATAGGATACAAGTTGACCTGGACCATAGAAACACCCTCACCCTTCTATAACAACAAACATGTTGCAACCACACGAACCCTTTTCTAGTTCGGGGAAAACGAGCGTTTTTACGATTACAAACTCGAAAAGAAAATAAAAAGTCTTTACACTAATACACTCCAAACATTATTCTTTTGGTTGTAAATGAAAACCGGAGCAAAATTTGAGATCAACAGGACATTTATGCTAAATCCAACAGCATCCAGTCTGTGCTATTGAATCTGTCTTTTGAGCTGTAGTAACTTATAGTAGTACTAGTAACTAGTAGTACATATTACTACTTTATTTGGATCTTTTCTTTGTTTTTTTTAAATGGAATGTTTATAGAATCGAAAATATTTGTAAATTATTTGTTTATTATTTAATGACGCAATGCAATTGTACTAATGTACTTATAAGCAAATAAAGAATTTCTTTATCTTTATAGAAAAATCTTTGGGAGGTTCTTCTATAGATTGGGCGCAACATCCTTGCTCATGGAGTCAAAGGAAAAATCAGTATCTTCTATCTAAAGGAGTTAGCAAAAAGGGCCTAAAGACTTGGCCTTGCTAGATCATCATCACCACCTTCTAATTACTATCATTACCTGTTTTTTTATTAGACAGCAAAATAGAGTATTACATACAAGTATAATAACTTTAGCCCCTAAACTGAAAGCAAGAGTTGGCCCTTAAACTTCCTTGCAAAGCCCACGCTGAGGTTGCGCGGTTTTTCAAATAAGCATTCTCACCTAAAGATGGCGTTAAGCCAAAACCAAAACATATTTTTACTTTTCCTCTCTTATATCGTAGGTATATAGGAAAAGTATTGCGATTGCAAAAAAATCGAAACCGGGATGTCACCGGAATTATTCGCTTCAGGTATTTTTTCTACTTTTGATTCAAATTCAAATTCAAAAACTTCATTTATTGCTAATAGTTACAATTATACAATTTTTAAATACAATTATTAAATAATAACAAAACTCTAACCTGGATCTACATATTAAAAAAACTAATTTTAAGCAATCCCACAAGCCATAGCTGTGTGTGGGGGATACAAAGTTTAAGTATATTGGGAGGTAAAATGAAGAAAAAGAAAAAAAATAAATAAAGATGATATAGTTATTTATGCAACAAGGGATGAAAGTAAGTTTTACAGCTCAAGTTAAAGTTTCGTCCTAAGGCAGCGCCGAAGAAGGAAACTTCATTAGCTCACGAGGCCGGTAGGCCGAGGGAGATAAACTAGTTAGCTCCCGAGGCTTGCCGAGGGAGTTAACTAACATTTTGGCTCCCGAGGCTTGACGAGGGAGATAATACGAGAGCTGAAAACTTTCATCCCTTGTTGCATATTAAATTTTATACACGACTAGAGAACTAATACTAACAACTATTAATATATTCTTCAGCTCCTTAATTGTTATTGTGTTAGTTTAGTTTATTCTTACCCATGTCAATTACTCTGATGAAGAGAGAATAAAGCCACTATCTTCACATTATTTTATTGTAAGCTGTCAATAGAATAATGTGTAATACTATATTTGAAATTTAAACATTTGCGTGTGTATATTGTATATTCTACCCGTAGTACCAAGATAACACCGAAAAAATCCTAAAAATTTCCTAAAATTCCTAAAAATTTTACTAAAAAATTGTGTCAAGTTGGCATCACTTTCACTTTTCCTCCCTAGGGAGTAAAAGTACATTTACAATGTAAGATAACAAGACTGTAAGTAAAACTTACAATACAAGGAGTAGATAAAAATAATTACAAGTACAAAACAAAATTGAAAAACTCAGGTTACATACTATATTAAAAGTATATAGTATATCAAAAGTATTATAGTAGGTAACCAATATAAAAAAAATAAAAAGTTAAAGTAAAATTAAAAAAATTTATTACATACTGTTAAAGAGCGTGAAAAAACACATTTTTATCATATTTTAATAGGTGATTCAACAGTAGTGGGGGAATACAATTTAAGGCCGTCAAAAATCGTCGTATAAAACCTTTGAATAAGTAAAAATTGGGTCGTTCTATGTCAAATGGTCAAAACCTACGTTTTTTTAAAAGTTGTAAAATAATCAGAAAATGATTAAATTGAGTTGAAATTCGATAGACTTTATACTTTTACGTAATAAATAAGTACGCCAAGTTTCATTTTAACGCGACAAGTATATCTATGGTTTTTGTTGGGTCATAAGAGTTAAGCAGAATTGAGCGTGGTCAGTGCTATATGGGCGACCGCTGAGGATGAAACGAATGTATTTAATATCTGAGGACGAGCTAAGCGACTCCGAAGAGGTGTTGCAGAGCATACTTTTGATAAATTGTATATTCTGAGGACGAGCGCAGCGAGACCGAAGTAGAGAGGATAAGCGTAGCGAATCCGATGTGATGAGGAAAAGTTCCGAGGTACCCCGTACCCGATTTTCATGTTATTGTATTAATGTATTATGATATTTGATTGTATTATACAATCCAATCGAAGTTTAAGTGCGAATCTTTTAATAGGTAATAGGTTTGTTTAGATTACTTCAAACGACGGCTAATTAAACATTTTTTTCGTGTGCACTTTTTAACTTATTACATTTTGTTTTTCCCCCTTTAATTGTAATTTGTAATTTAACAACTTTAACCAAAAAATTTTGAATATAATAAGTGCAATCGTAATTTTAAGGCAATACATTGTCGTCTGTATGTTCTTTAAAATTTTAATAAAACATGTGGTTTACCTTTACTATAGTTTCTCTTTTTCTTTAACTAAATTATTTCACAGACTTAAATACAAAATCATTAAATTATCACGTACATATTAACATAGAGATATTATTACTAGAGTGGCCCTATCGGTTGAGTTTTGAAACATTATAAAAGTAACCTGAACACCCTTGAGTATTAATTTGATGAAATAAACATTAAAAAATACAGTAACTTATATAATAAAACGTTTATATTAGGAAACAAAACCCAAAAAATTCGGGAAAAGCCGATCACGATTGATTTGTTATAACCTTATTCATACTCAGAGGAGGTTTTAATCAGGTTACACAGAGCCCCTGAAAGCCCCAAGACCTCTTATTAAAATAGGTTATGTCCTCTCTAGTATAAATCTCTATGCATATTGAAGTACGAAAACACGATAAAAAGTAAAACTCACCTAGTGTTATCAGGGTTACCAATAAAATTAAGTAAAAAACGTAAATCCTAAAAGGTTCAGGCGCAGTTATTCCAATTTCTGCTATTTATTATTTTTGAGCCAGCTATCAGCTGATCACGCATGTCTGAATTTTTTGCACAGGGTAGTATAGGAGTTTTCCTTACTTGGTTTATATATTACTTTACTAATGTTATATAGGTACTCTAGATTACTGTAGCAGTTGCTGGATCGAGCAAAAGCTCATGAAGCTGCTTCTTTTTGGAAAGTGCCGAAAGCTTTATTTTTGTGCCACATGTCAAATCTTTATTATAAACACAGCGGGAGTGACAAGCACAGACTGACTGGCACACACACGCACACATACACACACCGAGATATCATTATGAGAACTGCTCAGAACGTCATGAAAATGCCTGATACCATAGAGGTATTATTACTAGAGGGGCCCTATTGGTTGAATTTTGAAACATTGAAAACGTAACCTGACCATTTTCGCTAAAATATAATCAAACAATTAGTATACAATGACAGTAACTTATATAGTAGAACGTTAAAAATACAAATCAAAACACAAACAATGTGCGGAAAACCGAAAACAATTGATTTATTATAACCTTAACTCACTCTTGAAGGAGGTTTCAATGAGGTTACACAGAGCCCCTGAGAGCCCCAAAAGATGTTTCAGGTCTGTCAATGTATTTAGATAGGATATGCCCCCTCTAGTATATATCTCTATGCCTGATACGGATAATTCTGATGAAACATCGGTTTCGGATTTTTAGGGTTAACACAATACTTTTCCTTCATACCTACGGCATGCGTGAGGAAAAGTAAAAAAATGCAATCTTTTTTTAATTCTCATTATTACCAACATAATACTTTTCAAAAATTTCTTTCTGAAAATAGATTGTACCATATTTTTAGTCTATCCTCCCTGTGTTGTATAATAGAATTAAGCTTATATTATCGTAAACAATTTTTTTTAATTGTATAAATAAATTTATTTGAATTTGATCTAAAACACTGATGGTTAATTTATCTTATGAGTTTGATCAAATGTAAAAATTTCTTAAAGAGAGAAGTAAACAATTTAAATTAATGAATTCAAGTGTAGTTGAACATGCGAGGTTGGGACGCGGGAAAAAAGAGGCGTGAGCTTGTAGAGAGGGAGATGGGTAGGTCTGTAGTTAGATTTGAAAAAGATGGAAACACAACCTGGGTAAAGTATTGATCTCGCGACAGCGACTGTTCTCTTCCCCCGTGACCCCGAATATTGCGTTTCTAACCTCATTCCGCGGTCGTGAAATTTCGTATTTTGAGCCTATTTAACTTTAGTTTTTTCAGTTTTTATAAATATCGTAGTTTAGTTTTGTAGTGTACCAGCCAAGCTAGTCAACGGGATAAGTACAAATCGGATATTTAGCTTAAAATCAATCGATATGATGACCGAGATGGACACAGTGCCCTCTCAAAATGGCTCTTCCATCGGAGACGACGACTGTAAGACAAATCTTATTATTAACTATTTACCTCAGAACATGACACAAGACGAGCTGAGGTCGCTGTTCGGCTGCATCGGGGAACTGCACAGCTGCAAGCTGGTCAGAGACAAGATTTCTGGCCTCAGCTTGGGTTACGCCTTCGTCAACTTTTTTAAACAGCAAGACGCCGAGAAGGCCATAAACACTCTTAACGGCCTCAAACTCCAAAACAAAACTATCAAAGTATCTTTCGCCCGGCCTAGCAGTGACGCTATCAAAGGTGCTAACCTCTACGTTAGTGGTTTACCTAAGAATATGAGCCAACAAGAATTCGAGAGTATATTTACTGGTTACGGTCGAATCATTACTTCGCATATTTTATCCGATTACATCAATGACAGTGCCATGATGAAAGTATCTGGTAATAACAAGGGGGTCGGTTTCATCAGATTCGACCAGAGGTGTGAGGCAGAGCGTGCTATTCAGGAACTTAACGGTTCCGTACTCAAAGGTACCACTGAACCAATCACAGTTAAATTCGCAAACCATCCTAGCACAAAGAACCAGTTCATACCCCCCACAGTACCATTCATGTCTCCTGCTGCTCATAGGTTTCCCGGACCTGCTCCCCTGACTGCACGATTCAACTCTGGCAAGTCCATCTCTACTTCCAAAAACAAGAGATTTCAGAGATTCTCACCCCTCATAGGAGACATCATCCCACCCAACACTATAATCCCTCCTAACGGAATGAACGGATCCGGCTGGTGCATCTTTATCTACAACCTGCCCCCTGAGGCGGAGGAGTCCATCCTCTGGCAACTGTTCGGACCCTTCGGTGCTGTCCAGAGTGTTAAGGTAATACAAGATTTGCAGACAAACAAGTGTAAAGGTTTTGGATTTGTTACCATGAGCAATTACGAAGAAGCCGTGGCTGCTATTCACTCCCTCAATGGATATTCCTTAGGGAACCGAGTACTTCAGGTTTCCTTCAAGACTAATAAGAGGGTCTAAAAACTCTAAACTCACTGTATAATATCATTATTTCAAGAATCTAGTCATTACTTTTATAATATGCTTTACACATTCTTTAAAATTATTCTCTTGGTATATACGTTGTCCGATATACAGTAAACAAACAAGTTATCGACTCAAGTAAATAACTATCCTCAAAAGTAAATGCCAATTATTTTTTTTCTTTTTGTTTTCTTTTCCAATTACTTGAAATTTATGATTATTATTTCTTGTTTATACGTTTTTTTTTTTACTTATAAGTTCATTTTATTTTATAATTTACTTTTAGTATAATTATTCCCTGTCGGAAATACTAGTTAATACTTTTCTTTTCTTTTGCACTTATTTACTACTAATATAATTTCTTAATTGCTTGTCCTAACAAATAACCTATTTCTTTATTTTATTTTATTTTGTGTCCAAGTTTGCTGTGTATTTTTCTCTTTTTAAACAAAAATAATTGAATGAGCATATTTTTTATAATTTTATTAACGTAATTGATACGTTGTTTAAATAAATACTTTATTGTTAGGAAAAGTAAGATAAATTTAATATAATAAATTAATGATAAAATTGATAAAACTTAATTGTACCTATTGATGATGTTTTTGTATGTTTTCGAGATAGTATATTAACTAGATGAAATTTTACTCTCAAGAAATTATTTATAATTTCAGATTCTCTTTCGTAATTAAATGTAGGGACTCGATGTTAGTTTGAAGCCATTTTATTTAATTTTTTATTATATATATATTTAAAATATTTTTTATTATTATGAATTTATTGCATTTAATTTTTTTTTTCTTTTTTAACTCTCTGACGAGGTTACATTTTTAGTAAGTATTTTTTTAATTATTTTTCTTTTAATTTTATTTTAATGGTTGGCTTAAGATTTTTTAATGGTTTGTTCTTTTTTTAATTATTTTTCAGCTCACATAATATAGTAATGGTTGTTATTATTTTGTGAGTGAAATTTATTATTTAAGTTGTTTTTTTTTTTAATTTAATTTATAATTGTAACTAGCGAACATATATGAAGTAAATGTTACTATAATAGCCTCTTGGATTAGCAAGGCGTTTGATCTCACCATTTAACGAGTAGACCAGTTGAGCTCAGTGCACTGAAACTTTGTTCTCAGCCAAATCATAGTAAACTTCAGATTTACTAAATATTCGAGGGAACATGGATGGCAATTTAAACAATAAACCAAAAAATTATATATGACATTATTTCCTTATCACCTGCATCCCTCTCTTGTGCTAGGAGACAGGGAATTAAAATGGCTTTACAGGCACGCCACCTGATGTTAATTTAATTTGATCTTGGAGTACTGTCTTATATTATTGATGTTATCAGTGAAACAGCTAATACCGCTCGTCTGCCTCCCCCTATACCTTATTCTGGGTATTTTATTCCCTATAGAACTGGCTTTTAGTTATTTTACAGTAGTGAATCTTATATTTATGATTCTAACCTGGAACACTATAGCTTTCCTTACTTTTCAGGTATTTTATCTTCTAATTAAGATCCAAAAAGGATATGGTCACAAAATTTGTGTGCTACTGCTAAACATTTTCATATTATTATTTCATAAATATTTTCATTACAATAGGCTGTTCATATGAGTTTATTAATTAAATATATAAGTACTTATTTTATATTAATTACATATCAAACTGCATTTAGAAAATGCATCTGGGATGTGTGTAAAGGGTTAATTATTTATCAAATCAAGTATAAGGATACTTGATGACAGTACTTGTCTTTGGTCCTCTGTGAAGGGCCTTTTTGTTTTATTGGCTTGATACTATTTGCCCTTCACAATGATACTCGAACCTCCTTAAAGTTATAGTAGTATTAAATAGTAACCCATTAAATCAAGAAATAAAAATGCTGTTGTCTTCCAGGTTTGTTAGCACTTAAATGCATTGATCTAACTCATACATTTGGACTTAGTAATTTTGAAGTTTTGTGACCTTATTTTAAATTTGAATTACTATAAAAATAAATAAAAAATTCTTCCGTTTAAATATAACTGACGGATCTAATACCGTATAATATCCTACCCCTAATATGTCCCACCAACCCAGTGAATTAATTGCACTCTCTTGCATGCATGCTTTTTTTATCACTGAAATAATATCTTAAATTTGTTTAAGATCTTAAATGTTGAAAATATCTCTTTATAATCAGTCTATTTCAAAATGAGAGGGATTTTCTTTGAAAGCGGTCATATTAACTACCATAATATTAAATTTAATTCCTTAAAGATGTCTCAAATACAATATTAAATGTAACTGATTTAGTAATAATTTTTTTACATAAGGTTAAAATACAAATAATTTGAAATGTTGTTGAACTCTCTACTCTTACTATCTAATTTATACTTAACATGGTTTGAAACCAAGGCTAAGATAGCCAGAGTAACATTTCACTATTCATATACCTTCGCTAGATTTAACTATTGATTATTTTCATTTAATGTTTTATTATTATTAATTAATTATTATTTGTATTTTTATTTTCTAGGATTATAATTTCTTTTCAAATTCTTTTAATTTGTTTAGTTTTTAGAAGATTTAATTTTAAACATTTTTTTCTTTTTTCGATGGATTTTTTCTGTTCGTTTTTTTATAAGTAATAAATACAAAAAAAATATAAAATAATTAAAAAATCTCAAAAAAAACTAAATTTTTAATTTATTTATTTTAATTTACCCTTTTCATTCTATTTTGACTAGGATTTTTTACTTTATTTTTAATTTGCCACCATTGTTTGTTTATTGTGTTTTTAATTATTTTTATTTAGCTCTCAGATGCAGTAAGTTTTTATTATTTATTTTTTTTGTTTGTTTGTTTACTATTTTTTTTTATAGTTTATAAGTTATTTTTATTCCTTTTTATTTATCAGTGTTTATTTCATTGAACTTATATTTAATTACCATTTTTATTATTAAAAAAAGCATCCTAGAAGTCCCTTAAATGCAGTTGACATTAAATTACTATCCCCTTCTTCTTTTAATACTATATTTGTATCATAAATTTTGTTATATTTCTTTTCTTTTAAAATTATTTATTTATTTTTTATTTCTATTTAGTTTTTTCTCTTGTTTATGCTCATGTTTTATTCCAAGTTAAAGGGTTTATTTAGTTGATTTTATTGCATTGTTGTGTTTAGTTTGTGTTTTTTGTTTTGATTTTTGTTGTTATTATTTGATTGATGTGTGCTAATAATTGATATATGGTTTTATCTAACTGGTTTTGATTGGAGCAAAAAGAAGTGTAGTGTTGGTTACAAAAGTTATTTATTGTAAATAAAGTTCCGAATTAAAAAAAATCAGCGTAGAATAAAAACAATTTTTGTATAATGGTTATTTTGGAACTTAGGACACAAAATTCTTCTATTTGTTCCATCGAAACTGTTAGATAGGTGTATCCTTAGTAGTTTTCAGAGAATTGTAAGCTTTTCATTGCATTAAAATATTTTATATCAAAATTAATTTTGACGATGATGTAAACATTATGAGATTGCTCATATGTTTCTACTCCCAAGTTAAATAAAATGCCTGTTTTAGGGTCTTTTGGCCCATCAGGGTATTCACCCTGCGGGAACCACCTCAGGTGGGTGGCATCTACTACACTCTAAGAATTAATTAAAATTTGCGAAATCTTTTTAATACAAATACTATTCATAAAATCTTAGAGCATAGCCCGGTCTGCGAACCCCGGGCATCTGGTGCCGAAATCAAACTACTCCCAAGTTATGTGTAAGAAATCATGAAAGGGTATTATAATAAGAAAGAAATTAAAAGCAAAAAATCAAAGTATAGTTGAAGTGAATCTCTTAAACCCTGGCTCGGTCACATAAAATTATGTTTCTTATTTTTGTTTCCATGGGTTAATATTTTTTTAAGTAATGTCAATGTTAAAAATGTTATTTTGTCTTGGTTTGTGTCATTTTTAGAAGATAAAGATTAGTAAAATTGAGACTAATGAACCCAGCTAATTTAACTAAATGGCAAGATTGCCAAGTTCCCTCCGCTTCCACCTGTGACAGACTACTGGCGCTGGTCCTCCAGAATAGCGGTAAAAATGAAAACCCACGACACCCTCTCTCGCCTTTCTAAAAATCTTTGCTTGATCTTTTGGATTCTGGCTCATATTAGCTCTTTGAGTTGTATGAATTTATGTAACACAAATTGTAAAAGCAAGTTCTTGTACTTCATTTAATTTAATTAGCAAAATTAAAAAAAGATTATCAAAAGGAAAAACTAAAACAACTTTATTTAATCGAACAAATACAATGGTTATAAAATTAACAAATATCTAATAACCAAGTAAACATTGTGTACTCGAGTTTTTCTGCCACACTGGTAATTCACGAATCGAACCAATAATAACCAACCAGCTTATTTACTGTTTTCTCCTTTACCTTAGGAGACCGGTACTGCTACGTAACAACAAAATCGCTGAAGCTGCCCCCCTCATGAAGTTATTTCGATGGCAAAGGTTGAGGATTGATTACTCACAGGCTTCATGTGGTCACACCGTATAGCCCTGTCCTTAAAAAATTAGTTTAACGTATTTATGATATAATACTGATCGTTTTCTGATTTA
This sequence comes from Microvelia longipes, assembly GCA_018340805.1. Lineage (NCBI taxonomy): Eukaryota > Metazoa > Arthropoda > Insecta > Hemiptera > Veliidae > Microvelia > Microvelia longipes. Next base: position 6,302,126 of record JACMZG010000008.1, read on the forward strand.
TTTATTTGTTTAGTAAATAAATAAATGTGATCAGTATTATCTCCTCTATTGTGTGTTAAAGAACTTTTTATTGAATGCAAGTTCCCTTTTCTAGTTTATTCTGTCTCTTGCTAATATCTTTATCTTAGCCGTTTTATCTTTGGCGCCGAAAATGCTCCCATGATGGGTTGAAACTGCTTTGAATACATGAATATTTTTATAGAGGTACTTGTGGGGATACTCGTTATTTGTGAATTACTTGTGCCACTGCTTGAATCCGTGTCCAATTAATTACCATGGCCCACTACTTGGGTCTAGATAATAGTGATGATCATACCTAAAAAAAATTATGAACAACTATTTCAGCATGAAAAGCTTATAAGTATTGTGATTGCTTTTATTTCATATTTTTATTGACTTTTTGATAAAACCCTTTAACTTAGTTTTATTTTTTAAATTTGCATTTACTATTGAGAATGGAAATTGTTAATTAATTGCACATTTTAGTGAAAAGAAAAATTTAGGGTTATGAAGTATTGATAAAATTTATGCTTGATAAAGTGTTGTGTGAACTGTTTGATTTCTAGCAAATTCTTCAAAGAAAATTATGCTACTTCTTTTAGAGCTGATGATTTTAGTTGATAATATCATAGTAAAAGTAGGCTTCTTGTCATGGTATAGTGAATTATTCAGAAGCTTTAATATTTAGTAAATGTACTTTGGCCAGAAAACCAAGTTCCTTGTTTGTCCGCCAATTGGTATCTGCAAAAAGTAACTAAGCTCTGAGTTAAGATAGAAGTCTTTCCAACTGGTGGCTGCTAATAAGTAACTATAATAATGGATCTGGATAATAAAACTAGTTGACCATGAGGTCTGCAGCTAACATATATTTATCATGACAATAAAACTGAGCAGTGGAGTTAGTATATATAGCTGAATATAACACCAAAGTCTCTCCACAAATCGTTTGTTATTATAAACAGAGCCGGCTTTTGATCTCTTGATCATCATCAGTGCCTAACCCGACATACAAAGAAAAAGAAGAAAATCAACTTCAGTAATTTCTCTTTTGTAGCACTATTTATTTTATAGAACTCCCACATCTTGATAGGAAATTTAAACACAACAGCTTAAAGTTCTATAATAACAATGTTGTTATTATAGAACTTTAAGCTGTTGTGTTTAAATTTCCTATCAAGAAAATAAACTACTTAAAACTAACCTAATACAAAAATTGATACAAGGCTAGTTAAAATATAGAAGAAAAAGTTTAATAAGTAAAAGTCCAAAAAAAATAAAAAACAATGTAAATAAAAAGTAATAAATTAAATAAAACAATAATACGTACAAAAAATAAATTAAAACAAATCACCGATGAGAAGAAAAGCAGAACTTTAATCAAACCCATTAGTTAGAGTCATATAGCGGGCGAGGAGAAAACACAAGACTCCTTACTATGATGGACGTTCCCCCACTTTCTCCTTTCTAAGGGCTTTCTCTCCATTTTCTTCTACATTATGCAAAATCTCAATATTTTGTATGCATTATTGTTTTATTTAATTTTTTTATTTTTTGAATTTTTACTTATTAATATAGTTCTTCTACTTTTTAACTAACCTTGTATCGATTTTTTAAATTTTTTTATTAGGTTAGTTTTTAGTAGTTTATTAGTTGAGTTTCTTCTTTTTCTTTGTTTGTTGGTTAGGCACTGATGATGATCGAGAGATCGAAAGCCGGCTCTGTTTATAATAATAAACATTTTAGTGTTTTATTCAGCTATATATATTAATCAGTTTTAGTTCAATTTTTATCAAATGACATCTATATGTTTTTTTTAAATCAATAAATCCAATTGGGTAAAGTTTGGTATAAGTGTATCCGTTTAGTTAATAAATATGAAGCTTTATGCCATTATCTATATTATCTATGGTTTATATTACATCACTAATATTTTGCAGCATCAAGCAAGGTCAGTACCTGTATGGGTGACCTCTGTGTTATGTATTATGACTAACAACCATGTGCCAAGTTTTACTACTTCATAAATTAGGTGATGTTCCTATTTTGAGGACAAGCAAAGAAAATCATAAGTGGCGAGGAAAAGTTCTGAGGTACACCGAACCTTTTTTTCATTTTTAGAAAATTTTATGTTTTCTTTTACTGTCTATTCAGCCTTTTTTTTACTTTGCCTTCTGAACAAAAAGAGATTATTATTAGCTACTGTATTTTTGAGGTCTTTTGATGATTCCTAGTTGGACCTTTCATTTAAAGTCTCGTATATATTAAGACGCTACATCACTGATATCTCTATGTACATAACATGCAGGTATACCCAATGCTTTTCTATGCTATCAGTTTTAATGGAACTTTATTTTTAATGTTGCTTTCAAATTTTGAATGTGTTGCTAAAATTTAAGAAGCAATGTGCAATTATTTAACATGTCCACTTATTTGAGTCATGACTGTGTTTGGATTTTTTGATATTTTATACGATTTAATGCTGAAATTTCTATCTTTTATTTGGTTTATTTTAAGGTATTTTAATTCTGCCATCCTCTGCTAAAATGCCATCTGTAATCTAATTAAAATTTAAATCGATAATATTAATACTGTATTAATTCTGCTATCATGATTACATAGGCATTATAATTATTATTTCAACTTTTAAAATCCTCAAGTATAAAATAATTAATGTTAAACAAATTTTTACGTAGTATAAAGCTTTGATCTCATAACCAATATGTTTAGAATTTGTGGGAGGGGAAGTTATAAATAATACAATATTCTAGGGCTCCTGTAGAAAGAATATTTTAAAAATGTGATATTGATATATTTAACCCAGGTTAAGCGCCCTTTATTTGCTTCTTTAAATGAATCATGCTGATTTAATCTATTTTCGGGTTGTTTTTAAGAAAATGTATTCATTTAAATTTTATTTTTCCTAATTCTATGGTTTTTATTAAAAGTACTACATGAAACAAGTCTTATGCTTGATGGCATATACTATAGAATTGAATTAACTTATTCGCGATTCAAAGAGATAGTTGTAAGGTTGGCAATACCAGTGGCTGGAAAACGAAAGGGTGATCAATCACTACAGACTTGGATTTGTCCGATTTAATCCAGAAATAATAAAACCTAAACGGATGATTTAAACAAACATTTTACAAACACGTGAATTTATTGAGTTATTAATTATTTTAGTGTGTAAATAAAATTGATTGATAAATTAAAACACCATTACGGTGAAAATCGGCTGTTATCAGTTAATTTAAATACCTGTAACAACTAATTTAAACAATTTAATGCAATTAAAAGGTAATTTTGTGTGTTTGTGTAAACTAAAATTATTTAAAAGTAACATTAATTAACAATAACTAAAAATATACCCTATATTGTGATTTTCACCATCTTATCACTCAACACAAAACATTAAACCCATTAAAACCCTATTTTGCAACGAAATAGTGATTCTACAGAGTTCATACGCCCTAAAATTGATTAAATTAAAGCACTTTGATAAAAAATTTAAAGAAATAATTGTCACAAGTAAGAAAAACTAAACAACTCCCATAAGGACTTTAACAACGATCACCCTTCCGTTATCAATTTTTTATCAGTGACGGTGGCGCTGTTAAGGTCTTTGAATTGCGAATATGATAAGTAATTTTTTGTACAAAAGAGTCTCAGTGCATGGGTTTTATAGAAACTCTCGAAATCTAATAAGTAGTAGTTTAATTTACTGATTAATTGTCTTAATATCTTGAAATTGTACATACGTAATTTTTTACTAATAATGCGTTGCTTCAGGAACTCAAGTAAGAAATCCATAAAAATTAAAATTGTGTAAAACTCGCTGAATTACTTTTAATATTATTAATGATACCCTATAAAAAGATTGCTTATATTAAACATAATAAAAGTGAAAAGTGGCTCGCTAGATTGCTCCTGGAAATAATAGAATAGAGTTATAAAAGGTTGTCTACGCTCGCTGAACTGCTTATAATAATAATACACAAAGAGCGGACCAAAAGTCCTCCATCTTAAATTATAAATCGTTAAACATAAAATTTAACAAAATGTTTTGGAACATCATTTTGGTGATGTAGTTAACTTTGGGTGTCCCATGCAACACCTAATTTTGCAAATAAAATATTAAAAAGTAAATTGGAAGAACTTTTATAGTTCTAGGGATGATGACATGACATTTTGTCACTTACATATTTTTGTCTAAGACAACTATTTTGGCAGGAATATTGGAATATGTGCCTTAAGGGTAAAAGTTGGACATTTTACCATAAAATTGATCCTTAAGAATTCCCATGAGTGAAAATGCCTTATTTTTGGCTTAAAGTTTAAGCCAATAATTATTGGCTTAATGATTTACTAAGTTGTACTTATTTAAGGTATTTATAAGATAATAACCCTGAATTTGTTTAAAATGTAATGAATGATTGGTTTTTTTTTTAATAATTATTTTATTTTTCATATACAAAAATACAATAAAAAAACATTTACAGGAAACAATGAAAAATCCCACAAATTGCATGGGACACAAACAGAAATTCCCATTACACAATAAAGTACCTGCATACTTTTTATTACTTTATTTCTAACAGTTTAAAATTTATCAGGGGGGGGGGGGGGGGTTTAATCCACTTTTTATGTATAATTATTACAAGCAATTCTGGGAGAGTTGACAGCATTTTATAACTCTACTTCATTTCCAAAATCGATCTTGCAAGCCGCTTTGTACTGTTTAACATGAGCGAGCCTCTTTTTACAGGATATTAATAATGGTGTATGCAATTTAAAGAGTTTTTTTTATAATATTTCCTTTATTAAAAAAAATACATAATTATAATGACAAACTTCTAAAATAATTATTATACATAGAGATTTCCATACCTGCTTAAAATTAAAATGTTTTTGAGCATATACTATGTATATACATAATTATATTTTTTTATAGATTTCTTACGTTAGTTCCTAATGTAACTTATTACTAGACATACATATTGGTATAACTACAATAAGTTATAATAATTAATGAGTAAATTAAAATAACTTTAAGTTAATTTAATTCTATAAGATCTGTCATTGTGTTTAAGATTTGTTTCATGTAGTACTTTGTGAAATGTTCATTTCTTTAAAATTTTTATTTATAACAATTTACAATTATAATTGTAATACTTAATAAAAATAAAAACAAATCGGATAAATCAAATATATAGTATTTTAAATTCAAAATAAAAAAATATTAATTAATTTATATTTTACTATATAAAAATTAATTTTTAATAAAAACTGTTGAATGAGGGAAAATAAAAATTAAATTAATAAATTTTCTTAAAACAACCCGCAAATAGATTAAACCTGCATGATTTATTTGAAAATGCAACAAAAAACGCTTGTTAAATATATCATTTTGAAATGTCCTTCCTGTACAGTCTTGTATAAATAATAGGATAAAAACGATCCTGCATGTAAACACTTGGCTTCCCGTAGTTATTCTTTTGCTGTTTTAATATATTGACAACATATTTTTCTAGTTTAATGAGATATATATTCTCTAAAGTCTAATTGTATATAGGCGAAATGATTTTATGGGGTCAATCTTGGCCCTAACGAGTATATGAAAATTAAAAAAAAAAATCAAGTTATTTATGTTATTAAGTCAAAAGAGGGGGGAATTAGAAATTCCCACTTCTGCCGTTGACTCCACTTAGAAATATTGTTTACATGTGGACTTACTGTAAGAATTGGGAATCAAAATAGTATTTTGTAAGTTGTGTAGCTCTCGTGTTTTACTAAGTTTTAAATGCCTATGATTTTGTTTTGTCACTGCATTTTATCTAAGGGCAGCAGAATTTATTGTTGTTATTTTGACACTGTAGTGATTGGGTTTTTTCGTTGACTTATAAGGGTGCAAAGACAACCCGGTGGCTACACTGCTCGGGGGACAAGCCCAACAAAAATTTACTTGATCCTTGTGTGCAGTTTTCAACTTTTTTCATATGTTACACATTGCATTATTCATAATTATTACTCTAAAATTTCATCCTCGTCTGCAGTGTCTTAGAAATTGTAATGATTAAGTGTTGTATTATCATTAACATTTTTTAATTGACTTGTGGTTTCAGAAACGATGTGTGTGTGTTGTGTGCTGCCTGGTAAACACTGTAACTTTGACCCTCCATGTTATACTTATCTCTTCAACTTAATTGCATTGCAATAATGAATGCAATTATTATATTTCTTTTCCAAAATTTTTACAATAGATAATAAATTAAGACTAATTTAATATTTAGTTAAGATTTATGAAAATTGAAATTAAATTCAATTTTAAATTAACATTAAATAAAAAATTGCATTTATTACTATTCTCAGTAAAGGTAGGCTTATACTACCTACCTAGTCATATACTAACTACCTAGGCATATAATACCTACCTAGGAATATACTACCTTAACTAGGCATATACTACCTACCTAGGTGTTGCAAATTGAGTATACTTCATACTAATACATATTTACATCAAATCTTAAATTATAAATTAATCTGTCACTTAGATGTCTTTCATGTCATTTCCAACACTAGGTGTACATTATGTACCTAGGCATACATTATGTGCCTAGGCATATAATAGCTACCTAGGAATATACTACTTACCTAGGAATATACTACCTACCTAGGCATATACTACCTACCTAGGCATATACTACCTACCTAGTCATATACTACTTACCTAGTCATATACTACCTACCTAGGCATACACTATTTACTTTTTAAGACCTATTAGTCCTTTAAAAGGATGTTAAAAATAATCAAAAGCCGGCTCTGTATTACAAGATCTCGATACAAAAAATATGTCAAACTCTAAAGGTTTAACTCACTATATTGACGGCTTGATCAAGGGGACTTTAGTTCTATAAAAAGTTTTGAACGATTTATTCAATTTAATATATTTCGCCTATCATTGTAGGCATCTTCAGAAACATTATCAACGAGCTACATTAATGTTAAATGTTGATAATGTTTCTGAAGATGCCTACAATGATAGGCGAAATATATTAAATTGAATAAAACTTTTTATAGAACTAAAGTCCCCTTGATCAAGCCTGAGATGGAGTTCTATAAACTTTCCAGTGCTACAAAGAACAAACTATCACTATATTGACTTATTTTGCCTCCCTAAAAAAATCTTGAAAATTCTTCTTTGGAAATTCCCCCTTACGTTAGGGTTAATTAAAAAGTTTTTTTTTAAATTGTTCTTTTTTATTTTTTTCTATCAAAATTGGTTCAATAGAACTAGAGATGTAACAAAAAATATTACCGAAAAGACTAAAAAATCTCTTATTTGCCCTTAGACGTGATAAACATGTAAGGGTATAAGTTATTGTTTAACAGGTCTTATGACTTGTAAAACGTCATAATACTAAAAATGGTTTTACCAATTCATCCTGTTAAACGAGGAGGGCAATGTTGATTTGATGCAGGTTTTTACCTGGTGTGTACCGGACAACATAGACACTGTCTTAATATAACAGCATAAAACACTTTACTGACACAACACAAACCTTTAAGTTAAATAAGGACAAAGTGTCGAGAAAAGACACAAATCATTTATTAATGTCACATGGAACATGTAAAGAAAGTTAAAAGCTGTACAGAAGGATCAGTATAGATGTTGGGTTTAACTAAATTTCAATGTTTCATAAAAGTATTGAAATCAACTAGTTTTATTGGTAGCAAATAATATGATAGAAATGTTTGAAATACAGTTAACGACTAAAGTTGATCCTCAAAGTCGTTAATGAACCCAAGCTCTCAGTGTCATGTAATTATCAGGTAATATAATTTAGTTTCAGGTACCAGTAGTTTGTTTAACAACTTGTTGCTTAATGAGTGTATTGACAAAGTAAATTACTTCATCTAAAAAAAATAAGTAAAAACAATGTTAAGACTTTAGTTTTGCAAATAAATCAAACAGCTAGCTGAAGAACATTTATAACTTGTGCAATCACATTCCAGCCATCACTGTAGGCATCATATGCTATGCCATTCCATCTATCACTGTAGGCATCATATGCTATGCCATTCCATCTATCACTGTAGGCATCATATTCTATGTCATTCCATCTATCACTGTAGGCATCATATGCTATGACATTCCATCTATCACTGTAGGCATCATATGCTATGACATTCCATCTATCACTGTAGCATCATATGCTATGACATTCCATCTACTGTAGTCTATGTCATTCCATCTATCACTGTAGGCATCATATGCTATGACATTCCATCTATGTCATATGACATTCCATCTATCACTGTAGGCATCATATGCTATGATCATTCATATGCTATGTATTACTGTAGGCATCATATGCTATGACATTCCATCTATTACTGTAGGCATCATATGCTCCATCACCTATAGGCATCATATGCTATGACATTCCCTGTATTACTGTAGGCATTTTCAAGGCTAAAACTTTATTATACTATACCTATTAAAACAAAGATTTAAAAAAATTTAACTCTTCTAAATATATAATATTACTTCCTCACACTCCTACAAATCTAACTGTTTTTTAAATATGATTTACTAAAATATTAGTAATTACATTATTGAAATAAGAATCTAAAGGACTATAAGGTCTATGTTCTTCCTAAAGGACCTTTATTTATTTATTGAGATTTCAAGTATTGCTGATGGAGGAGTTTTTCCTAATTTAAAATATATAGTTTTTATTTCTAGGAAATTAATTTTTTGATATCATGCCCTGTTGGAAGGAGACGAAATATAGTTTTTTAGGAGTGTGAGGAAGTAGTTCTTTATTCCTTGAAGCGTTCAACTTTATTTTGTTTCATTTGGTATGTTTTAATATTGAAGATGCTGAGGAGTAAAATAATATAGCATACAATAGCCACAGTGATACATGAAATGTCATAGAATATGTTATAAATGTTTTCCAGCTGTTTTAATTATTCGTAGAATTAAATTCTTAAAAATGTGTAAGAAAAGTATACATAAAAGTGAGACTAAGGAGAAATTACTGAATATCCTTGTGGATTATTAACTCATTGTCAAATAGACTTAATGACAAAGGAATATCCTTATAAATTATTAACTCATTGTCAAATAGACTTAATGACAAAGGAATATCCTTATAAATTATTAACCCATTGTCAAATAGTCTTAATGACAAAGGAATATACTATGGAATATTCTTATAAATTATTTGCTCATTGTCAAATAGACTTAATGACAAAGTAATATACTATGAAATATCCTTATAAATTATTTACTCATTGTCAAATAGACTTAATGACAAAGTAATATACTATGGAATATCCTTATAAATTATTTACTCATTGTCAAATAGACTTAATGACAAAGTAATATACTATGAAATATCCTTATAAATTATTTACTCATTGTCAAATAGACTTAATGACAAAGTAATATACTATGAAATATCCTTATAAATTATTTACTCATTGTCAAATAGACTTAATGACAAAGTAATATACTATGAAATATCCTTATAAATTATTTACTCATTGTCAAATAGACTTAATGACAAAGTAATATACTATAAATATCCTATAAATTATTTACTCATTGTCAAATAGACTTAATGACAAAGTAATATACTATGGAATATCCTTATAAATTATTTACTCATTGTCAAATAGACTTAATGACAAAGTAATATACTATGGAATATCCTTATAAATTATTAATTCATTGTCAAATAGACTTAATGACAAAGTAATATACTATGGAATATCCTTATAAATTATTTACTCATTGTCAAATAGACTTAATGACAAAGTAATATACTATGAAATATCCTTATAAATTATTTACTCATTGTCAAATAGACTTAATGACAAAGTAATATACTATGGAATATTCTTATAAATTATTAATTCATTGTCAAATAGGCCTATTGACGAAGGATTATTTTATTGGATTAATATCTATTTGCCAAACTAATCGACAAAAAAATAGTAACCAAACAATACATCCCTTTGTCAATATCCCATGATGACTAGTAAGACAGTCTACTGGAAATTTGTAACTAAATTATTACCATCCATTGCATTGCAATTATTATATTTTAATGTTTTTATGTTATTTTCATGTAATTTATTTTTTTATAACAATGGTGGACAAATTAAGAATCAAGAGAACTAATTTTGTTGAATCTTTTAAAGCATTGCTTTTATAAACATTTAGGAAGGAAAGCTCTTAAACGAGGTTATTGTGAATATCTTTATCGTGTGCTTGATGCTGCCTTGAAGGAGTCGTCTTTTATTTATTATTTTTGTTCTTCTAATTCGTAAGTAAAATGATTTATTTAAAAATAAATCAATTTGCCAAAAAAAAGAATAATTTGATAAAACGTTTGAAGGCTCATGGTAAGATATCCGCTTTGAATTTGGTATCAATCAAGTTGAGTTACTTACTTGTTGCATATTTGCAGTAACGCTAGATCTAGTGAGGAGTCGTGAAGATTAAGGAAATACCATGAAAAGAAGTTATGACGTGAAAGAGTGCTATGATTAGAATGCCCTGTGGTTGAAGCAGGCCAGTTCTATTCCTGGAAATGAATTTTAAGCTGAATCCTTTGTTCTATAAGGTATATTTCTTTTCATATATTTGCTAGAAACATGCATTTTGAAGAGTCAAATCTTTGAATGAACCTGGAAAAGCAGTGATGAGTCCGCTCTTTTTCATTTTAGTGAATTCTTAGGGAAAACAGATTGGGGTTGGGGAGAGGGCGATATACATACCACGACTACTAAAAAGCCCTAGTCAAGTATTATTATAATTTTCATCAGAAAATGAGGTTGCTATGATGCCACAAGTGGTTTGGTTGCTTTGATCTCGTTTGCAGCATTCTTTTTATTAATTTTTCATATTTTTTTTGAATTTTCTTTATAATAATGACACTTATGTTGTTGGCATAGATGATGGAAGTTGAGAGGGGCATCAGGAAGCCAAGCATTCTGTTTGGCCTCCTGAAATATTTGTATAAAAAAAATAGTTATATACACACACATATATCTGTGTGTGTGTTTAAAAAAATTTCCTCAGGTTAGATAGTAATAAGGAAGAGGTGATAGATTACTTAGCAAGTAGACCTCGCTATTGGGCCCTTTTTGCTAACTCCTGTAGATATAAGATAGTGTCAACCTTGTGAGCCCTAGTGCAGGCATTTTATGTTTAATCCACAGAAGAGCTGTGACTTGGCTATAAGTTTCAGTAGCTTTGACTAGAAACAACATGTGGCCCACTGCCACACTACAGTCGATAGTTTAGTTTAAAAATCTTGACAGGTCAGTTTAGACACCATCAATTCTTAAGAAAAAAAATCCCTATTAGAAGGGAGCGGGAAAAAACTATGTAAACAAATTAGGTTATTTTACCCGTATTTTCTTTACGATGCTTTTTTTACATTTCTTTTGTGTAGTTTTATTTTAAAATATCATTTTTATGATTAATTTGAAAGTAATTTTCAAAACGATGTAATCAAAAGAAGAACCTCAAACAAAGTAAACCATTGCCGGGAAGAAGGTTTTTTCCCTACAGCGGTTATTGTGGTAGGGATTTTTTTCTTCTTTTAAGTGAGAGGTTGGCAGCGGCTTCTCTGATTGGTCAATCCCCAAAATACTCATGACCTTGGGGATTTTTAAACTAAACGATAGACTGTAAGCTTTCCTACTTATGAAACCATAAGGGGAGATTTGCATCCCTTGTATTAAAATCCTTGAGACCCTGACTGGGATTGAACCTGGCTTGTCTGGGTGTCAGGCACACTTAGTAATTAGTATAATAATCAGAGATCCTCTCTTCCTAAATTTCATCTCAATTGGATGATTTTTTTTTAAATACAAGTTATTCAAAAAAATTATATTATAATTATATTTAATATACATAAATATAAATTTAAAATTAAAAAGTTATTCGGAAAAAATTTAACTACTGTTGATAATTATATGAAACTTTGTACATTTGCTGATCTCTTATTGGATGACACACTTGCCAAATTTCAAAATTATCTTATTAATTTTTAAAATTCTTGCTGTCTCATTAATGAAAGGTAATGGCACTATAAAAAAAAAAATATTTTCTGGATAGCACAACTAGATATAAAATTGATTTTTGTGCCAAGTTTCAACTCTTAGTATTAAACACTGAGAGCTACGGTGATAAAAGACACACACACATACAAACAGGTAACTTGGTAATACCCACTTAGGAGGTCTTTAAAACACCTAAAATGGCTACTCCAGGAAAAACTCTCTAGTAAGATTAAAACAGGTAAAAAACCATTCAAATTTTTTTACAGTAAATCGTTTAGTTTTAAAATCTTGACAGGTCAGCTTAGGCACCTCTGATTCTTAAGAAAAAAAATCCCTGCAAGAAAGGAGCGGGAAAAGACTATGTAAACAAATCAGGTTATTTTACCCGTATTTTCTTGGCGATGTTTTTTACATTTCTTTTGTGTAGTTTTATTTTAAAATATCATTTTTAAGATAAATTTGAAAGTAGTTTTCAAAACGATGTATTCTAAAGAAGAACCAAAAACAAAGGGGACGATTGCCAGGAAGAATGTTTTTTTCCCTACAGCGGTTATGGTGGTAGGGATTTTTTTTTCTTTTTAAGTGAAAGGTTGGCAGCGGCTTCTCTGATTGGTCAATCCCCAAAACACTTATGATCTTTTAAACTAAACGATAGACTGTAGATTTGGGGATCTTCATTATGTTTATTGAAGTTTATTTTTTTGCATTGAACTTTAGAGGGCAGTAATAATGCTGCCCCCTTGGGTTAGTGACACCCATCTTAACTTTAACACTTTAAATTTAAAACATGAAACACATTTTAAAATGGAAATTGGTTAATTTTTATGGTCATATTTACTTGACTAAAGTAACCACAAATAATTCTGGCACTGATTGATTGATTACTGATTTATTTAACCACGCAGAATTAGGACCATAAGGTCCTCTCTTGCATTCTACGTGGATAAATTTTCAGCCGATTTATTTATTAAAATTACATAAAATACATACAATAAAATATTACAACAATATGCAAAATTATCTTTTTTATACAATAAATTTATAGTTTTAACTATGAAATCTTACTCTATAAAAATCCTTAACTTAGTTATTTAATAGCTAATTTCTTTTAATTATAGTTAATTTAGTATCATTATATTTTTATAATTATAATGATTTTTTTAATACAATTCATATAGAAATAAGACATTGAAAAGAAAATTTTCATTCAGATTATTATTGTCAGTTGGACTGATTCCACTTCTATAACATTACATTTTTATTTATTATTTAGAATATGTTTGCATATTCAGAGGCCTGCAAGCTGGGTAAAATTTCTTTGAAATGCAATCTATTTAATTTCAAGTTTCAGGTATGAGCTCTATAACCTGAGCAGTGACATCACAAGTTTTTATTTAATTTTTCCAAGTGAATACGCTACAAATTAGTTTATACAGAGCTTTGAACGAGTGCAAATAATGCTGTATGGTCCCGATTTTGCCATATTCTTTGAATAACCCAAAAAATTAAATAACTCATAACATTACTGCTCAGGTTATAGAGCTTTTACTGGTAACCAAGCAAGAAAGCACACATTTCAATAGAAAATTGGCCTATTTTGCAAACCTCTGCACAAAAATTATTATCTCGTGTTACGCTGCTTTATTTTTATCATGCAAATATGCGTAATCCTGAACATTGGAAGATGCTAGACCTGAGCATTTGTATCAAGTCGGTTTCAAGTCTCTAATAACTTATAATTGCAGAGAAATTTAGGAAAAAATAAAATAGGTCATGCGAGCACTGACTTGAGTGGTTTTGACAATTTCTTTTAAATTAATTAAAAGCAATGTGTGTAAGAATGAGCTTCAGTGAGTTATACTACTTGATGACTCAGTGACTTATAATATAATACGGCCTCGGAACCTGCTGAGATGAATTGTAATTTATTGTTTCCCACCATAGCTAAAACTACAAGTAGGTCTGCCAAAGCGAACATGGTTTGTTTCCAGGAGTTAATACATTTGTTTATGTATTTATTTTGTTAATAATTTATTGTATTTATTAATGCAATAACGGGCACAATTACCCTTTTTACAAAAATAACAATTAAGAAAAAATTAAATTAAATAAAAATTGCACACAAACAAACAAAAATGTTTATACATTATAAAAAAAGAAATTAAAATTATAATTTAAAATATGAAAAAAATAAAAAATAAATAACAATTTTGAATATAATCTAAAGTTTAACAAGAATAAATTGTTTAATAATAAAGAAAATAATTTTAATCTTGTACTTGGTTGTGTAAAATAAAGTTGAGGTTTTAAAGTATTTTGAACAATTCTGTTACATTTTCAGTGGAATTGCTATTCAGTAAAAATGCAATGAAGGAATGAGTCTCCTCAAAACAGTAATTTATTTACACAATGCTATCAACTTACCATAAGGCAATCATCAGTGCCACAAGAACAAAGAAAACTACCCATATCATAGAGAAGAAGAAAGAAAGCTACAAATTTATTTAATATTTTACTTTATGTATTTTATGTCCCATTTCTTGGTTATTTTTATTCTTTGCCATCTGATAGGATATTATTATTACACTGATGCTTTCAATCCACCATAATTCTTATGGTGGATTAAAAGCATTCTGTAAATAATCTGTTGTTTTGTAGAGAGAGTCTTTCTTTCTTAATTATATTCATAATTATAAGCCTTATATCTGAGCTCTTTTTCGAGAGATAAAAGAAATCAATCAGAAGTGAGATATATAGCCGTGTTTTCCAGAAGCAACAGGTCTCTCTTGAAGAGGGAATTAGTCTTGTCTCCCAGTGTATCTAAACGCATCCTAATAAGTCTACTTAAAAATTAATTTAATTTATTTTGTTTAAGGTGAAAGTCTGGTTTCAAAACAGGAGAATGAAGTGGAGACACACTAAAGAAATGCAAAACAATTCAGCATCCTCCCAGTGAAGCAGGCCCAATACTTCACTCCCTATTACTTAGTATAAGCTTTCCTTTTTATGGAACCTCTGTTAATATGTGTAAATCATTGAAAGTGTTTCTATTGGAATATTCAACTATTAGAGATGCTTCTGTTAAAGTGATCGGTGAAATAGTATTATGTCGTCAATAAAAAGAAATAAAACAAGCATAGTGGTGAGTTATTCCGTTTTTAATTCAATTCTGAGTCCTGGGCCCTCAACAAAATTTGAGTAGACGAATGATAAATTTAAATTCTGCATTGCCTTATGGCGTGTGGTTTTATGCAGCTAGTTGTCTGGTGGATCCGCATTGTTTTAGTTTGATCCATTAAGTCCTGTTGTTTAAAGGCATATTGTTTTATCTATCCTGAATTATTGGACTTCTTGACTTTGAATGAGGGGTTAACCTCTCCCTTTGCAATGTAATAGTTTTTCACCATTCCGCTGATTCATCCTTACGTCAGACGCAACCTCATGTTCAATGAGCTAAATATCCAAATTAATAACATTTTATGTGTGCCCTAATAAAATGTAATTTTCCAGAGTTATTGTAAATAAATAATGTAATTTGTTGATTGTATCTTTATTATCTATCTTATACCCATGGCTGTTTCCTACCATTAAAAGCTCACTCAAAAAAACTAATACAATTTGAATGAAACTTGGCATAAAAAAATCAAGTCGTAAGCTAGAAAAGTTTCAATGTCAATGTCACATTAAATTTTTAGAATATTGCAAAAGAATATTTGTTTGATAAAAATTCTGGCGTAGTGGTCCGCATGTCGGGCGAATTTTCCTTTGGATGCGTGTTTCCGTGCTTAACAACAATCCTGGTTGGAATGATAATTTTTATAGTTTTTTTACATTATATAAGTTTATAACTACTAAATAAATAATTCCGGTGCGGTGGTCCGCTGTCGGGCGAATTTCATTTAGAATGTGCGTTTTCATGCTTAAAACCCCTTTTCTTGCTTAAGGTTCTGGTTCATGCTTTAGAACCTGAGCAGTTACTTAATTGTCAAGCACTGCTCGTAACTCATTTTGTCTGTATTTTTCAAAGGAAATGCTCATAATTATTCAGTTGGTTATACAAAACTATGCCTCTAAAATTAGAAGTACACACTATTATTTGAACTAGTTTAAGGCTTAGTTACTTATCTTTAAAGGCTTTTGCGCATTTCCTTTGAAACTTGAAAAAACATTAATCCGTTTGAAAGATAGAGTGTTTACTAGAAGGTGTCTAGAAAAAAACATATATGTATATATAAAGTCGCGAAACGTATATTTTCGTCATTAGGGACCTCTGAAACGGATTTGTGTCGTGATCCGAGGTTCGACTTCCGCCATGACGCCTATCCCATTAGCGAATTTTATTCCCTAAGGAAATTCGCTTATATTCCCAAAGGAAATTCGCTAAAAAATAAGTGGTCTTATGTGGCCCACTTATTCTTATGAAAATGTATTCAATCTAACATGATCCATGTAATACTTGCACGACTCCTCCAAACTGCCTTCCTCTTGTGAATTCCTCATATATCCTTTTAGACCGACCTGAGCAACTCTGTCCCCATACACTGACTTTAACTCATACATCTCATAAAATGCCCTGTGAATTATAAACTTTACTCTAACTATATAAATCTTAGACTCAGTTCCTGAGATTTATGTAGTTAAAGTAAAGTTAATAATTCACTGGACATTTTATGAGATGTATGAGTTAAAGTCAGTGTATGCGGGCAGAGTTATGTTTAAAGTTTTTTTTCTTTTCCTCATTTATACCGTAGGTATATACAAAAAGTATTGTGTTTGCAAAAATCCGAAACTGGGATGTCACCGGAATTATCCGTTTTAGGTGTTTTTTTTAAGCCTCCTGAGTGGTTTTCATTAAGTTTTCAGTGTTTGTGTTTCTGTTATTATCGTAGCTCCTAGTGTATTACTGCTAGAGAGTCGAAGCTTTGCACAAAAATCAGTCTATAGGTGTAGTTTTGCTATTTGGAAAAAAAATTTGTGACGTCATTAACTCGCAGAACTTTCGAAAAAACATAAAATGCGGAAAGATGTTGCAATCAGTTTGAGATTTGGCACGCATGTAGCTATGTATAAGACAAACATATGCGCCAAGTTCCATCTCATTATCAGCATTAGTTCAATTTTTATCAAATGACTAGTGTACGTATTATAAAAAACTTAATTGAGTTGACATTTGGAACAAGAATATACCGTTACGTAATAAAAAAGTACAACAAGTATGTCTACGATTTTTGTTGGATCATAAAAGTTAAGTGTATTCAGTGATGTATGGGTGACCGCTGAGAATGAAACGGATGTCTGCTCGTCTTCAGACGTGTTGCAGTATAAATTTGTCAAATTGTATATTCTGAGGACGAGCGAAACGAGTCCGAAGCAGGGAGGATGAGCGTAGCGAATTCGATTTGATGAGGAAAAGTTCCGAGGTACCCCGTACCCGATTTTTGTTAATTCAACTGAATATCTTTATTTAGTTCCAAAGTACTTGTTACTATTAGAATTACACGAGTCCATCATTGACTAAACTTTTTCTAAGAGAACTTGTATCTAGGTTAAGAAAGTTCTTAACCTAACAATTCATTTGACTATGATCTTTCCTTTGTTTATTCAATATCCTCAGATTCATGCCACTTCTATTATTAGAGATTTCCTTTCAATCATATTATATAATATTCTTTGTAATTTATGTTAGCTAATTTTCTTTGGAAAAAAACTCGCTAATGGGATAGGCGTCATGGCGGTAGTCGGACTACGAAGCAAATCCGTTTCAAAAGTCCCTGATCGCGAAAAAATACGTATATATATATATATATATATATATATATATATATATATATATATATATATATATATATATATATATATATATATATATATATATATATATATATATATATATATATATATATAATATATATATATATATATATATATATATATATATAATATATATATATATATATATATATATATATATATATATAATATATATATATATATATAATATATATATATATATATTATATATATATATATATATATATATATATATATATATATATATATATATATATATATATATATATATATCTAGTTCTGAGGTCCGCAAGCTGGGCGAATTTCAGTTAAAATGCACCCTTTTTTAATTATCAATTAGATTTTTTTAAAGTTTTCGGTCCATATTTAAAAACCTTAGCAGTAGCGTCCCAAATTGTTTCGCATTTTTCAAAGAAAATGCGCTAAAAATTCACATAAACTGAGCTTCAAATGGTATTGTGAAGTGTATATTAATATGCGCATTTTTCTTTAAAAAATAAATATATACCAATATTTTATTTATAAATAAAAATAAATAAATATATTTATTTATGTACAAATAAATTCCGAAATTAAGCAAATTGGATTTGAAAATTCGCCCAGCTTGCGACCATCGCACCAAAATTGTTTTGAGTGTGTAAACTCCATTCTCCTTTCATCCCGTCCTCAAAATTACTTTATTCAGAATAAAATCTTCATTCAAGATCCTTGAGCGTTAGGATTCCCGCCACAAAGTTGGGATACGGCAGCTATTTTGCTGCAAAGCGGCTTCATCACGGAGAATAGACTGAACAGCTCAGCTTTATTTCGGAAAACGTTGTATACTTAATATGTTGGCAACACTGATATGTAACCTTTATTCATGTTATTTAAAATATAACCTGACGTATACAGAATTTAAATTTTTATTCGTATTTGCCGACAAATAGCTAGTTTAACTTAGCTCTAAGTATTTCTCTCTGAAACTATATCTCTTAAAGAATGAAATCATCATGGGAAAAATAAAATCTAAGAAAAGGTTTGTATTATAGTAGAATAGAATAACAAGTAATCTCACTCACGTATTTCGGGCTTGCGATATATCGAAAAATGTCAAACGAAGAAAAGTTTGACCGCTAGGGCTACTTTTAGCGACACTCGTAATCGGGTGAGGTTATGAAAATGTCTTGTTGCCTGTCATGATGAAGGTTATGTTATTTTTTATTCCTTGTTTACCTGTGTTTATAATAATTATCGCGTGTAAGAATCCAAAAAAGTGTGAAACGTTTGTCTTATTTTACTCTTAATTCTATTGAACTTTGATCTGTTGTTTTCAACAATTTTCACAATCAAAAACATGTGAATTATTTCTCTTTTTGACTCTATTCTATTATCTTTCTTTACGGTGTACCAATTCTAAAAACGTTTACCTTTAATTTTGGGTAACCTATAGTAAAATGGTGATCAGAGGGCGGAGGTGCTGTGTTCAGTTTTGCAATGAAATACGTAAAACGCTAAGGTTTAAAAGGCCGGTTTTATTTACAGTCTCAGCAAAGGTAAGTGGCACTTATAATTAATTACTTTGTAATGATATAGTCAGTGTTCAGGTTAATGCAAAGCAGTTCAATCGGTTTTTCATTGAAATGTTGAGAAATTCATACAGAACTAGAGGAATATACCTTTGTTGAGGTATTTTCATATGGCATCTAAAACATAGCACACAGTTAAAAAACAGTTGACAGTGTAGGAAAATAGTTTTAAGGAACTAATAAGGTTAGCGTGAAATTTTGGGTGTAATTTAACATCTAGGAGTAATCTCATTGGCTCCCTCCCATTATTTTCCCATGCTGTCAACTGATTTTAACCGTGTGCTATACTATAAACATTATACAATGTGAAGTAAACTTTTATGACACTTCATGTTACCTTGTTGTTGGGATAGAATAGTATTCATAATACATATCATACAGTTAGAGTCAAATACAAGTAATATACTTATAAAGAGTCTGACTCTGCCACTGAGAATGAAGCTGAATCCATTGGGTTAAACAATTTTACTCTTTCTTATCATCTGTTTCATTGCTTACATCAACGTATGCATATTTCAGAGTATTGCCTTTAAATAATCAAAATTACCAAGCAAAGATATATATATATTCCTACGATCGGCTATGCAAATATATTACTAGAAATGTCACATATAATTTGTTTGTAACTCGTATAATTTTTTTTAGAATGTGTGGCAAATGTACATTGAGTGAGAACTAGTTAAGACTAGAGTGGTTTGCGCCTTCCACTTCAAGGAAGAAAACAATATTTGATCCTACAAGGTTGCTACCGCCTCTGGTAATGTATATGAATACTATTACAAAAAGCTATGGCTAAGGATAGGAGCAGTTCTCTCCATGTTTCCAATAAATGTCAGAGGTAAGTATATTGCAGGTAAGTATATTTATGAGGCCAAAATGTTTGATTTCATGGCTGGATATGTGTGCAAAAAAAATGTGGGTCAAGAGTCCCATGCTGCATTCAAGAGCGATAAACCGGATGAAGGCGTACTTATTGCTCTTAGGGATTTCTATTGAACTCTATACATGCCACCAGGTGATTTAAGATCTCCACTCACCATCATAGGAGCAACCATTAGACATGTTGTCACCAATGACAAAATAATAGAGGCAGAAACTTTTTTTGTATTGCTTGAGCTCGTGGAGAGAAGGAACTTTCCTCTCTAGGATGCTCTGTTCATGAAGAGAAGTTGTCTTCATACATCATTGCATTTTATCTTATCAAATACAAGGATGTATCTGATAAGGTTAAGATAGACTCTAGAACAAAGCATGTTAGGAAGGCAAGTAAACTCTCTCAACGGTGTAAGCAAAACAAATAAAAGTTTCTTTTAGGGAATATTATATATTCAGGTTGCCCCACATGAAACCAACTATATTTGGATCATAATCGTGGAAATAATATTGTGATGCATAATGACAATAATAATATGTAGGCATAATGACTTATACAATGAAACCACCATATGATGAATAGCACTCAAGTAAAAATGCATTTAATTATGTAGTTTACGATTTTAATATGGAGTCAATTTTAAACACTAATCTATGGTTTCTATAACTTAATAATGGCAATGAAGAATTCCTCTCTCAATTTTCCAATAATATAGTTTTACAGATGTCTTAAAAGGTGTTCAATACATCAGATTCCCAGTCTTTGAAGTAATATGTATGGTGAAATAAAAGAAGTAATATTTAATGCAAGTTGAAGAGGCAATGAAAGAATCAGGTACCGCCGATACTTGCAACAGCAAGTATCGACAGTACCTGATTCTTTCATTAATACGTATGGATCAAGGAAACGTCCTAAAGAAGTATAGAATAAGTTATTATTATTAAGTAGAATATACTATACTATACTCTAAAATATTATTCCATATAGAATACTCTTTTGTTCTATAATAATAACTTACTTACTTTAATTACATTACAAATTATTACAGGAAATGTATTACTATCAATAATGAATTTAAATCCTACTCAGCAAATAGTTGCAATACTCATATGTTAGGAATCTCATAAATGGGCATTTGCTCCAAATCTCTTTGCAAATTACTGAGTGCTATTTTTGTGTAATGAGACATGTATCATCTTTGTGGAGCACACATAAAAAGGATAAGCGAGACTTGTACAGATATTTTTGTGCCTCTATAACTGAAGCTGATAGAGCCGACATATCATCCTGTATCTTTTGCAGGATTATATTATAGTGTGTATCTTGTACAGGAAGATATTGTTAAGATTCTCTGAAGTTTTCTTTCTTATCACATAATTCCTACATCCTACATAGTACTACTCCACCTCAATCAAGGCTTTTGAGGTGGAAAAGTGTCCTCATCATGCAGGTACGATGTACACCAGATACAATATTCAATAATGAGTATTAACTTGGCCATAATATGTGGTTGTAAAATGTTAAAATATTCTGCTCCTATTCTCTACTTATGATTTTCTTTTTCAGTTATCTGGCCCTAAATTTATGAAACAATGCAGGCAATAAGGTTCTTGTCTCTCTAACATTCAGTTTGAGATTGTACTGAAACCTACTTCCTTTCACATTTCCTCAAGATGAAATGATAAATCTTTTCCTCAAGAACTTATTCTTTTGACTTTAGCTTCATGCATCACACATTCAGCCTATGTATATATACTGGGTTTAATTATTAGTATATAATTAAATTTATGGAAGCTCATTTAATGTATGCTCTTCAAATGATACCACCTTGAAGAGGAAATTAAAGCAAAGTGTTTCCTAATATGGATTTGACATACCCACTTATCCTGTTTCACAGAGTGGACAAACATCATGGATTTACAAGTTGGAATAAATTTTATGATTTTGTACTTAAAGTGCAAAATAGTTGTTAATTTATTACAACATACATTGTTTGAATAAATATATTTCACATTTTTACTATGATATCTGTGTTCCTTACTTCTTTATCACCTTCCAATATCATTAAAATATACATGCTGTTTTCTGTATGTACTGTTGTTAATAAAATTAAAAGCTGACCCTGTAAAATTGTCGTACACATAATAATATGTAATATGTATATTTATACATATTAATATGTATTATTAATTGTTGATAGGGCATGTGACTTCGCCAATGAAGATATTTATGAGATTCTTATAAATGTTTAATAAGGCCTTACACCTATAAGAATATTTAGTAGTTAATATTAAAAGGCAATGCAAGAACCAATCTACATGGAAACCAGATAATGGGAAAAATCGGACGAGCTAATTATTTTTTTCTCAAACAAGTAAAATAATTAAGAGCAACTTATGGCTGTAAATTCCAACAGCTAGTACTGGTATATTAAACCATGCCCAGATTTTCATATTAGGCCAACCTCATTGGTTCCTCAACTATATTTCCCCACGCTGGCAGCTGATGTAATACTATAATAGATTTTAATGAAGAGGATTAATGGATTGTCGGTAATAGTTATACACAATGTATTGAAGACTGCAGTCCTTGAAAAAGCTTTTATATAAAACATTTACAACTATAGTCGTATAAATATAGATTTCAGATACATACTCAATATATATATATATATATATATATATATATATATATATATATATATATATATATATATATATATATATATATATATATATATATATATATATATGAGTGTGTTTGTATAGTCATAAATGTATCATAATGATACATGTACAGTCAGATTCGTATTAAAACTTTTTTAAACTGTATCTATATATATATATATATATATAATATATATATATATATATATATATATATATATATATATATATATATAATATATATAAGTTATCCACCCAAATACTGTGGATATAAGCATAAGCTGACTCATCAATATAAAGTAGTATAAAAGCCTAGACAGGAAGCGGCCACCTTCAGTCTAATTCTATAGTTACGTTTAGCTCCTTCTCTACGAAGTAAAAGTTATTATTATTAGTTTCTAATTGTGATTATATTATTGTGTTAATTAAATAAATCATTTTTTAAAAACTTAATTTGTTAAACTTGATAGTTAACTGGCGCAGTCGGCAGGATTAAGTTAGCGGAATTTGACAATCCCGGTTTGTTTTAAATTAACTAACTTGAACCAAAAAAAATTTTTTAAAAGTGCTTGGATGATCGCGGCTGATAGACGGAATATGCTGGCAGTAACGGTCACCTTTCTGTAAGTACTTTACCACTCAAATTTGTTCATTAAAGCGAGCAGTTCTCGTTTTATGAGAGTTTGACAAAAGGAATAGTGACATTCCACACATTTTTATAATTTTTTTTTAAAGGAAAACATAAACCAAATTTCTAATATTTTAAATAAAATTTAACTAATCTTTTTTTAAAAAATTAAATAAGTAAAATATACACACTCTAAATTTTTTTAAATAAAGTTAAATATTTAAAACCTCTTAAAAAAAGGATATATTGTGTACTCACAATTTTTTTAAAATAATTAATTTCATATTACTTTCTTTATTTTATTTAAAGTTTTATAATGGCAACCTTAAAGAAGGAATATTTAGAGATGGTGCCTGAATTTAGTGGCGAGGCACACTTACTACCTCGATTTCTGGAAATATGTGAAAAATTAGTTAATAAGTTTTATGACAAAGACGAAACAGACAATTTCCAAAATGAATATCTTATGTACGGGATATACTCTAAAGTAAAAGGACCCGCCACGGAAGTAATTAGTACTTCGCGAGTAAAAACCTGGGAAGACTTAAAAACCGCACTACTTCACAGTTACAGTGACCGACGAGACGGGTATACCCTTGCAATAGAAATGTCGTGTATGAGACAGTACCAGACAGAAACACCTTTCGACTTCTACACACGAGTACAGAAACTGTTAAACTTACAAATTCCCTACTGGAAGAATACTTGTGCTATCGCCGCCGAAGCAGAAATAATTTGCGAATATACGCGTAATTTAGCATTACGAGTGTTCCTTAAAGGTCTTAAAGAACCAATAGGTAGTCTCATGAGGACCAAGAACCCACCGGACCTGAACACTGCACTGAACATGTTGACAAATGACTTCCAGTTTCATTTAGAACAGCAAAAACAAAACATACAAACAAGACAACCATTCAACCCTCCCCCCAGGACTCAACAAAGACCATATACACAAAATAGGCAACCAGTAACAACTAACCAAACTTTTCGTACCAAACCTAACCCTGTGATGCCTAATCAAAACCAATATGCTTTCGCTCGACCCGGTCCCAGCACATCTAACAATATTCCTAAACCATATGTGCCTACTCCGATGTCGATTTCGACGCGGAATACAGTGGCTAAAACTAACACTTTTAGATCAAATGATCAGATGTATAACATGGAAGACATTAGTTCAGCTATAGACACAGTTAACGCGGTAACTACTGACAATTTAACTGAAACTCAAGACACAACATGTGAACTACAGACGGACACACAAACCTATTACCCTGATGAATTGTCAGAGTATTTTTTAGAGAATCTGGCCTCGGACGAAAATTTGAGCTCATGAGTTTATATAACACCGAGAGTTCACTTCCGTACATCATTACAAAAGACAACCTTAAAATTTTGATCGATACAGGAAGTTCCAAATCTTTTATTATTCCTGACATAGCCCAGAAATTTTTCCCTCAATCAATACATACTGATCCATGTCAGATTGCATCTGCCCATGGTTGCTCAATTCAACAATTTAGTACCTTGGTGCCAGGTGATAAATTTTATCAGACTCGACCGATGACACTCAAATTTCATTTGTTTAAATTCCATACATATTTTGACGGACTTTTAGGACTTGATAATCTAAGACTTTTACAAGCTACAATTAATCTAACAGAAAACCAACTAAAAACATTAGTGGTCCAATACCAATACAGTACCGTACCACGAATAATAATAGTACTCATACTACCGCCATTAGTTCTCAAGATAAAACCTATAAAAAATTACATAAAAATACAAAAACTCAACAAAAACAAACAAAAACCGAGACACAGACTAAACCAACAAAACAAAGAAAATCAGAAAAAGACCACAGTAATACAACCTCAATCCGAACAAGTTTTCAAAATTCAGGTACAAAATATCAAGAACGGTACAGCATTAATGCCTAATGTACAGATTAATCTATTAGAAATTCCAGAAGGAATACTCAAAGTGTCTAATAACATGGCTTATTGTGTAATACGAAACCAAACAGATGACTCGCAAATCATTCCTAACCTGACCCCCTTTTCACTGCAATCTTTCTCTGATTTTACGGAATTAGAACCAAACGTACATTTTTTTGATAATAAAAAAGCTACATTTGACATTTCGAAAATTAGAACAAATCATATGAACTCTGAAGAGAAACGTGAAATAGAAAAATTAGTCAACGAATTTTCGGATATTTTCCATACAGGAGACCAACCTTTATCCTTTACAAATAAAATCAAACATAACATTACTACGACAGACGAAATCCCTGTATACACTAAGACTTACAGATATCCTGTTATTCATAAAAAAGAAGTACAATCCCAAATAGAAGACATGTTACGGCAAAACATTATAAGACCATCTCACTCTCCCTGGAACTCACCTTTATGGATAGTTCCAAAGAAATTAGATGCTTCTGGTAAACAAAAATGGAGAATTGTTTTTGATTACCGTAAGCTTAACGAAAAAACAGTGGACTGCCCCTTCCCAATTCCATGCATAACAGACTTACTAGACCAACTAGGCAACTGTCAATACTTTTCAACAATAGATTTAGCTTCCGGATTCCACCAGATTGAACTAGATGAGAGTAGTATTCCAAAACTGCATTTAGCACGGAAAATGGTCATTTTGAATTTGTACGAATGCCCTTTGGCCTTCGAAATAGTCCGCGTACCTTTCAACGTGTAATGAATGACATGCTTAGAGGAGTGCCATGTGCAGTATATTTAGACGACATCATTGTGTTCAGCACCAATTTAGCACAACACTTATTACGGTTAAGACAAGTTTTTGAAAGACTTAGACAGGCTAACTTTAAAATTCAACTTGACAAGACAGAGTTTTTAAAGAATTCGTTGAATACCTAGGACATGTAGTTTCACCGGAAGGAATCAAACCAAACCCTGCTAAAATTCAAGCCATTCAAAATTACCCCCTCCCAAAGACACAAAAGAGATTAAAGGCTTTGTGGGCCTTCTCTCATATTACAGAGTTTTAAAGGACCTAGCACGACTAACAAAACCGATGACAAAGTACCTTAAGAAAAACACAAAGTTAGATTTAAATGATCCTGAATATGTGCAAAGTTTTCATACGTGTAAAAATTTACTCATTAACGAACCAATCCTACAATACCCTGATTTTTCTAAACCTTTCATCCTCACTACCGACGCTTCAAACGTAGCACTAGGAGCTGTGCTAAGTCAAATTAAAAACGGTAATGATCTACCAGTAGCTTATGCTAGTAGAACTTTAAACACCGCTGAGGCAAATCTCTCAACGATTGAACGGGAACTATTAGCAATTGTCTGGAGTGTAAAATTTTTTAGACCTTACCTCTATGGCGGAAATTTAAATTTTCTCAGACCATAAGCCTTTACAGTGGTTATTTAATCTCAAAGAACCCAACTCTAAACTTATGCGGTGGAGACTCAAGTTAGAGGAATATGACTTTGAAATAATTTACAAAAAAGGCTCACATAATCTTAATGCTGACGCTCTCTCCAGAGTAGAGATAAACGTAACAGAAGATGACGATAAATTTCTAAGTGACTTAGTTAGAGACAATTTATTTCCACCGATGACTGACCAGACACCTGGACCGTCAAACTTAGCTCAGGACATCACTGACACTATCCGAACTATCACGATACAATTACTATCACACAACGATAATATAGAAACTGAATCACTTTTTGTACACACCCGGATAACGACCCACAGAACATAAATGATGACGACGATGACGATCACACAGTACACTCGAACGCAATAGGGAACACATCAATTACCATCCCAATACTTGATGCTCCAATCAATCATGGTACTAATCAAGTACTAATTTCGCTAGTGGATCATAGCCCTGCTGCGGTAAAATCGATAAGCTATTTGACACTAAGACTAGGATGCACGTTCAATTTTCAAAGAACCAATTCGAACAAGACGTAATTAAATTTATACAAACGTATATTGTTCCAAAGAACAGGTATTGTTTATACTTTGAAAACGATGTATACGAACGTTCTGTGAAATTGTAATGAGAAATTTACTCACTCACAAATTGAGTTTGTCAGAAACTTGTCGATGTGAATCAGAACTGGTGAGAGCGATGAGAGAAATGCTCATACTGCTTCAACTCCAAATTGACTGCTAACTCAGAAAGCTCTGATGTGACCAATCGAGAACAAGCTTGAGAGAACCAACCCACAGGAAAAACTAATCATAGAGGCGTAGACGAAACAGACAATAAAATTAAACGTACTTACTATTGGCCTAATCAAAGGAAATCTATTCAAACTTATATAAATAAATGTACGGTGTGTCAAGCATCAAAATATGATAGACATCCTCTTAGGTTAGAATTTAACATAACACCGACCGCCACACGTCCTTTTGAAATTCTACACATCGATACCCTAACTCTAGAAAAAGATAAATTCCTGACAATCGTAGACTCATTTTCAAAATACGCTCAAGCGTATCGCTTAAATGCTGCACAAGGTATAGAAGTAGTTAATAAACTTATAAATTTCTTCACCCACCACAATATCCAAAACAAATAGTCGCTGATAACGGTCTCGAAATAAGTAATAGCCTTGTTAAAGAATTACTTGATCTGCACAAAATAAATTTACACCTGATCAGTTCACAACATCCGGAATCCAACGGTGTAGCCGAGAGATTTCATTCAACTCTAGTAGAGCATATCAGGTTACTTAATAATAGAGAAGAATTCAAACAAGAGCCTATTGACATTAAAGTGAAATATGCAGTGTTGGCATATAATAACTCACTACACTCTGTTACAAAATTAACACCATTTGAAATAATATCCGGTCATATAGAATCGAACCCTCAACTAGACATTGACTTAGAAAAACAGCTGACGAACGACTATATCATTAAACACAGATACAAAACAAAACTACTTTATACACAAATTAATGACAAAATTGCAAGCACGAAAGAAAAAGTAATTAACAAAGCCAATGAAACCAGAGAAACACTTCCGGAAATACCCAAGCAAGTTTTTGTCGCTAACAAACAAAAACAACAAAAGACAAATAACAGATATAAACCCGAAACTATCACGACAATAAACAAAGACAAGAAAACTGCGACTATACAGCCTCAACACTACAATACCAGACAGAATATCCATTTGTCTAACATTAAACGACCCAGGAAGAAACTTATAAATTTCCTGTTACAGATCCATCTGCTCAATCGGACAAGGGACAGAGTTCAAAGAACTGACTAATAATCTTGGAATACTGCCCATAAAATTAGGACCAGCAAGACT
>JACMZG010000008.1:6331938-6415924 GCA_018340805.1 Microvelia longipes
ATCACTTGTTATTCTATTCCACTATAGTTTGTATTTGACATTTTTTTACTTTTATCCTTGTTTGTAATGAAGCCGATTTTAATCTATAATATTTAGTTAAGGTCTATTTTGAGAATTTGTTCTAGTTTTTTAATTAAGTTTTGGAACCAATGGATTGTTATGAAAACTATCGCGTTGACTGGTAGTGCCAATTTGTATCTTAAACAAAGGAAGATCACAAGATGATTGTAAAGTGATGTACAAATGAGGGGCTGGCGTAGAGACAGTGTTCCGACTCCCACCCTTCACATGGTCCTGAATAAATTTTGCCATTTTTAATTCTTTCAATATCCGCATTGCAGCGCCACATATACTTCCATCCAATTTTCATCACCTATAACAACCAGTTCAAGCGCCCTTCGTTTATATAAAAGAGTAATGTTGGAAACATTAAATGACGTCTATCGCATTAGGCGAATTTCCAAAGGAAATTCGCTAAAATGGCGCTCTTTGTTTATAGTTTCTTAACAATGGATAGAAATCAACTTTTTCTTACGCTACTTGTAAGAAGAAGTAGCGCTGATTTGCGGCATAACAGTTGAACTAGACTCATCAAGATTGAAAGCTGGTCCATCTCACCCCTAGGGAAAAGGATGTGAGTCGGAACTCTGACTCTATGCCGGCCCCTGATTTTTTGATCATTTTAGATGATAAAAATTTATATTGTAATTCAATTCAATGTAAACAAACCAAATGCAGTTAGACTGACTTTTTTATATAGGCTTACATTGATAATTAGGAATAATTATCAGTTTCTTGACGTAATAAGCTCAAAATTTGCCCGAAAGTTTCTGATTTATGAAGTAGCATAGTTAATGTAGACATAGTTGGCAGCAATAGGTTCCAGCCACGAATAATTGGTAGAAACCACTTGGAGCTCAGAGAACTCCCGTATTAACCGTACATACCATAAACTACTAATTTAAAATACTGCCACAAGACAGGACTAAGTGGCTACAGGAAAAGTCTGTAAATAAGCCAAATGGAGGGTGTAAAGCATGTAAATTGAGGTTGTAAAGCAGCCACATTGAGGCAAGCAGCCCCTAGCATATAGTTAAACATAGTGCAATGTTTATTTTATTTTAGATCAATTCCTCCTAAATATAATTGAACGAGTGTAAGTGAGTTCTTACATTTCAGAAGATTGGGACGGCCAATCTTCTAAAATAAATGCCTACGGCGTGTATGTTTGTTTGTACGTGTGGCGATAACTGCCGTGAAATTGGACCAATTTTAATAAATTTGTATACAAGTAGAAGTAACCATTTGTCAGAGCAGTATAATTTTTGGTAATATTCCAAAAAATATTTCAATATGGTGGAATATTGAAATATTCCACCATATTGGAATATTTATATATTCCATATGGAATATATAATATCCATTATTACCGAATAATATACATTATGACCGAATAAAAAAAAAAGTTTCACGAAAAAATCGTGTTGTATACCATTTTAAAGCTTACAAAAAGTAGAAAAAAATATGTTTCATGGTCAGAATTTTCAAAAATTATCAAAATGGAGGCAAAAATAATGAACTCAAAAAAATTATATTAAAAGGAATAAATTGAGTAATATATCGTTGAAATGCTCTTGATTAGCAGCACAAAAATGTTATATGCTAAATTCCAAAAAAATACAACATGGCGGCCATAATTTGTATAATAATTAGTTTTTATTAATTTTATAAGAATTTACAAGATAAAGATCAATTGTAATGTACTTTTGATTCTTAGTGAGCGAAGCGAGCCCTTTTTATTACTGTGTATCACTAATAACCGTAAATTTGCGAGCGAAGTAAGCCACTGATTGCTATGTAAAACTCTAAATATACGCCATCTAGCGAGTGAAGCAAGCCCTAATTTTTTATATACATAATTTACTATGCATATATATGAGCCATTACTTTATGCAATCTAGTGAGCCCCTTTTTAATACGTGACATTATATGTATAGGCGATTAAGCAAGCCCCTTTTTCTTATGTAAAAGTTTAAACATACACAATTGAGCAAGCGAAGTGAGCTCTCTTTACATTGTGTTATTATAAAAATACGCTATTTAGCAATCGAAACGAGCCTTTCTTACTATAATTTTCTTAAATACAAGAGTTAAAATGTTTCTTTATTTACTCTATCTAGTGAGCGAAGCGAGTCTATTACTAAATATTTTTATTTGATGTATTCTTCTGACGTGAGTTCTTAATGCAACACATTACTAGTTAATACTTTAATAGTGGTTCTGTTTACTTCTCATCGCAACACTCAACCTATACAACTCAACAATGACAATCAATAAAGAAAACTGGTCCTAAAACTTTTGCTAGAACTTTAGTACAGTCCAAAAAGTTGACTGTTGTTATGATTAATATTTCTCACCTTATGGATAGGTCAAGATTTTTATCCAGGGACCAGAGCCTGCTCTCTTCATGGTCTGCATTTGTGTTTTGGCTTAAGCTTCATGATGTACATATTTAAAATTTGTTCCCTTATGAGTGGGCCCAGGTCTCAATCCTGGGACAAGATCCAGTTATTTTTATTGTCTGATGTTCAATTTAGCTTCAGGATGACCTGTATAGGTTGAGCCATGATATATATTAGCTCTGACTATAAGTTAAGATATAATATTCTTCCCTTATAGTTAGGCCCAGGTCTCAATCCAGAGCCAGCTCTCTCCATTTTCTGATGTTCAGTGTGTATTCAGGATGACCTAACATCACATTTGTGGAGGCACTTCTCTTTGTTTTATTTGTAATTTATAATTTGATACTACCAAGTTTTGCAAAACATGAATAGTTGACACAATATGATTGTGCGAGAGACACCTAGGAAATGTAACAAGCAAAATGCAATGCTACATCTGGGAATTGTTCCATCATTCAAAATTCATCATCATTGATAGCTCGACATAATGTCATGTCCCACTCTGTTTCGTTACGTCTAACTCATCAGGGCACTGACAGAGCCTGAACTCTCTCTAACCTTCAATTAATTCCAAAGAATATAATGTGAAGTACTTACCAGAGACCGAGCGGTGCTCTCTTACCGCCATCATGCATGGCAAGCAAAACATATATCATTTTGATACTACCGAGTTTTGCAAAACATGAATAGTTGACACAATATAATTGTGCGAGAGACACCAAGGAAATGTAACAAGCAAAATACAATGCTACATCTGGGAACTGTTCAGATGTAGCATTGCATTTTGCTTGTTACATTTCCTAGATGTCTCTCGCACAATTATTTGTAATTGTTGAACTCTATTTACTTGTTTGAATAAATAATTGTGTTTTCTCTAAGAAATGAACCAGATACAGAGTTAAGAGGGAAGGTGGTGGAAATAAGCAACATGGATATTCCTTCTTCCTGGTACCACTTACTATTATTTATTTGATCTGAGTTGGAAAACTTATTTTTCAGTTGTTTGTAATTCTATTTTGTTTACTTTTCCTCGCCAAATACTGTAGTTATATAGGAAAAGTAATGTGTTCCCTTCACTCAATAAAACATAAGATTTCATCGTATCATCCATTTAGGCATGTTCAAGACGTGCTGTCTGTCTGCCAAGCTTATCTTATGGAATGTTAATGCTAGAATTAAAACTTGGCACAAAAATTAGGCATTACAGTCTATCGACTACTTCAAAAATCTTGACAGGTCAGTTAAAGCACCGCTGATTCTAAAGAAAAAAATGCCTACAAGAAGGGAGCGGGAAAAATCTTTGTAAACAAATCAGGTTATTTTACCCATATTTTCTTGGCAATGTTGTTTTAAATTTCTTTTGTGTAGTTTTATTTTATATATCATTTTTATGATTAATTTGAAAGTAGTTTTCAAAACGATGTAATCAAAAGAAGAACCACAAACAAAGTGAAAGATTGCCAGGAAGAAGGTTAGCCACATTCCTACCACCATAACCGCAGTAGGGATACTGTGGTTATGGTGGTAGGGATGTTTTCCTCTTTTTAAGTGAGGGGTTGGCAGTGGCTTCTCTGATTGGTCAATCCCCAAAATGCTTATGACCTTGGGGATTTTTAAACTAAACGATTGACTGTAGGTCTAATTGTGTGTTGAAGATGAATTTTGTTAGCTATGAGCTAGCTCTGTAACTAACACTCCTTACCATAAAGTTCTTCCCGTTTTTCTAAATTATATTATGAAATCATCTTGTTATTTATTACCATTTTAACGGTACGAGTATCTACTTGAAATTGCTCATTATTTTACTTAGCAAATATTTGGATTAATCAGGTTTATATGAGAAGTAGTTTGCTGGAAATAAGACTACAGTAGTGCATTCTTGTAGTGGTCCTGAACCTTCTTTTTACTCATCTGCAATGGCGTCATAATTAAGTTATTTGCCAATTGCACCACATAGAATGGTCCAATTGAGCTAAAACTAGTCTCTATCATTTTAGAAGGCTTGCATTGAAATGCAAGCCTTGAGCTGGGATTCGAACCCAGGACAAATACTAACCGAAACACGGTTGCAATCCAAGCAACTGAACTATCCCAAGGATAGCTCAGTTAGAGGACAAGACTCACACTGCGATTCTTGTTGCACTGCGATTCTTGTCGCAGTGCAACAAGAATCGCACTTTTCTTTTCACTTATATCAACCTGACGCACTTTTCTTTTTTACTTATATCAACCTGGTCGATACAACATGAATATTTTGATCAGAATAGCTAGTACAATCGGCCTTCACTATAAAATAAATACTTTAACTCGCACCACACAAATTCGCACACACAAACATCTGATACTTTGGGTTAATTTTATTATTCTTAGAACAAGGATTTAAGTCCAAAGTAATACCATAACTAACTTCAGCATAAATGACATTCTAAGCATGAACAAAATGAGTCTGAAGTTATGAGGAAAAGTACACTGGTACCCTGTAACTAATTTTTTAACTCTGGAACACTCATCAATGTTAAGTTGACCTTGAGGTTCAATAGAAAATTGGGACCCTTACACTAGATTTGATCCATTCAATTTCCATGTAATCTTACCTCAGTTTTACCTTCCGATACCTGAGTCATAAGAGTTATATGTTGCTAAGGAAGAGAACATATGAAATTTATGGTTTAGTCCTCGTGGAACTATTCATCTGAAAAACAAAATATAACTTTATGTATCACAACTATATTTACAAATTATGTATATATATATATATATAATATATATATATATATATATATATATATAATATATATATTACATATATATATATTATAATATAATATATATATATATATTTATATATATATATATATATATATTATTATATATATATATATATATTATATATATATATATATATATATATATATATATATATTTTATAGTTCAATTTTTATCAAATGACTTGTATACGATTTTTTTAAAAATCAAAAAATACTCCAATTCCTTGCTGTCCCTGTGCTTAATAAATAAGTTTACTTAGTTTTGTTTTAATACAGCAAATATATTTGCAAGTGTTGATCATAATAGTTAAGCATAATTGAGTGTGTTGTAGTATAAATTTGCTTTTTCACGCAAAGTGATCTTCTTTTGCCCGTAGCATGCGATGCTAGCATTTTCACTGTAAGACTATATGTTTGCATATTTATTTGCTATGCAAAGTGAGCCTCTTTTCCTAAATTCACTTATATATTTATAGAGATCTAGATAATGAAGCAAGCCTCTTTTGCCCATAGTGAGCAAAGGGACCCTTTTTTATTAGACCTAAGCTATTCTTATTTAAATTTTAAGTTATTTATATACCACCTATGCTATCTAGTGAGCGAAGCAAGCATGCTGTTAATTAACTTTACTTGATATTAAGAATATGAGATAATGAAGACAGAGTTTTATTAGATTAATTTATTTCATATCTGCCTCCGTAGCCGTGGTCGTTTAGTACTGGACTTCGGCACCGGAGGTCTGGGGTTCACAGCACGGGCTATGCTCTCAGTTTATTATGAATAGAATTTGTTGCAAAAATAACTTTTGCAAACTTTAACTTCACTTTGAGCATAGTAGATGTGACCCACCCGAGGTGGTTCCCGCAGGGGGAATACCCTGAAGGACCGAAAGGCCCTAAAACGGGCATTACTATTATTATTATTTCATATCAGAGCTTTCACACAAACGATGCTTGCCATCCTCAGTGAATCTAATTTTTTTAATAATAACTTTTAGTTTGATGCTGTTTCTTAACTGTTGTTTTACAAATGTGGTGTTGTAACTATATTACTTATTGTAAGTTTGGCCCAATAATGACTTTAAATATCATTTGATACTACCGAGTTTTGCAAAACATGAATTGTTGACACAATATAATTGTGCGAGAGGCACCTAGGAAATGTAACAAGCAAAATGCAATGCTACATCTGGGAACTGTTACATCATTCGACATTCGTCATCATTGATGGGTCAACATAATGTCATATCCCACTCTGTTTTGTTACGTCTAACTCATCAGGGCACCGACAGAGCCTGAACTCACTACGACCTTCAATTCATTCCGAAGAATATAATGTGAAGTACTTACCAGAGACGAGCAGTGCTCTCTTACCACCATCATGCATGGCAAGCAAAACATATATCATTTGATACTACCGAATTTTGCAAAACATGAATAGTTGACACAATATAATTTTGCGAGAGACACCTAAGACGAATGTCGAATTTGCATTTTGCTTCTTACATTTCCTAGGTGTCTCTCGCACAATTATATTGTGTTGATTACTTTAAATATTAACTTGCATTTGTTTTTGATTGTTTTTTGCCTTGTTTGGTATTTATTTTTGATTTCTGTTTTGTAATTGGTTTATGGTTTTGTTTACTTGTTATTAGATTCACTGAGGATGCCAAGCATCGCTTGTGCGAAAGCTCTGATGAAATAAATTAATCTAATAAAACTCGAACTGCTGTCTTCATTATCTCATATTCCTAATTAATATTTCTCACAGTCCATTAAACTTAATTCTTTTATTTGATATATTCATGTGGCATGTGTTCCTGATGCTACACATTACTAGTGTTTATTTTAATCTCCTGGTTATCTTTATTGCCCCTTCTTTATTTATCTTATTTTTATGAAATTATTATTTATTTTTTTGTTATTTAGTTGTAAGTTGTATTTTTTTCAACCTGAAGCTCCTCATTATCTAAGATATGGGTGCAACTGATGTTTGTCAAGGATTGTTCTATGGATGAGTGTTCTAGGGTGACCTGTTGCATGTTATAGATCAATGTGTGTATGTGTCCTAATTTATAAGGTGTTAGGTGTTAAATCAATCAAGAAGGTTGCATTTGCGAGGTGTTTTCTGTGGCATGGATCAGGTTCAGTGGGGGCCTTAACAGATGGCCAAGTGAAAAGCTTGTGAAGGGGCTAAATGAAATTAATATGCCTAAAGCTTCATTATTTTGTTCCCCCCCCCCTCCAGTCCAGTAATAAGGAAATGATCCTTTGTATTCTTGTTTTTATGTCTATTTTGTGTCCTTTTATTTATTTTTTTTTAATTAACAGAAAACTGGAAAAAATATGACCACAGTTTACAAAATTTATTCTGACCAGTACGATGGTGGGGTAATTTTAATCCCTCTACCTTATTTCGTTTCTGCTCTGAATGGTCAGGGGTTGCGAATGTACTCAAAGTGATTAGTCAGCAATATTATTCCATTGGCTCTCTTCTTGTCTTCAGTCTACTTATAAATAAGATATATATATATATATATATATATATATATATATATATATATATATATATATATATATATATATATATATATATATAATATATTATATATATTATTACGGTGTGTATTACTACCGTAATTTAATAAAAAAA
Source organism: Microvelia longipes (assembly GCA_018340805.1). Classification (NCBI taxonomy): domain Eukaryota; kingdom Metazoa; phylum Arthropoda; class Insecta; order Hemiptera; family Veliidae; genus Microvelia; species Microvelia longipes. The sequence goes on from JACMZG010000008.1 coordinate 6,339,821, forward strand.
GGTGATTAAATAAAAAAGAACGATATTAATGTGGATCGACCATTTATAATTAAAAAAAAAACTTTATCACATTATTATTAATTAAATATCAAACTTATCAATTATTAAATCATGGCTATTACTAACGTTAATTTTACTTTATAGAATAATTTTACTTTATAATTTAGTTTACTTTGCTACATACTTAAAAAGGGTGAGTTGTCGCCGGGATCTCGTATCGAGAAACCTATCGCCACGAAATCCTAGGGAGAACTGAAAGGGCGACGCGGCCCCCACCGCTAGGCACTGCAGTACATGCCAGCGCACACTAGAGCGCAGTGGTATCGATATCATAGACAAACCTTCGCATAGATACTAGACGCTAGGGCCACACACTATAATCCCAACATCTAGCACACAACGGTTTGTCAACAATACCGACACCACACACTCCAATTAGCTCCAACATACCCTAGAGCACCCAACAGTAAGCGCAACGTTACAATATATATATATAAAATTATGGTTGACTCTCATTCCTGCATCTGTTAAATATGACTTATGTATTGTTTCTAGCAAGCATGAAGGAAGCCACAGATCTCACCGTCACAAAGACAGACGCAGCACAGCTCACAGCAGTAAACACTGCAAGCATGAACGTTCATCTGTTAACCACAAAGACCCTGTCGATGACGACAGTATAGACTGGGATGTAGAACTCTCAGAGACCGAAGCTGTCAAAGATGAAGAAGGCAAACTACTGACTTCCTTTGTAAGATTTATTTGTTGTTCAACAAATTTTAAAATATAAATATTTGATCTTTCTTTTAAGTCGAATGCGTTAAATTCTTACAATCTTATTACAGATTATTTTAGTTTCAATGTTACAATTTTATTTCTTCTCTGTATCTCAACTCTAGGAGAAAGATAGTTGTAGCCAAAAATATAATAGATCTAACAATTCTGTGGTTGTAGTATTTTTTAGCAAGTTAATGACATAATTTATTGGTAAGTGCTATATAATCCGTGCTGAGCTAAGGTGAGTCTATTTTAGTGTTCAGTATTGTATCAACAAGATTTGCCCTCAAAACTATTTTAGTTTTTTTTAAGTAGGTAAATAATTTATTAAGAAGTGAACTCAACTGGGTCCAGTACTTTGTCCAGTCATGGGTTCAATCCCAGCACGGGCCTCTGGGATTTTTATGAGAGGGATAAAAATTCTGCCGTCCTTCAGAAGGGACGTAAAGCCGGTGGTCTCGAGCCTGTGCGTTGTCAGTTACTCGTTAAAGATCCCTTACCCTAAATGAAATTGGGTATAGGCAAAATTTAGGACCCTCATTGTAGATTCATTATAATACTATACTGTTTCTGCCTTGTAGTTTAAAGTGTGTGGAGGTTTGGTTTAACAGCGAGGGCACGTGTTGTTCCTAGTTTTCACTAGGCTATAAGAGTCAGTGAAAATATGTATGATTGCTTGAAAAAAAGCATGAGAGGAACCATAGAAATTCACGGCTTATCTGTCTAGATTTGATAAAATATACCTACACTTGAAATTAAAAGGAGTAGAACACGATCTGAGGGAGCTAGAAAAAAGGGCCAAACAATGTGGCCTACTTGCCTGGTAGTTGCTACCACTCCCCCCATATTACTATCACTATCACATGGGTTTATTAACAAATGTAACCTGTTGCAGGTCCGTAAAACATACATACAGCATATCCAGAAATCCCTGATACAGAACTATGATGGTTGGATAGCAAGTCATGGCGACGGAGTTGAGTTATCTGATTCGTTCATAGCTAGATGTGCTGCTCAACTTGAGAAAAAAGCTGTCAGATCTTGTATGCTAGCTAGTCTATATCAGTTGTCTGTAGTTCAACAGGTAAATGTTCTAATCATTAAAATAATCCCAGTATAGCAGGACCAAACCTGTATATTTGGATGTATTGGATCTTTGCTTAAAAACATGCTGCAGATCAAATGCCTCAATGGAATAAGGGGCGGCCGAATATCTAGAACGTTGGATCACCAACAAACTTTTTTATAATTTTTTTTTTCAAAATTTTCAGTAATTAGCCGAATTTGTGATAAATGAAACCTATTTCCGTAATCTGCACGCCCTTTTGGTTAATCTCAAAGAGTATTTACATTCACTCAACGATTTATTTTTAATCTAACTTGGTACATACATAACTACTGTTAGACGTCAATGTTAACAAATATGACATGTCAAAATATAACACAAAATATTGACGTCTAACAGTAGTTATGTGTGTACCAAGTTAGATTAAAAATAAATCGTTGAGTGAATGTAAATACTCTTTGAAATTAACCAAAAGAGCGTGCAGATTACGAAAATAGACTTCATTTATCACAAATCCGGCTAATTACTGAAAATTTTGAGAAAAAAAATTATAAAAAAAGTTTGTTGGTGATCCAACGTTCTAGATATTCGACCGCGCCTTATTGAATTTGTGGGTGATTGCCTGTAAATAAATAAATAAATCACACTTGATACAAAAAATCAAGTCCTATCAGAGGAACCCTGATTAGATTTTATGTAAAATCCAACATAGCAACGCAGATGGGGAAACTTGGTCCCATATTTGGAACATAAGTTCTATATTTAAATGATATCTCTAAAGAAAAGAAAAATATTTCATGACTTGATGTTCATGTTTAAGACTATTATTTGTAAAATAGATTGTTAATTTCTTCAAAGCTCTATTTGTCTTAACATACTTAACTATGTTACCAGATCTCCGACAACTCCCCTTATTAATTAACCTAGTACCAACTATGAGCTAAATAGTCACATTGATAGAATGGTCAGAACTGCTTACGGTCTCCCCTGAATTTATTTTTTCGTAAAATTACTTCAACAATGTAATTTTAAAAAAAAAATGTCGGCTTATATCCCCTATTTTTCCTATGTCCTAAAAGAGAGGGATGCTGTCGATGTTTCTGTACATCAAAAATTGGCGTATCAAAATGGCGTCATTTTAAAATTTTATTCGATAAAAATTGTTTCTTGTGATGTTTTGAAGTTTTCTGTGAAGAAACAGACTTCAACCTCATCCATAGCTTAGCACAATTCTCTAGATATATGAATGGATATGCTCTTTTCTTGTAGACAATCTTCAAATGACTGATCCAGTCCCAATGAAACTAAGTACAAAAATCAAGTCACATGTGAGGAAAAACTGATACGATATTAGGGTAATCAACAAGGTATATACAATAGCGTCACTATAAACTTTTTAAATAATCATAAAAAATATTTGTTTGGTAAAAAAGTGCTTGGAATGATGTGTTAAAGTTTTTTAAGTCGACAGAGGTCTCAACCACATATTATGTGGCTAGCGCAGTTCTCTGGATAATAATAATAATATTACTCAGATTGAATAACATACTATGTAAGCATCAAGTCCTACCTTTAATCCTAGAACCTTGTAAAGCCATAATTCTAAGTATAATATTTTAATATTTGATATAAAACCAACGATGTTGGATCCCTTGGTATTTTAACTTTAAATAAAAAATAAATTATCTAGCACAATTATTACTTAAATGTAACTTAACACAAATAAAATTCACAATTTAGCAAACATAATAAAACCAAATTTTAACTAAAAAAGATATGTTAAATTATCAAAATTTAAATAAATATGAATGGTATGTCCTTTTCTTATCACTCTCTGAGTTGGGAAACCTCATTTCATGATTGGTAGCTTTTTTTAAATTATTTGTATGGCCCCAGAGGCCAATTTGCTAGGGATAGGGGCATTTTCAAAGGTCTGGACCATGTTTTCCCCATAACTTAAGGGATTTAATATTGTTTCATCTGAATTTATTCCCCAATATATTGCTAAATTATTACAATTAAATAGTGTAATTTGTAATAATCAATACAAAAAAGCCTCTTCACAAAGTTAATTTAATAAAATTCAAAACCGGCTTTCAACCTAAACGGTCTCAACGGTTCACCTGCGCTCTACCTTGATAACAGTGTAATTTGTGTAAATATTAATTTTTCAGATTAAAAATATCAAGAAATCAACTACCAGTAAGAAACTGTACGAGGAACTGTTAAATTCTCTCAATACTTCAAATAAATGTGATAAAAGTTGTCAGACTGATTCTAGTGTCCCTTGTCCTGCACCGGTAGCTACGTCTCCTATTAAAGCCTGTGTCTCTCCTCATCAGTTGTTAGCTCAGAATTATATTGATCAAAGCACTCCCAAGAACACTCCTGCTGGGGTTCAAAGTGCTGTTGTTAGTGAGACACCTAGTGATCTAAATTTCGAATCAAACTTATCTAATATTATAACTATGAAATCGTATTTAACACCTACTCAGGTTGTCCAACCCCAGCCCGTACCTAACCCATTTGCAACTCCTTCGTCAAAATTTTTTTTATCTTATTTACCAAAGATTGATTCGTCGATTCTCAGTGAAAGTTCGGCCGAAGTTAGTTCTAGTAAAATATACGATCCCGAATTCGATAGTTTTGTTGAAGACGAAAAGAAAAATGACGAAAGTTTGAAAAGAAAAAATAGTTTTAACCCTTATGCTGATATTGCAACGGATAAAAAATCAGATCCCGTTTCTAGTCCTAAAAAAAGAAAACCGAGTTTCGAAGATAGACTGAAAACTTTTGAAGAATTATTTGGTGATACTTGTGAAGATGTCCCTGCGGAACCTTTACCTCCGGATAAACCCAAAGGCAACTATACCAAGTTCTTCTCCATGGTATCTTGGAAGTTAGAATCGATAGCGCAAACTTGTGAACTGAACAAACGACTACGCTTGCTTCCACCTCACAGACAGAAGTACTTACGATGTTACTTCAAACGTCTGTTTGGGTCGGTAGACCCAGTGGCAGAGATAACCCCTGAGCAGTTCACACACTGCAGGAAGAGGTTGGCCAACATGACAGTGTCTCATTTGACGCGATACTTTGAGCAAGGAAGAATAGGATCTAGAGAGGTGTTTAAAGCTCTAGCTAGAGAAGTGACTCGCATCATACTCGATGAAACTTATGCTGCTGGTAAGTTTAATAAAGAATTTGTAATTTTGTATTCAAAACTCACCGTAAATAATAAACTTTTTGTTTTTAAAAATACTATCACTTGAATATTAAATCAAAAACTATCAACTATACTTGCTGTTGGATATGAATATCTGTGGTTTCATAGTAAATTAAGAATTTACTATTAATAATGCTCATCGTGTGTATTTTTACTTCCCTGCCTTTTAATATTAGAGGAGGAAGCCACTTTTTCATATTTTTTCACTTCTCTCTTGTTCAAAAATCAAAAAAATTGGTGGATGTGTGTGTGTAATTTTCTTGTGAACATGATAAAGGCCTAATGGCTTAACCCATTTTAACAAAAATTGGTACATAAAGCAAGTCCTGTAATAAGGGATACATCTTGGACCAAGTTCAGCATACCGTCTCAAAATATTTCAGCAAGAAAAAAAATCAAAATTATTTGAGTCCAATTAGACTTGAACCATAACTGTGGCTAAATGCCAAATCCAGGTTCCAAAGTTTTGTTCTGGTTTTAGATCTCTACTTTTATAATCGTAGAGATATTACTACTTGAGACAACTTATCGGATGAATTTTGAAACATTGTAAAAGTAACCTGAATACCTTTAATTAGGAATGTCGTGATATAACCTATGCATAATTACAGTAACTTGTATAATAGAATGTTTTTAATACAAAACATGAAAAAAATGCGGGAAAAACCTTTTCACACACTTACAAGACGTTACACGGGGCTCTGCAAAAAATGTTCAACCTTCGTAATTCATTGAGTTTAGCTATGCCCTATTTATTGTGTGTGGAATGATGTTTTTTAAGTGGACAGATGCCTCTGTCCACTTAAAATTTTGAAAAATCAAAAGATGCAGAAAAATTATGCAATCCAATTGAAATTTGGCACCCGTTTAGCCATGTACAAGACTAACATATGTGCCAAGTTTCATCTCATTATCAGCATTAGTTAAATGGTTATTGAATGTTTTTTTAAAAACTGTAAAAATCAGAAAATGATTTAATTGAGTTGAAATTTAGTACAGTGTATACCCGTACCTTATTTTTTTAAATAGGAGAAAAATAAGACTGATAATGGGATTTTTAACTTCTTATTATTATTTCACTTTTATGTTGACGCACCTACAGTTGAAACTACTGAATGGATTTTGATGTATGCAGACTTTTTGGGATTTATCTTTGATCCTTTTTATTATGATTATTATTTATTTATTATATAATATAAAATATGGTGAATCGACATATTTGTTTTATTTGTTTCTGCTAGATCTAGAGTTCTCTCAGCGTGTTGTAGATGAAGTTTTTCAAAAAGGGGCTTCATATAAAACTTTGGAAGATGTCAATGCTCTGTGCAGCCGGTAAACTTAGTCAAGTCATGGTGCTTGATAAAACAATCAAAGTGTCAATGCTCAGTGGAGTCAGAAATGTCATGAGTTTGCCAAATCATGGCGAAATGGTTAACGCTTCTGGATATTACCTGTTCTCAATCTATTTTAGCGATTTATCACTTGATCACTACTATAATTTCTGTTATAATTATTACTATTTAAATTTTTCGATTTATTTAAAGTTCCACGAGAAAAGAGATGATATTTTCTTTTTGCTAACTACTGATTATATAACTCAATTAACCAGCTTCTTTTGGCTACTCAATGCTGGCTCAGATTTTGGTCAATAGTGTAGACTAGACTTGTGGCTGGTCCAGCATTTGGTCAATAGTGGAGATAGACTTGTGGCTGGTCCAGCTTTGGTCAATAGTGTATACTAGACTTGTGGCTGGTCAGTTTTAGTCAATATGTAGACTAGACTTGGTGCCTAGTCCAGCTTTTAGTCAATAGTGGAGACTAGACTTGTGCCTAGTCCAGCTTTTAGTCAATAGTGTAGACTAGACTTGTGGCTGGTCCAGCTTTTTAGTCAATAGTGTAGACTATACTTGTGGCTAGTTCAGCTTTTAGTCAATAGGTAGACTAGACTTGTGCTAGTTTCAGCTTTTTTCTCAATAGTGTGACTAGACTTGTGGCTAGTCCAGCTTTTAGTCAATAGTGTATACTAGACTTGTGGCTAGTCCAGCTTTTAGTCAATAGTGTAGACTAGACTTGTGACTGGTCCAGCTTTTAGTCAATAGTGTAGACTAGACTTGTGGCTAGTCAGCTTTTAGTATAGTGTATACTAGACTGGCTAGTGCTTTTAGCTAGTGCTAGAGACACTGGTCAGCTTTTAGTCAATAGTGTAGGTCCAGCTTTTAGTCAATAGCCACATTATCTGTCAGTTTTTTTAATCTTAGGTCAAAGCCACTAATAAATTTCATTTCTGTATTTAAGAGTTCAAATTTTCATTTCTTTATTATTTCTTTGGATGCTCTAATATTACTTGCTGTCTTATGTACATTGGTTTTTGTTTGTATATTTCTATAGGAAACAGTCAATTTCTATAGAAAATTACAAAAACCTTTAACTTAACAATTTAAAACTATTTGTTTGAATGAGTAAGTTGTTAGGAATAGTACAGTCTTCCAAGTTACGTTTTTTCTTCATTTCTTGATGTATTTTTCATTTATATATTATTGTTGAAGTTCAAACTGTTTTTTTTACATTTTTTATAAAAAAAAATAATTAGCTTAGAAAAATAGAATAATAATTATTTTTTATGTTTATAAAGTTTTGTTATTTTCAGTTTTAGTATATTTATATATATTTAGATATATATATTATATGTTGTGTGTGTGTGTGTGTGTGTGTGTGTGTGTGTGTGTGTGTGTTGTGTGTGTGTGTGTGTGTTGTGTGTGTGTGTTGTGTGTATATATATATATAATATATATATATATATATATTATATATATATATATATATGTTATATATATATATATATTATATATATATAATATATATATATATATATGTTATGTTATATATATATATATATATATATATATATATATATATATATATTATATATATTATATATAATATATATAATATATATTATATATATATATGAAAAAATTAATGAAGGAAAAACTCAAAAATGAATGTTATTATGTTTGTAAATTTGGGCGCCTTTTAATTCAATTCAAGCTCTCTGGTGGGTGAAATTACATTGCACCTGATGTCTTTTCTGTTTTATAATTCTATTTTGGGTTCGAAGGTGTTACCGTTAAAAATTATGGGAACTAAAAACACCCTTCCCTTGCTGAAACTATCCTACTTACCTTGCTACTAGCCTTGCTGTTTAACGGAACTTGTCTTATTTCTTCCTCCTTTTTACCAACCACAGACCCACCTATGTCCGACCAACCTGGTGGATTTTTTTGTTGAATTGAAAGACAAACCATTTGTAAAGTTTATTCTTAACTAGTCCTGTTTTTTTAAACTGACTATACTCAGTGACAAATTGTAACTGACTATATTTGGTGACATTGTGGAACTGACTATACTCAGTGATACAAATTGTAGCTGTAGTGTTGGAAATAAAATAGAAATGTGTATTGTCACCAGGTATTCATCATAAAGTGAAAATAAGATAAAATGTTCCAATAATTCCAATAAAATTCATTGATCCAAGGTTGTTAATTTTCGTAGGAAATGAAATTTTTGTATTATATGTTTTATTTAGTAGCATGTGGGGGGAGGGTACACATTCTGGCAGAAAAATGTTGTCGAGAGGTGGGGATAACTTTCAACCTACCACAGGAACTTTTAACTATTTTGCTGCTGTGTAAATTGTAATCTTCTATCCTTAGTTAGATTAGTTTTTTTATTTATGATTTAACTAATATTTTTTAGTCGCTTACAAATGAGATTAATATGTTGAAAATTTTGTACAAACACAATGATGCTGTATATGTTATTGCGTTGGTTTTATGAAACCAAATTTAACTGTGATTTAATAATAAATAGTTTGTTTTTTGTATAAAATTGTACTTTTTTTTCTCTGGTGGTTTTAACATTTTTTTTGGCATTGGTCAACTTGGACCATACAGCTTTTAACAATTTCAATTTATGGCAATAAGACTAAAAAAGTTTGGGGTTTTACATGTCCCCTCCAAAAATTGGAATGAATTTTTTAATCGCAATTGTATATGTATAAATATGTATGTATGTAAAAGTTTCTTTTCTTGGGTATGACAAACGATTACTCTTGAAGGCTATTTCATTAAATAATAGCTAATGAGATAGTGTCTACCGTTGGGTATGGCAAACAATTACTCTCGAAGGCTTTCTTAAATAGAAACAAAACTTGGCATATAGTGAGATGTTGGAGAGTTAACAAAGCCTGGTTACCTTTTCATAAATTGTTTATAAAAAATTTGGATGTCATCAACCCAAGTTATAACGTTATGAAAAAATGTTTAAACTTGATATGGTACATAGGCCTCTTGTATAATGTAACACACGCTAAAGTCAATTGACAGCCCGCCAAAATCTCAATCTTTCACCCTCTTTTTTTAACAGAAAATCCCTTCTTTTAAGTAACAAAAAAAATTCCCTACCTGGCAACCTGTAAGTCAGGTTATGTATTTTATTTATTTGTTTTTTTTGATATCGTATTTTTTAAAATTATTTATTTACTTTTTAAGTAGAATATTGTTGAATCTTATAAATTTATTAACTAAGTGTTGCTTTAAATTTGTTCGGGAAGTATGAATTAAGTGGAGTTAAAGTTGTTAATTACGTAATGCAATAGATCATAATAGTTCTATAAAGGTTTGACGATTTAAATAAATCGTCGGCTATAATTACTTTTTTCCAAAACAAACTGCTATTTTTGTGTCAAGTTTGTATAATTGAATGGGTTCACATAAGAATTTTGAATGCGTATACATTATGCATTCATGACTTAAAAAAGTCAAGAATGTCATCTATTGAAAGACATGGCATTTTCCAAAAAAATGTTGTCTTTTAGTTGACAGACCACAGACCCTGCGCTGTACTCAAATAGCAAGAAATGCTTGATGAATACGTCAATGTCCATGCGTCAAATATAGGCACTCAGATCATATTACAACTCCACAATAATTGGATGAATTGAACAGATTGGAATGAAATGAAACGAACTCAAACAGATCAATGTGCACAATGAGGGAAATAAAAGCGACGCGAGGTTACAAATATTTACAACCAGTGTTGCCTTTTTATGATTTTATTTACGAAAAAGGTATTTTTGTATACCGAGGTTGGCATGAGGTGGAGGGGAATAAAGTGTGGTCGGTTTGTACCAATAGAATTCTTTCCCTCACAGATTTTTGGCGCGCTGTCAATCGATTTTAGCCGTGTGTCGCATTATAGCCTATGAGGAAACAAATAATTGCCTCTTCTTACAAGTTTTAAATAAATAATAGCTTTCATTTAAATCACAAATAATAATAAAGATTATGCGTTATCAAGGTAAAGCCCAGGTGGAGTGTATTATAATAATCAAACGAAAAAGCCTCACCACAAAGTTAATTTGATAAAATTCAAAACTAGCTTTCAATCTAAACGGTTTAACTCCCTCAGCTTTGCCTTGGGAGTTAAACACATAAATCCTTCGGCTTCACCTCGGGAGTTAAATACTTTGGTTCCCTGGCTTACGCCTTAGAACCAACTATCTGCTCAGGAAATAATAGCATTCTTTACTCCCTTGGAAATATTTCATCTGTTTTAAACATGAGTGAATGTTAAAAAGGAAAGAAACATTGATCAATGAAAAGAGTGTTCATTGAACAGTCTTAGAAGTAGGATGTGTTGATTAGAGCTCCTGAACAAACCATCAATAACTTGTGAACCGTTTATTGCATGAAACTGAAATTTGGCAGATTGCTACTTTGTTAGGTCCTCTCTAATTTTGCCATGAGTTTTATGCCATTTATCGCCTATTTTATGGACCCTCATTATATTTAAATGATATTATAAAGGACTAAAGTTATATAAATTTTAAGTTCAATAGTATGTGTGTCAGCTATTTGCATCCGGTAATATGTTTTTACATTTAGTTTCTGTAATGCAGTGAATAAGTATTATTTTGTATCCATTTATCAACAGTCAACTCAGCAAAAAACACAATACGCAGTGAGTACACTATTTTTTTATCCATTTTTAAGAATGACTTTAATATTGCAAAGTTGACTAAACTTTATTAACATCCATAAATATTTCATTATATTTACACTGACGCTAATTAGTTCCTTTGAAAAAGAAGCACTTTAAATTTATTTTTAGCACCTAGTTTACGAGAGGAGCAACTTATCTTCTTATTTTGTACATCTTTTTTCATGCTTTGGGTCACAAAACATAAAGATGAATTCCTCTCTTCAGTCATTAGTTGTCTGTAAACATCTCTGATGATGACAAAAAATCTAAACCAGTCAGTTATAATTTTTTATACTATTCTGGTTGACAATATATTAATCGTTTTTAATTCTAGTGTGTTTTTTTATTAAACATCATGGTCCTCTCTTTAGAATAATTCAGGAACATTAAGGCCTCTGGAAGTAAAGTGTTATAATAGAACTGTTATAATAGACATTGTTATGAACTGTTATAATAAGACTTGATTATAGAACTAGACTAGAACTGTTATAAAAGACATTGATTAGAAAACCTGTTATAATAGGCTTGATTATAGAACTGTTATAATAGACATTGATTATAGAACTGTTATAATAGACATTGATTATAGAACTGTTATTAATAGAACATTGTTATATGTCCCCAGAAACTAGTTTAAAGGAACTAAAAAGTAAAGCACTCTCTCTAAAGTTAAAGCTAATTAGTGTGTTTAGAGGAACCCTGTGTGAGGAGAAAATCTGCTTTGCCAGCAAGTTGACTGGTAGATTAAGATACGTTATAAACTTAAGAAAGAAACTCTACCACTAGGTCGATGTGATGAAAATGTAATAAAAATACCCCCCCCCCTGATAATTGCACTTTCTTTCAAACTTAAAAAAATGCTGTTGTAGAAGAATAAGACAGAGAGTATTTTGACACTGAATCTCAACACCCCGAGATAGGAGGATTATTTCTCTGACTTCAGATGAAGCAAAAAATAATTTCCTGAAAGGCAAAGTCTGGTATTTAGAAACCATAAATTCTAGAGCATGCAGTCAGGTACCATTAATAATACCAATGATATCCTGCATGAAAGAAAATAACCAATGATGACAAGAATGTAAGACTACATGAATGATGAACTACATCAGGGCGATGATCTTGATAAGCTCACTGAAAAACAAAACCAAACCGAAATGATCTTACAGAATAAGTGTTTCATAGAAAATTGTCATGAATGTAGGATTGAATGGAAAATAATTTTATTGCTCCCGGCAGGAAAATGAAGCATTGACTGAACTAATTTTAGGCGAGAAGTAGCATTCCCAGATCGGCTGGTAATTCGTCATGAATGACTGCACTTTGCTGCCTAGGCAGGAAAGTAGCATTCCCAGCCGCCCCTGCCTATGCTGGTTAAAGAAAGTTAATAGATTTTTGTAAACATGATTAGTTAAAAAAAAGCCTATTGAATTTATTTAATAATTTATATAATGAATAATTACATCAGTTAACTAATTAAAATAAAACAATTTGTAATGTAAATCTCACCTTTTTTTGTCAAGTCATTTACTACTTTTATCATTTACTACTTATTTTATTTTAATAACGCTTGTATTGTCAGTCATTCCATAAATTGGATAGACATTAAATTGAAACAACAACTACTTTTTATACGAACCCGTATTTAGTACAGTTAAAGTTAGTTTATTCTATAGCGTTTTGTGATGAGTATCGTCGAAGATATAGACGAACATTTCGAACATACCCCGCCGGATGTTATGGAAATAGGTACAAATGCCAAAGAGAGCCTACTACCCGGCAAATCAAGAAGTAGGTATCTCAAAGCATATGAAGTGTTCAAAGAATGGTTCTCAGAAAATAAGTAAGAATGTAAGTGAAAATATTGTGTTAGCGTATTTAAAAGAACTGTCAATAATGCTAGTTTTGATTTATACTGTTCGCATTTAAAATTTGTGTGGAACGAGCAGGAAAGGAAACATTACTGACTCGTATATTTGCTTCCTCGCTTTGCCTCGTCAGTCAAATTAATATATTACCTGCCTTGGCTTCGTCTCTGCAGGTAATTTAGATAGCACACCCCTCGCCTTCTCGGGCTCGGGGGCTAACTTCGATACTAGTCAGTAATATTCCATTTTCCTCCTAGTTACACAAATAACCTATTTTTTTATGACTTCATTAACCCGCAATAATGACAGCAAAAATGTCGAAAAATCATAAAACGCGGAAAAATTATGCGATCGGATTGGGATTTGGCACGCATGTGACTCTGTGTAAGACTAACATATGGGCCAAGTTTCATCTCATTATAAGCATTAGTTCAATTTTATTAAATGACTTGTGTTCGTTTTTTAAAAAATGGAAAATGATCAAATTGAGTTGAAATTTGGTACAAGTTTTTAGTTCCATTGCCTAAAAAAAAAGTGCACAAAGATTCGTTACAATACGACAAGTATATCTATGATTTTTATTGGATCATAAAATTAAGGAGCATTGAGCGTGTTAGTGCTGTATGGGTGACCGCTGAGAATGATACGGATGCATTTACTCTCTGAAGACGAGAGAAGCGAGTCCGAATGCATTTTGCAGTATAAATTTGGCGAACTGTATTTCTGAGGACGAGCGAAGCGAGTCCGAAGCAGGGAGGATGAGCGTTGCGAATCCAATGTAATGTGGAAAAGTTCCGAGGTACCCCGTACCTGATTTTTTACTTCTTTGAATGGCAGCAGAATATGAGTGCGTTTACTACTGAGATACTAAACTATAGTGAAACTGTTTGCAAAAATAATGTGTTTATTTATTTACAGGCAGTTGCCCACAAAAAGAAAACAAAAGTAAAAATTATAAAATGTACGGAACAAAAAGTAATAATAATTTAGACAAAAATTATAAGACATTAAAAGAGTAAATTAACAAAAATATAATACAAACTATTGTTTACAAAATTAAAGAATTCCTTAAATGTGTTAAATCAAATAGACATTAAAAGATTTTTATTTTAGCTTTAAATAAAAATTGTACGTGTGCTGAAAAGTGATGAATCATTTTATCACGTAGATTTGTAAACTTTGTTAATTAAGCGGGAGACAATTTAATCGATCTTCGGTTTCTGTTGGCTAAACTGTAGAATTTCAAGGGAGGTTTCAACACGGCATTTTTGTAGTTTCCGTAGTTTTTATCGTAATATTTAAGTTTTTTAAAATGTTAACAGAAACGGACGAATTAGTTGAGTTATTTAAAGGATACTTACCTTATTATATTGTTGTTCTTTTGCCTCTGCTGATAATTATCTCACCGGTGTCTCCCGTGTCTGCGAGTCATGAGTTCCCCGCCTATAGAATGACACAGTTCGACCTGAACGGAGTTTCGCACGGATGTCGAGCATCACAGGTAAATCTTGAAGCTAGAGCTCTGCACCATAGTTGGACTCAGAGGCATTGCGTTATCTCTAGGCTGTCCCGGCTCACAGTGGCCGAGCTGAGTCGTCTAAAGCAGAACGTAGGGGGCCTCCTGGTCGTTCTGCCGAAAGATTTCGATTCTTTAACAACAGAGGAGAAAGAATCACTCAGAGAGTTAGAAAGCTCTTTATTAGAAGACGAAGTAACAGTTCCAGTTTACTTTGCGCCCTGGTCTTCTCAGATAGAGGGTGTACTGAACGATATAGAGTCCTCAGAATTAAGTGATGAGAAGAAAGGAACATCATTGGATGCTCTTATTAATGCTGTGTCTGCCAACGGTTACCAAGTTGTTATAAATGCTCACAAACCTTCTGCCAAGTCAGACTCTTCCGTCACTTCGATCCAGGCCAAGCTACCAGGCTACGGAGTCGAAGATAAGTTACCTACCATCGCTATCGTTACTTACTACGATTCTTTCAGTGTTGCTCCTGAACTCACTGTTGGAGGAGATTCAAACGCTTCCGGTATTGTTATGCTTTTAGAACTCATAAGAATATTTTCTAACTTGTATTCGAGTACCAGATCACACGGGCAGTATAATCTGTTGTTTTTATTGTCAGGAGGAGGAAGATATAACTACCAAGGGAGTAAGAAATGGTTAGAAGATCAGTTAGATGGGCTGGAAGGTTCTTTGCTACAAGACGCTGTTTTTGTTCTCTGCTTGGATTCCGTTGGTTTTGGAGAGAATATGTACCTTCACGTTTCCAAGCCTCCCAAGGAAAGTACTGTGGCTCATCGCTTTTACCAAGAACTCAAGTCTGTGAGTGAGGATACTACTTCTCTTCTACATAAGAAAATAAACTTAGCGGATGAAGTGTTTGCCTGGGAGCACGAGAGGTACAGCATGCGAAGACTTCCAGCTTTTACTCTTTCATCCATTAAAAGTTTTAAAGATCCCATGAGAAGAACAACATTTGATTCTAAATCTTCTGTTAATACTTCACAACTCTGCAAAAATATCGATATAGTTGCTTCCGCTTTAACTAGGATAGTTTACAACAGCTGCACCGATTGTCAAAATCCGTTGGTTGTTCCGACAGGTGTCGACTGTGATATTGCCAAGTCATGGTTTGATTATCTATCATCGCAACCTCGATCTGCTTTACTCCTCGGTGAAAAAAATAATCCGTTATTAAAAGTACTCCACGATTACGTATCTAAACATCTCAAAGGGACCAAATTCTCTTTTAATTACGCCGATAAAAGAGATCCTGAATTTATATTTTACGATACCACTAAAGCAATAGTCAATTTATACAATGTAAAGCCTGCAGTTTTCGATCTCGTTATTAGTATTTTAATTTGTTGTTACTTAGTGTTGTTTTATGTTGTTATTCTACATTTTGATCTCATTTATTCATTTTTTAGTCCATCGTCTTCAGAGAAGAAAATGAAATATCACTAATGAATAAGTCCTTATGCTTTTCGAAGTAAGCTGGTAAATGATCCTGTCGTGTGTCTCCTAGTCCGCTGTGGCCAAACTTGTTTTATTGAATTAGTGCACTGAATCTTTATAGAATAAGAATTCTCACTATATTTAATAACTTGAACTAAAGTAAAACCAAGGAGTCTGAGAAAAATTAAAAATCCTGATATAGTCTGGTTGAATATGTTCTTTACTTATTGAAATAATGTAAAAAATCTCATAGGGTTTTCATGTATTAGAAACAGACTGTACTGAATTGAGATCAGAGCATTCCTATATCTTTTCTTCCCGGCCAGCCTTTAGTTCATTATTTTTTTAAATATTTAAAGCTATTTGTTAAAAGCTATTGATGACTGCAGGTTTTTAAAATTAGTTATTGATTATAAGTAGTGGTTATATACTGGGAGGGGAACACTATCGAATTACCAAGTGTTTCAACCCCTCTTTAGATTTTATACTGTCAAAAGTCTTTGATATAAAGTATGACTATAGTTTTAAATTATTGGTTTAGACAAAATAATATTTATAGTTAATTTATTAAGATAAGCATAAGGCATGTTTTGGTGGTAGTACCATGTTCTTGGTAAAATGGTTTGATGGCAGTATAGATTTGTTATATCTAGTAGTATTCGACACATGGATTGCAGAAGATCTCTAGGCTCTGATAGATTACCGCCTTTAATTTGTGGCGAGAATGCATTGCTATTAGCTTAGTTGCCAAAATCAATTGCTCTATTTGAGGTGACACCATTGAGATAGTAACGTTACCTTTTACTGTTGGAAGTTAAGCATTACTAATGACGTAACAAATTTTTAGAAGATTAATGTCACTTTTTTAAAGAAATAATTGTTTTAAACTCATTCATTTTTATTTTACGCCTAAGAGTTACCAGTGTTGCTGAGTTTAGAAATAGAAAAATTGTTGTCTATCAAGAAGAGTTAGCAATCCTACCATTTTTTCAACTATGGCATTGAACACTACTATACTTCTTGCACTGTAACTTTCAACATGGTCATGTGACTAAAAATCAGCTGGAAGATAGAAAATACAACGCGTTTAACACAGTGGAAGATAAGAAAAAAGTTCCTACAGCTGCAATGGAAGCGATGTGTGTATGGCACTGTTATACTAAATTAAGGGAAAACTTAACGAATAAAACTAAGTTCTGAGCACAAATGGAAAGATTTTTAAATAGATCAGGACACGTGTGTTTAGAACATACCCACCAGGGGGTTGTACTATGGTAATCCTGTGTTGTCACCTAAATACCAGCAGGTATTTTTTTCTCTCTGAAGATAGGTGCTTGCTACTTCTATTAAAAGTGCTGTTTTCTTATGTCAAAAGTTATAGTGTGAGGTGTATAGACAGTTCATAAATAATAATGTGGAGATAGTTCACCCAGCAATTTGGACACTTCTTTTCGCCCTTTTTACCAACTCCTTATTATTGATATAAAGGTTCGTGGTATAGTTAGGTAATAAAATTTTGTATGGCACGTTTTAATTGCTAACTTAACACTGTATTTATCAGCAGTGTTGGGCGTCCAATACTGTCTTGTAGTAATTTACAAATATTAGTATTACCTACTAATTAGTAAAACTAAAAATCTCCATTTATAGTGAAGTTATGGTACTATTTTCTAAGATTTATTTTTCTCTTTTTTGTTGAATAAGAGTAAATAAGTTTAAAGCAATTGTTTGTCAACTTTATATATTTTCTTAAAGTTCATTATTAATGTAGTCAATCAATAGTTAATCTCCATCAATCCAATCAGAGCACTGAAATCTTCATCTATCTATTCAGAACATTAAAAAACTTTATCAATCCATTCAAAGCACTAATATCTCCATCTATCCATTCACAGCACTGAAATCTCCATCTATCTATTCAGAACACTTAAAAACCTTATCAATCCATTCAAAGCACTAATATCTCCATCTATCCATTCAGAGCACTGAAATCTCCATTACTCCATTCAAAGCACTAATATCTCCATCTATCTATTCAGAACACTTAAGATCTTTATCAATCCATTCAAAGCACTGAGATCTCCATCTATCCATTCAGAACACTTAAGATCTTTATCAATCAATTCAAAGCACTGAGATCTCCATCAATCCATTCAGAGCACTGAGATCTCCATCAATCCATTCAGAGCACTAAGATTTTCATCAATCCATTTGCCCAATCAACGAGACAGAACATTTATACTTATTTGCATTATCACTGTAATGCAATCAAGTTACTTGGCACTACCCGAATAACATGCTTAATGGTGGAGTAGAAATGTTAAAAATCAGGACTCTTAATTTTAGAGATTAGTTTGTGTGACATAGTTCAGTGTTGAAATATTTTATGGCATCTTCAACAACTTTATAATTGTCGACATTTCCTTTTTGTTGACATTTCCTTGTTGAAATATCTCTCTATTTCCAAATATTATTTGGTATCTCTGATAAAAAAAAACTATTGATTTTGTTTTGGGAACAGGTCTCTGTCCTATTATTATCTGTGTTGTGTTGCTAAAATTATTGATCATAATTGTACTAAAATTATGAAAAAATACCTGTTGAGCAAGCTATCCTTTTTAAATGCTAATGTGTGAGGGGGTCTGAGGACAAGTGGGATTCAAAAACTTTTGATTTCGATTTTGTACCTCATAAGTGGTGGCACCCTTCTGCCATAAGATTTACAGCACCTAGATTGCTTTGAATCAAAATATTGAGGTTTGAAGTTGTAAATAATTTAACTAGTGCGGTGAAAGAGGTAGTTTGGAGTGATAGAGAAAATTATATTTCAAGATGGTGTATCTTTTATATGGAGAGGCTATATCTTAGACTTATTCAAAGCTTTGAATAAGTGCCTCAGTAGACAAATTTAACTATACAACTTTTTAATTAACTTTTAATTTAACTACAGTAAAACTTAGGTTTTAATTTTATTTAATTAGTATTAATTGTTATTATTTTATTCCACTCTTCCCATGTTGTCGGATTTACTCAAGTTATTTAAATGCCTTTTCTAGGCATTGTCAAGTTTAACTTTTATTTAGAAATCTTTCAATAACTTTTTGTCTTACCCATCAGTATGTATAGCTTGCTTTAACATGAAATTATTTTCATTAAGTTCCATTATTTAAGTTGTTAATTTTGATCAATTGACGTCTAGCAAAATTGTCAATGGGGGAAATAGTTCTATTGATACTTGTTCCCTCCAATGGGAGAGGGTTGTCTGCATCTAACAATAGGATAACTTCCATCTATGATTTTTAGCAGGCTGTTGCCTGATCAAAATTAGGTATACTAAGTATAATTAATTTATTTTTTGCTCAAGAAGTAAATATTTAAGATTTGTAAAATCCCATCCATTATAATTAATTATTATTGACTGATTTTTATCATTTAATTTGTTTCTATGCGGATTTTGATTTATTATTGTAATATTCTTTGTAAAATTAAACTAGTTCAAGAAATATGAATTTTAGTATTATTCAAAAGCTACATCTACAACCTCTGAGTTAAGTGTCTGTGTTCAGTCAGAGTTAATAAGATAATAATCAATAGAGTTAAGAAGTTCAGCAATATCCTCTCTCACATAGTTGCCTTGGCATACACCTTATATAGCCAACATGTGTATCTGAGCATAACATGAGAACAAACACTTTGCCTGATTCCTGTCAATTCCTTTCATGCTATTTGAGAACACCGCGATATTTAGTTCTCAATAAATAATTTTAATGTTTTAATTCAGGTTAAACTTTAATGGCGGCTTTCCACCAGAAATATGCCTTCTTAAAAAGAAGATGATGGGCAGAAAGATAGCCACTAGAATCTTAGATTTTATATGTGCGCACACCATATCTATATATATATATATATATATATACCGAGTTTTTTTGGTCATGCTGAAGAGAGGCCAGGATTCAAAAGTTCTTGTTAGTGAATTTTCTTCGAAACCATTCGGCGGGTCATATGGCGAGAGTGTGACCTAGAGTGCCTGTATAATCCTGATTATACAGGCACTCTAGTGTGACCAAGTCACTTCAGAGGTTCCCGATCACAAAAAAATAATTATTACAGTCTATCGTTTAGTTTAAAAATCCCCAAGGTTATAAGTATTTTAGGGATTGACCAATCAGAGAAGCCGCTGCCTACCTCTCCCTTAAAAAGAGAAAAAAATCCCCACCACAATAACCGCAGTAGGGAAAAAACCTTCTTCCCGGCAATCGTTCACTTTGTTTGTGGTTCTTATTTTGATTACATCGTTTTAAAAAATACTTTCAAATTAACCTTAAAAATTATATTTTAAAATAAAACTACACTAAAGAAATGTATAAAAACATCGCCAAGAAAATACGGGTAAAATAACCTGATATGTTTACAATTTTTTTCCGCTCCCTTCTTGCAGGGATTTTTTTTCTTAAGAATCAGTGGTGTCTAAACTGACCTGTCAAGATTTTTGAACTAAACGAGAGACCATAAATCAATACGGAAGTAAAGAGAGTTTTTCTCACTGAGCAGTCAAATTGGTTCCTCAGGCCAAAGCTAAAGAAACCATCCTGAGGGTTGCCAAGGTATCATTCAGCTAACTCACGAAGCGAAGCCGAGGGAGCAACTAATTCTTTCTCCCTTGGTATGGTAAAGATTTATCTCCTGGAGAAGAAAAACAGTATGATAACAAACGACGATTTTTAAAATCGCAGTAGTCTTTAAGAAAGTTACCTTTTGATTAATGCCTCCTCAATTAAATTTAAATGCTTCTATTTAGACCGGTGTCATCTAAAGTTAATGTTTACTTTTTATAAATATAGTTCGACACGGCTAAAATCAGTTGACAGCGAGGGAAAATAGTGTTGAGGAACCAATAAGGTTAGTTTGTTTTGAAATTGAGGGCGTGGTTTAACATCCAGGACTAACCTCATTGGCTCCCTCGCATTATTTTCCCACGCTGTCAACTGATTTTTGCCGTGTGTCGTATAATAACAAGTTATTACGCTATTGCTAAGGTTATAAATCATATACCAAAAACTTAAGCAAGAATAAAATTGATGAGCAAGAGGCACGAATTTTAAAGAAAACTTGCTTAGCTTGCGCACCTCTGCGCCAGAATGTACTTTACTTCAATCTTTATTAATAACTTACTTTTTGTCCCGCTTAAATTTTAAGTCCCGACGAAACTGTAAATGTCCCAATATTACCTAGTTTTATATAATTTTTCTGTTTGCCTAAAAATATAAAGAAAATTATATTTTAAACCCTAACTATACTTTCTAAAATTTAAAATCATTGTATTTTATGTTTGGTTCGTGAACAACCTTGTCGTCGTAGTTTGGAGACAAAGAGTTTTAGAGCTGAAGTGTTGAAGATTGAAAAATTTTATTTGTATATGCAATATGGCTGTAAAGTGATATTTATTGCTTTAGCAATTTATTATTGTCTCACATCGCTCATTAATAGTTATAGTTGGAGTAAATGTACAGCTGAGTTGCATAAAAGGATTACTACCACCCCCCCCCGCTTGCCAGATTTGGCTGAAATCTGACAACCCTTGATGTAAAATTATACAAACTTGTGTGATGAAAGAGGCAGACTATTATTGTAAGAATGCTGTAACAATCATTTGGTTAATAAAAAAATCTTAATTTGTACAAATCTAGGCAGAATTTCAACCACATCTATGGCTTGTTCTTGAGAAGTTGAGTCACTTATTAAGTTCATATTTAGGTATATATAAGTGGTTAAGGTACGCGGCCAATACACAGATGAATGGGCTTTAGTCATGGGTTCAATCCCAGCACGGGCCTCTAGGTTTTTTATGAGAGGGATAAAAATTCTGCGTACCACGTCCTTCAGAAGGGACGTAAAGCCGGTGGTCTCGAGCCTGTGCGTTGTCAGATACTCGTTAAAGATCCCTACCCTAAATGAAACTGGGTATAGGCAAAATTAGGACCCTCATTTAGATTCATTATAATACTATACTGATTCTGCCTTGTAGTTTAAAGTGTGTGGTGCTTTGGTTAACAGTGAGAGCACGTGTTGTTCCTAGTTTTCACTAGACTATAGGAGTCAGTGCATGCTTGAAAAAGCATGAGAGGAACCATTATAATTCACGCTCTTCTGTCTAGATTAGATGAAATATACCACACTTGAAATTAAAAGGAGTAGAACACTATCTTAGGGAGCTGGCAAAAAGGGCCCAACAACGTGGCCTACTTGCCTGGTAGTTACTACCAGGCAAGTACCACTCCCCCCATATTACTATCACTACTACTACTACTACTAAGTTCATATTTGAAAGTGCTTTTCTTGAGAGGGGGGAGTCTGTTGGTTTAAAGTGGATATAACATTTGTTACTTTTGTTAAAAGATTGACACAAGTAGGTAGAAAATATAATATATATACTTTGTTCACACGCAGGGTTTGTTTACGAAGGTAGTTTAACCCCTACTGTTCACACGGTATTTTTCACCCGTGAAAAAATTAGTTACATACAATCAAGGGAGGGTTGAACTCACGCCAAACCTCGCATGTTAACGAAGAAATAGTTTCTAAGAAAAAAATCGGGTACGGGGTGAATTCGAACTTTTCCTCACTTCTTACTTTTATTTCCAGCAATCACCCATCCAGGCACTTACCTTGCTTGATGCCGCTTAACTTTTATGATCCAACTAACTCCACAGATACAAGTTTACTTAATTATTACGTAAAGACTTACACTTGTACCAAATTTCCATTCAATTGGATATTTTTACAATTTGTTAAAAAACGTATACAAGTCATTCGATAAAAATCTAATGCTGATATTGAGATATAACTTAGTACATATATTCGTTACATATATATAGTACATGACTACATGCTTGCTAAATTTCAATCTCAATTTTTCTGCGTTTCGTGAATTTTCGAAATTTTTGCTGTCATTAATACGAATTGACGTCATACAAATTATTTTCCGAATAGCACAACTTTGATTGATTTTTGTACTAAGTTTCAGCTCACAGACAACTTAGAACCACTTAGGAGGTCTTAAAAAACCTGAAACGTATATTAACTGAAGACATCTCGCTTTCGGGTTATTTTTTGCAAACGCAACGCTTTTCCTATATTCCTACAGTAAAAACAAGGAAAAGTAAAAAAACCAATGACAATAATTGTTTTAAATTACCAAGAAAAAAAATGATTAACCATTGATTATTTAATATCATGAAATTCAGTTTGATGAAATTGACTAATATAATATTTAAAGAACATAAACATATGAACACGGGAATTTTGTCACTGCATATCATGAGGTGAGAGGTTTATGAAACATCTAGCCTCTGTGAGATAGTCCATATGAACATGAGAATTTTGTCACTGCATTTATCATTGAGGTGAGAGGTTTTGAAACATCCAGCCACTGTGAGATAGTCCATATGAACATGAGAATTTTTCACTGCATATCATGAGGTGAGAGGTTTTATGAAAACATCTAGCCTCTGTGAGATAGTCCATATGAACATGGAGAATTTTGTCACCTGCATATCATGAGGTGAGAGGTTTATGAAACATCTAGCCTCTGTGAGATAGTCCATATGAACATGGGAATTTTGTCACTGCATATCATGAGGTGAGAGGTTTATGAAACATCTAGCCTCTGTGAAATAGTCCATATGAACATGGGAATTTTGTCACTGCATATCATGAGGTGAGAGGTTTATGAAACATCCAGCCACTGTGAGATAGTCCATATGGACATGGGAATTTTGTCACTGCATATCATGAGGTGAGAGGTTTATGAAACATCCAGCCACTGTGAGGTAGTCCATTTAACATGGGAATTTTGTCACTGCATATCATGAGGTGAGAGGTTTATGAAACATCCAGTGAGATAGTCCACCTCCCAACTGGGTCAGTAATGGAGTGAAAAATCAATATCCCGCCTCCAGTCAGGCCTCCCTTGCCTCCTAGGGACTCATACACCCTTCTTCAGTATTTATCATTAAAATTAGGGTAAGTTACACCTTTTATACACATTTATTAACTATTTAAATTAAAGTATTACATTTTTTAAGCTATGTATCATTTAACATTAATTAACAACTATATACAAGTATGTTTTTGTGATTCCAATCTTCAATTTTCAAATGTTTTTCTTTTTTATCTCATTGTTTTTCCTTTCATGTATTTATTTCGTATTTAAATTAAATAATTCATACTTACAGTTTTGTTTATTTTTTTAACATTTTATTTAATTCTAGTTTTTTATGTAATTATTATTTTCTTAACTATTATATTTGAATATATTTTTATTGTCTTTTTTTATTCTTTTTTATTGCATTTACTTCTTTAAATGTATTTAATAAATAAAACTAATTTAAATGTATTTAAATAAAAATAAACAAAATATTTTTATTTTGTTTATCTATGTTCTCTTCTATGTATTTATTATTACTTTAAAGGAATAAATATTTGTTATGTATTCCTATTTTAAACTTCTAGTTCTTTATATTATTCCTTTTCTTAACCGAAATTATGTTTTGTTGACTTTTTTCTTATTATGTTTTCCTTCTTCATATTTATTTAAATTGATACATCACATTTTATTTCACTAGCATTCTCTATACTTAAATATATTGCTCTAGTTATGTATTGAACCTTTGCTTTAATATATTTCCTAAGGTATATGTAATTTTTCCATTATAATTCTTAATATCTATTCCTTTTAGTAAATTTCTTCAGGAAAAATTGCTAATAGGATAGGCGTCATGGCGGAATCGGACCCAGGAGTTCGGCGTTTCAGATATGGTTAGGGTCCTTTTAACTAGGTTTAGGATTAAATTTTTAATGATAGAGCAGGTCTCGAGGCCACTGCCTCCTCATGCGTCGTACAGAATTATCAAGAAGGGCGAAAGAGGAAAGGGTTTGTTCTACAGGATTAAGATGTTATGTTAAGAATTCATGGAAACAAAAATAGAGGGATAGAAACGTCGGACAGACCTCGTCCATAAGGAGTAAAGGACATTAAGGTCGTTGTGAAGGGTTAAGTTTGATACGTAAAAAAGAGCATTTGTGATGGTTGGTTCGAAGGATTTTATATTGCAGTATCTGGAGACGATTTGAGTTGGAAGTGCTAACCCACACTTCTAAACCAAGCCATGCCCATGGTGGTTTCAATACGACTTTATTGATACGAAGTTTGTTACTCAGTGATAGCTTAGATTTACGATTCAGAAGATGCGACAGGAACTTAAAGCGCCGTGATACATCAGCACTTTTAGTCTTTGTATTGTGTTGCCAATTCATACGTCTGTCAAGGTTTAGACCAATGTATCGGACACTAGAGGATTGAGGAATATAGACTTTCTGGTTGATGGTGACTAGAGGACATGTGTCTATACGATCATCAAAAGTGACATGAACACTTTTTAGTTCGTTCTTTTTATCCCTCATTTCCTCAACCAGAATGCTAGATCTAAAAATTGTTTTTCTTACTCGTTTCAACCGTGTATCACTATGTATTATCACTATGGGAGATACGATGATAACAAACATATATACAGACAACTTAGTAACACCACTCAAAAGGTATTAAAATACCTGAAATGGATCATTCTGGTAAAATGTCGGTTTCAGCTTTGTAATCCAAGCAAATTTGTTTCAGTATACCCACAGTGTCAATGACTAACACTAATTACATTATAGTTTTATTAAAAATCCTCCTTTTAAGCTATTAACAGTGTTGTTATCATTTAAGCTAATGACGAGGTTTAATGAGAATGAGGACACTGTTATCCCATATCAATTAAATATCTACCCACCTACCTACAGTATGGCACATAAATTATAATGTAGCGGCTGCTCTGTATGCTAGAAATTACATCTATTTGATACGGCGAGAGAAGTGGTTCGCTGGCGTTGAATTGAAGGGTGGTCCTGAAAATGACCGTTGGGACCATATAGCGTTTACACACAGAGCAAGCGCCGTATGTATACCGTGAACAATGCCTTAAGGAAGCGCTAATAACAGCTCTCGCGGAGCAACACTACTGTCATGACAGAAGCTACCAGAAATAGAAGTCGAAGTGAAGTGGCTTGCTAGTCTAAGAGTTGTGGTAAAATCGCTGAACAACTCACTGGTATCTTCACTAGCGTTCTGCATAGGCCTTGTAGTGAAGGTGGCCAAGAGAGCAGAGATAGAGGATGTCTTGCAATGACTGTTGTAATGACGCAGAATACTGGTGATTTTGATTTGATTCGAAGGAATATATTTATCATATTTATATATTTATCGTTATTTTATGTTTATCATATTTGCATGGAAAGCCCTCTACTTTCCGTAGTATGATACCGATCCCTCTGATCGGTATCATATTTTTCTATTTATAACTTCAGCTCGAAGGAGAAGAACCAATAAGAGACAGTTTTTTAATTTCTCTCTTCTCCCCAATAGGGACGGGCATTTTATTTCCAATCTGTCAATAATAGGCCACTTTTTTTACGAGTTTGCATAAATAAGGCTCTAAATTGAGCACAAGAAGGAGTTCAACCTCCAGTAGAGAATTATTCTGCCTACTAAAACCCTGCTGATAGTCGAGCCTTGCAAGTTATACTAATCCAAGTTATATGCCTCCACAAACGGTCCTTCTCAGGAAGCGTTTGCGGCAACCACAGCGTGCTGTGGTTGTCTCCACATACGACTACTCTCAGGACAACGATGATTCTGACTTTAGATAAGTTGGTTTGAATAATAAAACAAGTCTTGGCGAAAACCAATGCTAAGCTTTATACTCCTGGGAGTGTGCTGACCATCCAGTAAAAGAAAATTGACTGCCCAGGGAATAAAATTTTACTCTTTTCCCTTGTTAACATTAAAAACTCCAATTCCATCAAGTTGATTAGTGTGCTATTGTTGCATCATCATTTCGCCATATGTATATGCGTTGCCTATGCTATATGTCGTATGGATCTGCGTTGCCTATGCTATATGCACCATGAATCTGCGTTGTCTGTGCTATATTCCCTATGGATATAAGATGCTATGCTATAATCCCTGACGAGCTGGAAGGCTCTAAACAGGCATTCATATTACCCTTGTCAATGATTTGCCTTGATGTGTCTTTGTGGTGTTACAGGTAGAATAAGAATGTTGATTATATTTAGTTATCTGTGTATCGGGTCTGTGTTAGCGGGCTCAGCTACCAACCCAACATATTTCAATATTGGAGGAGTCCTCTCTAACAACGAGAGTGCTACTCAGTTTCAAGAAACTATTGCTGTAAGTCCATTGCTTACTTCTGTGTTGTCCATAAAAACTTCTGTTGTCAAAAGAAACACTCAAAATATTAAAATATTATTTGTCCTAGAACTCTGTATGCTTTCTTACACGTTAGTCCAATTTTGAAATACTGCTCCCTTAGTAAGAGCCCTCTGTATGACATCCACTCTCATGACAATTTTAAGAGAATATGATTGAGAAACATATTTTTTGTAGAATTTCTTAATGAATAAGATAACGATGTTTGAATATGTCCATTAAAATCAAAAGCTGTGTCCACAGACACATGTTATGTCCTTGTTATCGCAAAAACTCTGATAAGTTAAACAGAATATCACAATCCCCTTCATGATACATTGGTATAACTTTGATAAAAATTTATTCAGAATTGGTTCCTTGCATAATTTTGTTAGGATTTTACTCCTTACACTCCTTGTTGTATGAAATATGTTCCTTGTACACATTTCTATGGGAATTCTTGAATAAATTTGTAAGGAATTTGCTTCTTGTAAATTTGGAGGGGATTTGATCCTTTTATAAATTCGTAGGGGATCTGATCCTTTCATAAATTCGTAGGGGATCTGATCCTTTCATAAATTCGTAGGGGATCTGATCCTTTTATAAATTAGTAGGAAATATACATTTGTAGGGGATCTGATCCTTTTATACATGTGTAGGAATCTGATCCTTTATACATTTGTAGGGGATCTGATCCTTTTATACATGTGTAGTGAATCTGATCCTTTTATACATTTGTAGGGGATCTGATCCTTTTATACATGTGTAGTGAATCTGATCCCTGATCCTTTTATACATGTGTAGGGGATCTGATCCTTTTATACAGGGGGATCTGATCCTTTTATACATGTGTAGTGAATCTGATCCTTTTATACATTTGTAGGGGATCTGATCCTTTTATACATGTGTAGTGAATCTGATCCTTTTATACATTGTAGGGATCTGATCCTTTTATACATGTTGAATCTGATCTTTTATACATGTGTAGGGGATCTGATCCTTTTATACATTTGTAGGGGATCTGATCCTTTTATACATGTGTAGTGAATCTGATCCTTTTATACATTTGTAGGGGATCTGATTCTTTATATACATGTGGTGAATCTGATCTTTATACATTAGTAGTGAATCTGATCCTTTTATACATTTGTAGAGAATCTGATCTTTTTATACTTGTGTAGGAAAACTGATCCTTTTATACATTTATAGGGAATCTGATCCTTGCATTGAAGGGAATTTGTTCCTTGTATACATTTTTTATGGAAATTTTTATATACATGTGTAGGGCATTTCTCCCTTATATAAATTATAGGGAATTCGTTCCATGTATAATTTTGTAAGAAATATGTTGTATAAATACAGCATATTCTATGGATGCTAATAATGTTAAAATGTGTTTTAGCATCTAAACTTTGATAGCCAGTATGTGCCGAGGGGAGTTACGTACTACGCTACAGCCATCCAGATGGATGTCAATCCAATCAGGACAGCTCTTAGTGTTTGCAAGTCTCTCATATCCAAGAGGGTTAGTATCAGCTATGACTTAAAATGCAGGATTATTTCCTAATTTATAAATGCTTCCTATGCAAATAATTTGCATTATTATTTCATGCATAACCTGTCTCAACTCATAACGAGTGATGAAAGTGAGGCGTGGGTATATCACCAATCAACTTATTTTTTGTTCTTCAGGAATTTTTTGATAACCTTACACTTTTAAGCCAAAAATGCTAATACTATTTTGCAAGGATTTTCATTATTATATTCCATTCCATAGTCCAGAAAGAAAATATCTGCTAAAATAGTTATAATAATAAAGTTGATAAATACTTTCAAATAATTATACAGGGTGGTTCAAAAGTCCCCCTCCCTCTTTGAACCGTTTAAGATAAATATGTCAAACTTTCATCTCCTTTGTAAGTAGTTGAAAAAATTATTTTTTTTGCATTGACCACTAAAACGCATTACCGCAATGGCACTAGGGTGCCATTGGAGCACTATTTTATATTTCAATTTGGGACACTAATTTCAAAGGTAGTTGTCGTAGGCGATACCTAACTTTGAAATTTGAAATTGGACCCCTTATCTTTTATTGGATATTTCGGTTATATGGCCAAAATAATAACTTTTTATTCTTTGAAATTTGTTTGTATAACTTATATAGTATGCCCCCTGGGAAAGGGCTAAACTTTAAATGGGTAAAGAAAAAATATAAGGGTATCGAATTTATACGGTAAAAATTTATTTTATTCGGTTAAAATAAATTAAAGATACGAAGAATATTGGACAACCCTGTATGTCAGAAGAATGACTTAGCACGTTTCATGAATGAGATTTTTATAATTATTTGAATTAATTGCTCCAACTAATTACGCAAATAAATGGTTCCGTTATTTATTTATCCTAATAATGTCTAATAACGCTAATGAACTAGTGATAGTAATAGTGGTCCAGTTGGTGTAATGGTTAGACATGCGTCCACCACGCAGACAGACCGGGTTCAATGCCGGTCGTGGCCTCTAGGATTTTCATGCGAGGGATGGAAATCTTCGAAAGGCACGTTAATCCGCTGGTTTTGAGCCTGTATGATGTCATGTACTGGCAAAAAATTCCTAAATTAACCTGGGTTTAGGTAAAATGTAAGACCCGAAATCTTTTTTACATAAAATATATGTTTCTGCCTTATGTTTTTGAGAGCAGAAAAGCTTAATCTGCTATTGGGGCCAGTTATGTTGTTTTTAGTGAAAACTATAAAAACTTATAGTAAAGCCACAGCTTTTCTATCAATTAAACGCAAAATTCCTGCACTAGGACTTATAAGGTAGAACACTATATTATATTAAAGGGAGATAGCAAGAAGAGCCTAAAAACATGCCCTACTTGCTTGGTGATCTCACTTCTCCCTTATTACTATTACTATCACTAACGCACTATTTAAAGATAACAACTACATTATGTTAGGTTTTTATAGTGTAATAAATTGTAATAATAATATTTGTTGTAAGGTATATGCGGTAGTTGTGTCTCACCCTCTAACAGGGGATCTTTCCCCGGCAGCTGTGTCTTACACGAGTGGCTTCTATCATATACCCGTCATAGGTATCTCTTCCCGGGACTCTGCCTTCTCTGATAAGGTATTCTTTTTATTCTCTGTTTGTTTCGACATTTACAGTTGTACGAATTTCGTGAAGTTGGCAGGCTTGGCATATTTAAGAATTAACCTCTTAAATTTATAAAAGTCAGTTTATACAAACCCTTTATTTTTTAGAGGTACTTTTGTCGCTTTTTAGCTAGCAGACAATAGGAATTAAGTTTGCAATGACTAAGACCGCTGGTTTATAGACGGTTCTGTATGGAGAAGCTACTCTCAGGTCTCAGAACTAATTTTCTTTGGATTTAGGCTAGGAAGTGGCAAGGAGCAGCGTACCCAATCCAATATGGTCATCTGCCAATTTATATTTTGCTGCCTAGTATACTATTACATAAATGATTTATATAAATTAATTATCACCTATTTACAGAATATTCACGTGTCATTCTTGCGGACTGTCCCCCCCTACTCCCACCAAGCTGATGTCTGGGTCGAGATACTGAAGCATTTTAACTATATGAAAGTCATATTTATACATAGCTCTGATACAGATGGCAGAGCTATACTAGGCAGGTTCCAGTCTACTTCCCAGAGCCATGATGAAGATGTAGAGATCAAAGTGCAGGTACTCCATATTTCTCTCTATATTAGTTTAACTATATGAAAGTCATATTTATAAAATTTTTTTTGGAAAATTTTTCTTGCCGGAAAAATGTTACCAAAAAAGAGAGAGAAATGCATTTACGCACGAAGACAGCGGTCTGTCAACAGTGTTGGACCCAGGATCTGCCTCATACTAACTAAAACTCACTCCGCGAAACCCCTTAAACCTAGCCTGGAACTGTTATTCACATTACTTCAGGCTAGGTCTTATCTTGAGCCTTCCGGCTCCCTCCCATCTTACCCCCCTATTTTCCCTTTTGTCCAAGCTTTATTGTGGGTCTAGACGTTGCAAGGAAAACTGCAACGCCTAGAACCAACCTCAAAACCTGACAAAACATACTCTCCATATTGTACATATTTATACATAATACATAGCTCTGATACAGATGGTAGAGCTATACTAGGCAGGTTCCAGTCTACTTTACAGACTTATTTTGAATGTAGAGAGATCAAAGTGCAGGTACTTTATTTTCTAAAGAATATAGCGGTTTCTTTTTTTAAATGTGAACCCTTTAAAACAACTGCGTTTGGTACAGACGTTGTATTCCTTCTCATTTACACTGCAGTTATATAGGAAAATCTTTTTTATTATGAATCTGAAACCAAGAGTTTTGCACTTTAGGTGTTTTAATAAACTCACTAATAACATCAACATATACTTAACAACAACAAATATAACAATAACAGTAATAAGTATAACAATAAACTTAATAATAAAAAACTCATATGAGTTTTTTTACCAATTAGTCTGCCTGTACGAGCTGCATAGTAGCTGCCAGCGTATCTATGATGTTTATATCAAGTTTCATCTTTCTAATGCATATTTACGTCCCGAAAATATTTTTATTGCAGAATAAATCCAAAATGGATAAATATCAGATTGATTTGAAACGTGACACTCATGTAGTCCTATTTGACACTACCTATACCTAATAAGTCAAGTTTTATCTCATTATCAGCATTAGTTATTTTTTATCTAATAACATGCGTACGTTTTTTAACATTTATCAAACGTCGGAAAATCATTCAAATGAGTTAAAAATTCGACATGAGTATAAACTCATGCTAATAATGGATATTATTGATTATTATTATGAATAAACTCATTTTGGTAGATAACTACCGAAATGAGTTTATTCATAATAATAATCAATTATATCCATTATTAGCATCAATAAAATCAGTAATATCCATTATTATCAATAAAATCAGATATCCCATTATTAGCATCAATAAAATCAGTAATATCCATTATTAGCATCAATAAAATCAGTAATATCTAGCATCAAATAGTCCATTATTAGCAATAAATCAGTATATCCATATTAGCATCAATAAAATCAGTAATATCCATTATTAGCATCAATAAAATCAGTAATATCCATTATTAGCATCAATAAAATCAGTAATATCCATAAGAATAATAATCATATCTATACTTCCCACCTATCCTCGACAGTAAAGGACCTATTTTCGACCTGCCTCTGCAAAATTTTATTTATTTGTTTATTTATAGAATTAATTGACTAATTACAGGCTGAATCAGTCATAGAGTTTGAAGCAGGTTTGGAGAACTTCACGTCCGATCTGATGGAGATGAAAGTAGCCCAGTCCCGTGTCTATATACTGTATGCCAGGTGATTCATGGTTTTTTCACTTTTCTCATTTATGCTGTAGGATTATAGAAAAAAGTATTGTGTTCCTACTAAAGTAATATGTAAACCAAGTAGAGAAACAAACACGATTTCTGTCAGACCTGGCATGTAGTTCACATCTTGTCCATCAGGGAGTTGGCTCAAATTTTCCTATGGGCGCGGCCATTTTGTTTTACCCAAGTAAATGTAAACAAACTATTTACAGTACTCCAAATTATTGTTTTTATTGCATTTATTTGTACAATTTAGTATAAAATGTTAATTATTTGTGTTAGAAATACGTTTTGTAACATCTAATAGAGGTTTAAGTTCGAATCTTCAAATACTAGGTTTGTTTAAATTTCTTAAAACTAGCAGCTAAAACTATTTTTTCGTGTGCACTATAACTTAATACATTTTTGTGAGTGATATATTTTTTTAATAATAAGTTTGTTTTTTCCTTTTCAAATATTAATTGTAATTAGTAATTTTACAACTTTAACCAAACATTTTTGAATGTAATAAAAGCAATCGCAATTTGAAGTTATATATATTTAAGGCAATTCATTGTCGTCTGTTTGTTCTTCAAAATATAATGAAAACATGTACTTTACCTTACTATAGTTTCTCTTTTTTCTTTAACTAATTTATTTTAACAATTATGTCACAGAATTTAATACAAAATCATTAAATTATCACGTACATATTAAAGTAGGAAAACACGATAAAATGTAAAACTCACTTAATGTTATCAGGGTTGCAAAACTAAGTAAAAAACGTAATTCCTAAGAGGCGCATGCGCAGTTATTCCAATTTTAGCTATTTTTTTATTTTTGAGCCAGCAATCAGCTGATCACACATGTCTGATTTTTTTTATACAGGTTAGTACATAGAGATATATTACTAGAGGTAATATATCAACTAACTATTGGTTGATAAAAAACAATTGCTAGATAAACAATTTAACTATTGGTTGAATTTTGAAACATCAAAAAAATAACCTGACCTTCTTTGAGTATAAATATTTTAGTCAAATTTTAATATCGAATTGGACTTGACTTTGATGCAAATTATGGAACTACGATTAAAGTTGACACAATATAATTGTGCGAGAGGTACCTAGAAAATGTAACAAGCGACATAGAATGCTACATCAGGGAACTGTTCTATCATTCGACATTCGTCATCATCGATGGCTCGACATAATGACATGTCTTACTCTGTTTCGTTACGTCCAAGTAACTCATCATGGCGCCGACTCATCAGGCTAACATTATGTCGAGCCATCGATGGTGACGAATGTCGAATGATGGAACAATTCCCAGATGTAGCATTGTATTTTGCTTGTTACATTTACTAGGTGTCTCTCGCACAGTTATATTGTGTCAACTATTTATGTTTTGCAAAACTCGGTAGTATCAAATGATATTTGCTAAATAAAATTGGAGTGTTGCAAAATAAGAACTATTGGGCCTTAAGGTAAAAACGCTAAGTTTTCTTTAAATCCTGTGTTTTCCCTTATTTTTCTATTTTCTGTTTTAGTAAGAAAGATGCACGTGTGATATTCCGAGACGCTGCTGCTATGAACATGACGGAGGGTGGTTATGTTTGGATTGTTTCTGAACAAGCACTGGAAGCATCCAATGTTCCTATTGGTGCACTAGGTTTAAGACTGGTCAATGCTACCAATGAAAAGGCTCACATACAAGACAGCATGTAAGAATTAACCAGTAATAATTAAAATCATTAATTACAGCATGAAATATATCTTTTCGCTAAAATTATAGATGTATTGTGATAATAACAATAATAAATAAGTAATAAAGATGATAAATTACACAGCTGGTTGGTTACGTAGTAGCGTCTTGTTTGCAAACTTCACTAGATAGAAGAGTGTTTCTTATAAGCCCCAGTGCAGGCATTTTGTGTCTGATCTTCAGAAGAGCTACTCATTTACCAAAGAGAATATAAGTTTCTATTAAAAACAGCTCGTGCACCTTAGTAATATATTGGGATTTCTTAGTCTTAAAAAAATAGCAAAATGCGAGAGAAGGCAAGCTATTCGAGGTACGTATACATTACATATAGCTACGTATAGGTATATATACATTACACACGATCACGGGAGAAGAATTTCTTCAGCTTTTAACGTATAGTGCCCTCTATTGAGAGAAGTTAATAAGTGCTATTGACTAATTTATCTTTATTTTACCACCATTCTTCTTGCATATACTTACTTTCCCGCGATAGAGGCATCTTAAGAATGTCATGTCGCCCTTTCTTTTAGAAGCATATGTATTAAAATGCACAATTTCTTGTCGTTATGGCTTTCTTACACTCCAAGACATAATATATTTCTTTTCCAAGACATTTTAACAATAATTGTCTTCCCTTTGAGTTATTCGGGAAGCGCCCATATCTAGAATATACTTTACTCCCACCTTCTTTTCCAAGTTAACTTTTGCGCGTCTCGACATTCATCGACATTCTCATGCACTACTCTGTACACTACCTCATATTCATATTTAGCAAACTCTATAGTCCATATAATGAGGCGGAACAAAGGATCCTTTAGCCCGAACCATTTAAAGAAGCCTACCATATAGACAACATCTAAAATGATTCAATATGTATGTAAATATAAAAAATAAAGGTATTAAAATATATATATATATATATATATATATATATATATATATATATTATATATATATATATAATTAACACGTAAAAAATGAAGATTTATGCGAGATCATCTGAACGACTCATTAAGATGACTGCTGATTCTATTCACTAACCACCCTGAGGTCCAATTGGATTTCATATATATATATATATATATATATATATATATATATATATATATATATATATATATATATATATATATATATATATGAAAATCCAATTGGACCTCACACGTGCTTTTTGGTAGTAGATTATCGTGCATTGTCCAAATCTTCATTTTCTGCATACATATATATATATATATATATATATGCAGAAAATGAAGATTTGGACAAAGCACGATAATCTACTACCAAAAAGCACGTGTAAACAGAGAAGTTAAGAGTTATGGAAAACTGCAGACGGTGACAAATGCTAAGCTCTGACTCACGAACTTGTGACCGAGGAGGGTTAAAGGATCCTTTTATCAAAGGGTTGAAACAGACCTTTGCTGTTGGTATATATGTATATATGGTCGTAGACTATTAAACACAGTTTTAAAAAATATTTACATTAGTTATTGAATTGTTTGTTTGCATGGTAGATACGTTCTGGCGTCAGCGTTGAGAGACATGAACACTACTAAGAACATCACGGAGGCTCCCAAGGACTGTGACAATTCTCAAAATATTTGGGAAACTGGGAAAACTCTATTCGAGTAAGTTTCTCAGTGCATTTAGAGAAATAATTGTTTAGTTTTATTGGAAAAGCTGCAATAATTATAATTGTTGACACAATATAATTGTGCGAGAGACACCTAGGAAATGTAACAAGCAAAAGGCAATGCTACATCTGGGAACTGTTCCATCATTCGACATTCGTCATCATTGATCGACATAATGTCATGTCCCACTCTGTTTTGTTACGTCTAACTCATCAGGGCGCCGACAGAGCCTGAACTCACTCTGACCTTCAATTAATTCCGAAGAATATAATGTGAAGTATTTACCAGAGACGAGCGGTGCTCTCTTACCGCCATCATGCATGGCAAGCAAAACATATATCATTTGATACTACCGAGTTTTGCAAAACATGAATAGTTGACACAATATAATTGTGTGAGAGACACCTAGGAAATGTAACAAGCAAAATGCATTGCTACATCTGGGAACTCGAAATGTTTCATCATTCGACATTCGTCATCATTGATGGCTCGACATAATGTCATGTCCCACTCTGTTTCGAAAAAAATTGAGTATAACTCAATAAGATATTATCGTTTGGATCTAAATCACTCTTTTGATATTCGGCAACATACTAAATTATAGTAATAAAACAAATTAAAAAAGATCATAGGTGAGTTACTAGCTATAGAAGTTAAAGGAATATCTAAAAAAGCTAAAGGGGTAAAGAAAAAGTTCCTTGTTTAGATAGTTATTTGTAACCATCTGAGGAAGTGGCTATTTTTCTCTATGAGGATAAAAGTTGCTTTGTGTAGTTTGATTGGTTACAAGGGTTGCTGAAATTGTTTACTAGAAAATTATTACTGTATGATCAGGATAGTCTTGGACACTCTGGTTACTGATACCAACAAAGCTGGTCTTCAGGAGATAAAAATATATGCAAATATTGCTATCCATTATTTAAATAAATTCAGAGGAGCAACTTGAATTTGAATGAGTTTAAACTTTTGTTGAAATTCATTCAAATTTCAACTTGAATGATTGAGAGTTTTAAGCCTTTCTGATCTATTGGCATATTAGCCACTCATATAATAAATATTAACGTTTATTTAAATTGAATGCAGCTTTTTTAAACTTTTGATGTTATTTATAGCACGTTACTGCTAATATATCATGTTAGTCATAATAATTGTATTTGTTTTGCCCAGGTTTATTCGAAAGCAGGTGTTAATATCAGGAGCAACAGGTAAAGTAGCTTTTGATGATAATGGAGATAGAATCAATGCAGAGTACGATGTGGTCAATGTCCAGGGAACCAACAAGTTCATGCCTGTCGGACACTACTACTACAACAGTGTCAGTTTATTAACTCTATTATTTAACACTAACGTGGTTTGCCATGCATAAATAGCTAAGACAATATAATATGTCTCTTACTCAACCACATTGCATTAAGTTATATATAATAATAATACCAGGTGGAACAGTTCAGATGCACTAACATCTAATATAATTAATGATGAATAACCAATCAAATAATATATAAGATAGCATTCAAAATTCATCAAGTTTGTTAAAAAACATTTGAGATGAAACATAATATTAGGATTTTCTTCTTTAAGAAAAAGACTGATTGCATGAAACTAATCATATATTACTTTTTAGCGAATTTCTTTTCAAAAAATTTGCTAATAGCAGAGGCGTCATGGCGGGGGTCAAACCCAGGAGTGTGACTAAAATCCGTTTCCTGATCACGACAAAATACGTTTCGCGAAACTTATTAGTGCGTATATATATATATATATATATATATATATATATATATATATATATATATATATATATAATATATATATATATATATGGGAGAAGTACCTCTTCCTGAAACGTCGTTAATTGTATACACTATTGACACTGGGTTTATGTTAAACAAATTTTACGACTAAATTTCATTTGGATACGGGTCATCCTTATATTTCTTTTGTTTTTTGTGAACATCAGCACATAGTTTTAAAACATCCTAAAAATTTATTCACCTAATAATTCTGAGGTACCCTGACTTCTTTTTACAATTTATTGTATACACTCTTGTATAGAAACAAACAAGATGAATAATGTTGGTCCGGAGACCCAGCCTTAAGGAACTCCACTCGAAGCTCTACATTCCAGTAAACTATAAATACTTGAAGACTAGAGGCTTCGACTATTTATTTTTTATATTTTTTACAGTCCATTAATTATTTCCATTAATTCGCGATATTCCGATGATTTATATTTACCTACTTCTTCGATAGAACTATTTAAGAAGTAGGATTTGAAGATTTCTAGACCAACGGCTCTAAAATTATAAATATTCAAGCTTCATTATGAGCAAGTCATGAGGCACCAGAAGATGGATAAAACAATAAACTTACAACTTCTTCTTTATTTTCCCAGTCATATAAAGAACCAACGATTACCACTAATCAAGTTCTATCATACCTTGCAAATAGGTGGCATGTCTTGTGATATCGATGTTGTGCTCTAGTATTTTTATAATTAATTCTGGTTTTGGTTCTAGACCAAGAGCCCAGGGGTGTTTTGTTAATAAAAAGTGTAATGGCTGGAACCGGTGTCAATTTTTCGTAAATACCTTCCTGAACAAGGATCTGCAATTCTGCCGACTCGTATCGGATGGGTGTCCCAGGCAGAACGCACTTTACAGGTCAAAGGTTCTGCCTGGGACACCCATCCGATACGAGTAGGCAGAATTGCAGATCCTTGTTCAGGAAGGTATTTACGAAACACCCCTGGGCTCTTGGTTCTATTCAGACACCTATGACTTTCGTCATTTTCTGAAGGAGTGTTTACATTTTTACAGGACTTGGACAAGATGAGACTGAAGATGGATGATAGTTCCATAGTGTGGCCTGGTCGCACCAGATCCAAACCAGAAGGTGTTATTCTGCCGACTCATCTTAAAGTATTGACTATCGAAGAGAAACCATTTACTTACATAAGACATATCAAGGATGATGAGCTGTGCTTACCTGATGAGATAGAGTGCCCGCACTTCAATGCGTCAGACATGCACAGTGAGTCAGCTGTTTTATAGACTTTTCTCAAAAAATGATACAAATTTAATTAAAACTTTGATTCTACCACTTTCTCGAACATCGATTCCCCGTTGGCTTTCTAATTTAAAAATACGGGCCTTCGGCCCGTAGCCGCTACGCGGCCACATTGTTGTTGTTTTGTATTATGTGTTATTTCATTATTGTTCTTGTTACATGGCATTTTGCCACGTATTAAGCGAATTTTCACAGCTTCGTTTCACAGGCCCGCTTCGCAGGCCTGAGAGGCTTTCTCGCAAATTTGATTTTATAAATCCTCTATAATTAATAGTATGCTATAATATTAAAATTAAGAAACATTATAAACAAAAATATATTCATGATTTTTGTTTTTAAATAAAAATACCGTTTCCATCACTTAAGGTTGTCTGATTGTGCTGAAGCCGGTCGCAATTGTTTTAAAATGACTTCGACCATATAAAGACTACTTCGAGGTTCTTCCACTTTACGGCCTGCTTTGCTCCAGAATTCCACATTGTTTGCTAAGCTGTTGGAAGGTTATAAAGCCTATTATGTGTTGAATATCCATGACATCTTATCTCAATTAACATGTTTAACATATTAACATACTTAACATAACTTAAACCGAAGAACTAAGGTGAGCGTTAATGGAGTTCATCTTAATAAAATACGGGCCTTCGGCCCGTAGCCGCTCCGCGGCCCGGGGGCCTCCCTGTGGCCGCTTTGCAGCCACATTGTTGTTGTTTTGTATTATGTGTTGTTTCATTATTGTTCTTGTTACATGGCATTTTGCCATGTATCTAGCGAATTTTCACAGACTCTCCACACAGGCCTGATAGGCTTTCTCACAAATTTGATTTTACTAATTAAGATTTTATTAATACTCTATTATTAATAGTATGCTATAATATTAAATTAAGAAACATTATAAACAAAATATATTATTCATGATTTTTGTTTTTAAATAAAAATACCGTTTCCGTCACTAAAGATTGTCTGATTGAGCTGAAACCGGTCGCAATGGTTTAAGAATGACTTCGACCATATAAAGACACTTACTTACATTTATGATTGTTTATAAAATTTAAAGAAAAATGTCAATTTTTTTTGTAAAGAAATTATTTATTTGAGTAAAATCTTAAGGTTGAAAAAAATATATTCATGATTATTTAAAACTACGGGCCTTCGGCCCGTAGCCGCTACGCGGCCTCGGCGCTTCGCGCCACGTCCGCTCCGAGGCGTCGGCCCACCGGGCCGCATCGCGGCCCGGGGGCCTACCTGTGGCCGCTTTGCGGCCACATTGTTGTTGTTTTGTATTATTGTTGTTTCATTATTGTTCTTGTTACATGGCATTTTGCCATGTATCTAGCGAATTTTCACAGCCTCTCCACACAGGCCCGCTTCGCGGGCCTGAGTGGCTTTCTCACAAACTTGGTTTTACTAATTGAGATTTTATTAATACCTATTATTAATAGTATGCTATAATATTAAAATTAAGAAACATTATAAACAAAATATATTATTCATGATTTTGTTTTTTAAATAAAAATACCGTTCCGTCACTAAAGATTGTCTGATTGAGCTGAAACCGGTCGCAATGGTTTTAGAATGACTTCAACCATATAAAGACAACTTCAACACTTACTTACATTTATGATTGTTTATAAAATTTAAAGAAAAATGTCAAATTTTTTAGCGAATTTTCATTATGAAAATGACGCTTATGAGGTTGTTCGGATGGCGGAAGTTGAGGGTGGGAGTGAAAAAAAGTCCCAAAAAGTTTATATATATATGTATATATATATATATATATATATATGTATATATATATATATTATATGTATGTAAGAGTTTCTACCCTTTCGTATGGCGAACGATAACTCTCGAAGGCGTTCTCAAATTAAAACGAAACTTTGCAAATCGCGAGATGTTGTGGAGGTTACGAGGCCTATTGTTTATAAAAACATTATGACGTCATCAACAAAAGTTATGACGTCATGAAAAAAATTTTTTTTTGAAACTTGAAATGGCTTTAAAATAAGGTATTTCGTATTTAGGTAGACGGCTAGCTGAATCGATTAAGACTAATTTCAGTTCAATCGAACCATTACAAATGGCCAAACTGTATACATATATATATAATCTTGTATATATGTTTCGTCTAGGACAGAAGACTCGAATAATCTGTTGGGTTCAGTTAGTGTTTAGAGAGGTGGGTGAGGGATAGTATATAAAGAGGGGGCCCTACCGCGTAAGCCTACTGTCTCAGAGAGATTCATTGACAAATGGTTCACTGATCCACGCCGAGCTAAGCAGGCCTGTAAAGAGGAAGAAACCGAGTAGTCTTTATTATGGTTGTTATTCTAAAACGATTGCGAACCGGTTTTGCTCAATCGGACAATCCTAATGAGGAAAACTGTATTTTTAGCGAATTTTCATTTAATGAAAATGAGTTATGAGCGCTTGTTCCAAGGGTGGGAGGGTGAGCGGAATCGGTTCCTATTGGCTTCCTGATAACAAAAATATATGTCCGAAAAAAGTTTATATATATATATATGTATATATATATATATATATATATATATATATATATATATATATATATGTATGTAAGAGTTTCTACCCTTTCGTATGCGACGATAACTCTCGAAGACGTCTCAAATTTAAACGAAACTTTGCAAATCTCGCGAGATGTTGGAGGTTACGAGCTATTGTTTATAAAAACATTATTGACATCAACCAAGTTATGACGTCATGAAAAAAAAAATTTTTTGAAACTTGAAATGGCTTTAAACAAGGTATTTAGTATTTAGTGTACGGGTAGCTGAATCGATTTAAGACCTTATTTAAGCTCAATCGAAGCAAATGGTGAAATATACATAATTATATATTTAATCTTGTAATATATTTGTATACGTCTGGTGAAGACTCGTACGATTTGTTGGGTTCATAGTCTGTGTTAGAGGTGTGGGGATAGGTATAAAAGAGAACCTCTACCTCTTGCTCCATCATGGTAAGCCTACTGGTCTCCAGAGAGACATGGGCAAAAATGGCTTCCACTGAACCACGCGAGCTAAGCAGCAGACCCGTAAAGAGGAAGAACATCGAAGTAGTCTTTATATGGTCGAAGTTATATCTAAAAACGAATGGACCAGTTCTCAGCTCAATCGGACAATTCCTAAGTGACGCAAACGGTATTTATTATTTTAAATAATCATTGAATATATTTTTTTCAACCTTAGAATTTACTCAACATACAATATTTGTTTACAAAAAAAAATTTGACATATTTTTCTTTAAATTCTACTAAACAATCATAATGTAAATTATAGATTTTAACCCTTTTGTATATGTGGAACGATAACTAAAGCTGATGAAAGATGAAACTATAACTTTTCTTACTCTTTAATACAAGGTTACTTTCAACAGTTGCAACGTGTGGATATTTTTCCTTGTATTCTATATATACCTCTAAAAAACGTAGTTAGTTATGATTTAAATATATTATTATTTTCTTATATTGCTTGTTAACTGTAAATATTATGCTTATCAGTTAATTATAGAGGATTAATAAAATCGATTGTGAGAAATCAGCACCGCGACAGCGGGCTTGTGGAAACGATGTGAAAATCAATATGGCAAATGTGTAACAGGAAACGATAATGAAGCAGACAATGTGCCTCATCCCCGGGCCGCGAACGGTCCGGCGGGTACAGGTGTAAAGCCAAGTACAAGGACGAGGCGATAAACGAAGCCGCGCCGGGCCGCGTAGCGGGTACTATGGGCCGAAGAGGCCCGTATTTATTTTAAAAAATCATGGAATATATTTTTTTTCAACCTAAAGATTATTCCAAATAAACACTTTGTTTACAAAAAAAATTTGACATCTTTTCTTTGAATTGCATAAACAATAATAAATGTATGTAAGAGTTTATACCCTTTTGTATGGTGGACGATAACTAAACTCATGAAAGATGAAACTAAATTTTTCTTACCCTTTATAAAGTTACTCCAACATTTGCAACGTGTGGATTTTTTTCTTGTATTCTTCTATACCTCTATAAAAAACGTATTAGTTATGTATTTAAATATACTTTTATTTTCTTATATTGCTTGTTA
Source organism: Microvelia longipes (assembly GCA_018340805.1). Classification (NCBI taxonomy): domain Eukaryota; kingdom Metazoa; phylum Arthropoda; class Insecta; order Hemiptera; family Veliidae; genus Microvelia; species Microvelia longipes. Next base: position 6,382,998 of record JACMZG010000008.1, read on the forward strand.
ACTGTAATATTATTGCTTTACTATTAATAATAGAGGATTAATAAATCAAATTGGTGAGAAAGCCTCTCAGGCCGCGAAGCGGGCCTGTGAAACGAGGCTGTGAAAATTCGCTAAATACGTTGGCAAAATGCCATGTAACACATGAACGATAATGAAACCATAGATAATACAAAGCAACAACAATGGTGGCCGCGAAGCGGCCACTGGGAGCCCCCGGGCCGCGAAGCGGCCCCGCTGGGCGGACGCGCGCGAGGGACGAGGGCGCGAAGCGCGAGATGCCGCGTAGCGGCTACGGGCGAAGGCCGTATATGTTGTAAAAAAGTTGGTTTTAGTGTTGAGGTATATCCAATCTTCTCAGAAGGACTTTTTGATTGGACTCCTTTTAGTGGGCAGCTTAGAGCATATATACGTACAGAAAAAAACTATATATTATGCATTCATATTTAATTAACATAACAAGAAATCTACGTTTGCGTCCAGGTCAATGTAAATAGAATTGTAAGGTCCCGACCGGTATATTAATGTAAGGGCTGGTGGTGGGTACTGCAGCTCTTTATACTAAATGGATTCTTTGGTGTTTTGCGTTGGAAGTACATTTGGCTCTTGCTGAGGTCATGCATCTTCGTTATAATGTTCCTATTATCAATTAATCCCTAAATTACAAAATTCTTATGTTTGTTACACGCCGCAGTAAATCGAACTGAGAGTGTAGTGTATACAATAACTCTGGACACTCTATACACAGCTTCTATCTCGCATTCACAATATAAAAGACTAGCTCTGTCGAGGTTCATCCTGTTCTCTTACGGGTCACTTGACTCTAGTCATCTCGGAGCAGTGGATTCATGCTTGGAAGCCAGTGTTTTTGCCTGTCTACTCAGGGACAGTAGGCGGAAGCTTACCATGAATCGGAGCATATGCGTGGGTAAAATGAGCACTCCGTCTTCTCCTTTATTAATGATTTCGGTATAGAATGCCCTACACTCGGTCTAACACTATGCATCATCTGTTCTGGCCTCGCACAACCCAACAGCATAATGTAGCATGTGCTGACATAGACGTCTTTTGGTACTATAGGATGATGTAACTAAGTTATAGTAAGGGTATATATCGAATATTACCTACAATTTGCAGCCATTTGTGAATGGTTCGAGTGCTGGAAAATTGGTCTAAGTCCGATTCCGATGCTAGCGTCTAACTAAATATAGATACCTTTGTTTTAAAGGCTCATTTTAAGTTCAAAAAATGATTTTTTCATACGTTATATGTTTTTATAATAATTAGGCCTCGTAACCGGTTCCTCAACATCTCTGCTGAGTTTGCAAGATTGTTCCGTTTTAAATTTGGAAGACGCCTATCGGAGAGTTGACGTTTGCCCTATAACTAATGTGGTAGAAACTGTTGATTAATACATATAGTTATATATTATTATAGAATATATGTCATAACATATAGCCATAATATATAATACGCTTATCTATATATATTCTACTTGTAGCTGATAGCGTATTATATATATTATATACTACTTATATAGTATATATAACGAAGTATGTATCATATAACTTCTCATTCAGGACATATATTTTGTATCAGGAGCCAATGAGTAACCTCGTCATACTCTATGCCAGGTCTCGTCGTCTTCGACATGGTGCTCAACTTCGGTGTTGCTCGTACATCGCGAAGCTAAACCGTATAAGGCGTCATTTTTCATTCATGATAAATCAGCTAATAGAGTAAGTCTCTCACCAAAATAGTATATTTGCTTCTCATTAGCATAAAGCGCTTTCAGCCTAACACAGAGGTCTATCTCATGTAGTTAGCCGCGTTGATATAAAGAAGAGTATAGATGAGTTTTACAGATCAGATATTCAAAGATAGAATTAGGAGGTCTCTCTTTATATATTTGATCTATAAGTACTCATCTATTACCCTCTTCTTTTATTTCAACGGCTAGCACTGATGATGACCCTCTTGTATAGGTTGATAAGCGCTTGTCTATAAAGAAATATATTTTTGTAGTGAGACTTCTCCCTCTTTTATTATAACTTAAACCCTTATAAAATCATGTAAATTTTAAGAGGCCTTGCGCAAAGAGGTGGCCGTAAAGTAATCCACATTATGAAAATTTCGTAAATACTGTAACGCTGTGCACTGTCACATGGATGATTTGGATGGCTTATTTTGTCCTGCTTGAGAGAGGATAATCATGTACCCAGGGGTTTATTACCTTGAGGCGTGAAAAATAACAACTCAATGTGTTTAATTACACAAACTAATTTATCATTAAATTAAATAAATATAGAATGTAATTAATTACCAAAATAGTATTGGACTGTTAAGAATTTAATAATAGTAATTAATTAATTATTAGATAATTTGATAAATGAAATTTTAACCTTAAGTATATATTATAAAATAAATGTATTATATAGTTAATGAAATATATGTTATATGACTAACTTCATACGCGCAGGATTCGATTTTAAGGCAAAGCTAAAGCTAGCTAAAGAGTAGTCCCTTGCTGGAATTGGGAACTGTCTAATTTACGGACGAGGCGGGCTCAATACTGATTTGTAAAATAATATGGTTACTAGAGTCCTATTGCACGATAATATGCAAGAATAGACTAAGTGGACCTGCTACTACTTTAATTATTTGTATGCTAATACATATATTAGCATACAAGTAATTAAAAAAATTCACAATATTTATAAGTTATATGGACCAAATAAATCAATTTTAGAACCTCAATTTGCCAGAAGTAAACTACCTTATAGCCTCGTTTCTTTAAATCGACTCCCATATTAATTCTTATTAGTAGGGCCACTTTCTAGTAGATTTTCTAGAGATTATGTAAGCTCAAAAAACATCCTAAAAAGGTCTGACAAAGCCTTTACTGTACCAGCTTATGGACAAGGCAGTGCTAAAGCAAATGTCATATATTATCATTAGACTAATAGGAAAATTAATACTGGTTTATTCGGACTTTCCTTTATCAAGTCGATTTATAGACAAAACAATGTTAAACCATCAAGTTATTCCTTTGTCAGCTTACCCATCCCATAATAACGAGTAGAACACTCTACTCGAACCTAAATTATTATGATGGAGTAATTTCGATGCGTTCGATGGAATAGACTTGATATGTTGATATGATACAGATACTGCTGCTCAAAGGTTTCTGCATTGTGATATTACTCAAGGAATTAGCCAGAACAGTAAACTTTACTTACAACGTCTATCTGTCTCCTGATGGCCAGTTTGGAAACTACATTATCAAGAATGTTTCAGGTCTGTTATATTAAAATAACTATAAAATGAAAAACGCCCTGATTTCATAAATACACACACACGTTTATGTGGATCTTAAGATTTTAAAAAAATCTAAATAATGTTGTTGTAAGCGCTGATAATGAAAATCCCGGAGTTGATACTTCCGATCATAAATCACATTGATATAGATGTTTAGGATATATTATAGGGACTGAAACGTTGAAATTTGATAAAGAAGTGGGTGTTATGTTTTTGCACTACTTCCCCTCTTTTTAGGAGGTAGGGAAGTATATTATTATATCATACATGATATGATTTTTTATCGATTTTTTTCAGTTCTCTGCCACACGGGCGCGCTGTAGTAGAAACTTTGTATATGTCATTTATACGTAACATGGGAACTCTTGCTGTTTAAACTCTTTACTCTTCATTCTTATAAATATTTTGTATTTATATTGATTTATTGGTTTGAATTTACTTGTTATTTACTTTTAAAAAAAATATGCTTTATGCTTTTTACTTCAGGTAATAAGAAGTTGGACGGGATCGTGATAGGAGTAGCTAGTTAAAATGAACAGCGCTGATCAATGAAGTGGCGTCCCCTTACTATAACCCAGAAAAGCTTGAGTCTATAGAGTATTCGGATAAACTCCTTTTCTAATTTTAAACACCAGGGCAATCACCATTCTAGAGAAGAAACCATCTAGGTAACTTATTCTCACCACTAACAATTGTGATCATAATCATAAATACATTTTCAAAAATCTTGCACAGGCAACTTAGAACTTCTTACGGGATCCACTATAACCTTATCCTCACCGCTTTAGACTCGCTTTGCTAGTTTTAAGACAGGAAAGATCGGTTTTGATTCACTTTAACATGTAGTGTGATGATGTAATGAGACTTATGACTTGTTTATTTTATCAAGAGATACACTTATGCCAAATTTCAACTCAGTTGGATATTTTTCTGAATTTTAAATACTTTCACAGCTACCGTCCTTTGGGAAAGAAAAGTCTGCTTTGTGGTTCATATCCATGAAAATCAAAAGCTGTGTCTATAGACACAGGTTACGTCTATGTTAAATGAAAGTTATGGCAACATCTCTGATTAGTTGAACTGAATATCACCATTCTCATCTTATCGTTGTCTTAACTTACATTTACTTGTGCACTGTTTTGTATTCCCTAAATTGCTCTGTCACTTATTTGTTATAGAGACTTTTTCACATTTTGTGGGCATGCTCAGCAAATACGCTAATGAATCTTGAGTCTTCCGATTTTTCAAATCATGCTTAAAAACTCATTCTACTGCTTTATACTCTTAATCATACCAAAACCCTCTTGTGTGGGATACCTTTTTTTCCAAAAAAGAAGGAAAAATAAACTTTCCTGTCCCACCAAGTCATGTTCATTTGGATTGGAGCTAGTCATTAGCGTTTCAAAGTGAAGTTTCTACGTTAGCAATACTATAAAGAGCCTTATTTAAATTAAGAGGCATTCATCAGCTTCTTTTACTTGGCGGCGTGCCAGCAGTGTGAACAAATTTTATAGCTTCTTCTGTTATTTTATGAGATTTTATTCAATTTTGAGGTGTTGGTGGAGATAAATCATCCAAACAGAGATCCAGGACCAAACAAATAAAATGAAAGAAGGAATGAAACGATAAGGGTATAGCCAGGATAAGCTATAGTCCCCTTACCCTTAACTAACACCCACCTCAACACTACCTCTAGAGTAGAATACCTTTATTTTTGATGCACTCTACTGGAACGCCGCCAAGGAAAAGAAGCTGATAATTGCCTCTCAATTATCAACTTCAAATAAGGCCCTTTAGTATGGCTAGCCAAGCAACTTCACTTTGAAATGCCAATAAACATCTCCAACCAAATCGGACATGATTTGCCGGGACAGAAAAGTCAATTTCCTTACTTCTTAACCAAACATTTGGCGGGGAGTCTTTTACCACGCAAGTGATTTCATGACTTTTACGGCTTCTAACATTTAGATGACTGTCAATGTAGAAACAGATGAAGACAAGCTACGTTTTGTAGATAAAGCTGTATAGGGTGTCAGAGTATTGTATACACCACTCTCAAGTTCTGATTTCTGCGGCGTGTACAACATAAGAATTTTGAATTTAGGATTTATTGATAAAGGAACTTTAAAAGACATCAGACAAAACCAAATGTCCACAAACACCAAAATCCATTTAGTAGTAAAGGCTGCAGGTACCCACCACCAGCCTTATTAGAACGGTACTTTTATTTACATTGACCCCAATGTCGAGTAAGAGATGTTATTAGGTAGAAATGCTCAAGAGCATAAGAGGAATCCAAAAAGTCCTTGGATTGGAAACCCTAACACACTGGCATCTTTAAAGTGTTTTAGCGAATTTTCATAATGAAAATGACGCTTATGAGGTTGTTCGGATGACGGAAGTTGAGGGTGGGAGTGAGCGGAATCGGTTCCTATTGGCTTCCTGATAACAAAAAAATATGTCCGAAAAAAGTTTATATATATATGTATATATATATTATATATATATATATATATTATATATATATATATATTATACATATATATATATATGTATATTATACATATATGTAAGAGTTTCTACCCTTTCGTATGGCGAACGATAACTCTCGAAGACGTTCTCAAATTGAAACGAACTTGCAAATCGCGAGATGTTGAGGAGGTTACGAGGCCTATTGTTTATAAAACATTATGACGTCATCAATCAAAGTTATGACGTAATGAAAAAAAATTTTTTGAAACTTGAAATGGCTTTAAAACAAGTATTTCGTGTTTAGGTAGACAGCTAGCTGAATCGATTAAGACCAATTTCAGCTGAATCGAACCATCAAAAATGGCGCAAACAGTATATATATATATAATATATATATATATATATATATATATATATTATATATATATATATTATTATATATATTTATATATTAATATATATATATATATATACAGGGTGACTTACTCTTAATGGGACCAAATAAAAATCTGATTCTATGGACCAGGATGAACAAAAAATGTCATGTAAGCATAGGGTCGATTCTCAATAGTTCTCTAGAAAAATCGATATATCGAATTACTCGATACTTTACTATCTCATTCTCTAAAACGATTTACAACTTTGAAAATCTACTAAAGCTAAAAGATGCGGTTTTCACTATTCTCAAGGACATTAAATTCCCTTAAAATGTATACTTTATGTCGCAATCATCACAATTAAACTTTAATTTATTTGCATTTAAAATAAACAATTTTATTAGTACTAAAAATGTAAAAAAATTTAAATGTCAAAATCTTCGATATTTGTTTACTCATAGTTGAAACCTAAAAATCTTTAAAAACAGCCTCATTCCATACCCTTTAAAATGATATAACATAATCTATGGCTTGTTTTTAACTTTAACCGAGATATTCTTAAAAAACTTGATGTAAGTCGCTTAGATTCTAAATTATTCACTATGTAAACAAAGACATTTATATTTAAATTATTTCAATTTGATTTACAAAATAAACTTTATTTTATTAGTTATAACTATATTATTAATTATTCTATGTTTTGTTAATCATAGAAAATAATCAACCCCCTCCCTCCACTCCCATATAGCTTAAAAAACTTAATTTAAGTCTCTTATAATAAAACAAATGCAACAAAACATTTCTTGAAGAATTTTGTTGAAAGAATACAAAGTAATAGGTAAATATTTATACATAATTAAATTATAAATAACTAATTAACTTTTTACTGCAAGGGGAATTAAAAATCATTCTTCATGTAAATCATAAGAGAGATTCAAATCTTCCTCCTTCAACTCTATAATACATAGTCTACATCTTCTTAACACTAATTGTGTAGCTTTTTCAATTTGTGCTTCAGTTATTGCAGCTCTTGACTCATGCACTTTTAGCATCAGGTCATCTCGATTTTGTGGGGCTGAATGAAAATTTCCCAATCGCTGGATTGGACGAGAGGACCAATGGCCTAGCCTCCGAGATCTCCTGATCTTACACCTCTAGATTTTTTTCTCTGGGGCGCAATGAAAGATGAAGTATACAGGCAAGCCCCACAAAATCGAGATGACCTGATGCTAAAAGTGCATGAGTCAAGAGCTGCAATAACTGCAGCACAATTTGAAAAAGCTACACAATTAGTGTTAAGAAGATGTAGACTATGTATTATAGAGTTGAAGGAGGAAGATTTGAATCTCTCTTATGATTTACATGAAGAATGATTTTTAATTCCCCTTGCAGTAAAAAGTTAATTATTTAATTATGTATAAATATTTACCTATACTTTGTATTCTTTCAACAAAATTCTTTAAGAATGTTTTTGTTGCATTTGTTTTATTATAAGAGAGACTTAAATTAAGTTTTTTAAGCTATATGGGAGTGGAGGGAGGGGGTTGATTATTTTCTATGATTAACAACATAGAATAATTAAATATAGTTATAACTATAAAATAAAGTTTATTTTGTAATCAAATTGAAATAATTTTAAATATAAATGTCTTTGTTTACATAGTGAATAATTTAGAATCTAAGCGACTTACATCAAGTTTTTTAAGAATATCTCGGTTAAAGTTAAAAACAAGCCATAGATTATGTTATATCATTTTAAAGGGTATGGAATGAGGCTGTTTTTAAGATTTTTAGGTTTCAACTATGAGTAAACAAATATCGAAGATTTTGACATTTAAATTTTTTTACATTTTTAGTACTAATAAAATTGTTTATTTTAAATGCAAATAAATTAAAGTTTAATTGTGATGATTGCGACATAAAGTATACCATTTTAAAGGGAATTTAATGTCCTTGAGAATAGTGAAAACCGCATCTCTTTAGCTTTAGTAGTTTTCAAGTTGTAAATCGTTTTAGAGAATGAGATAGTAAAGTATCGAGTAATTCGATATATCGATTTTTCTAGAGAACTATTGAGAATCGACCCTATGCTTACATGACATTTTTTGTTCATCCTGGTCCATAGAATCAAGATTTTTATTTTGTCCCATTAAGAGTAAGTCACCCTGTATATATATAATGTTGTATATATGTATACGTCCATGTCAAAGACTCGTACGATATCTGTTGGGTTCAGTAGTGTTAGAGGGTGGGGATATAGTATAATTGAAGGGCCTCTACCTCTTGCTCCATCCTGGTAAGCCTGCTGTCTTAGAGAGACAGGACAAAAATGGCTTCCACTAAACCACGGCGAGCAAAGCAGGCCCGTAAAGCGGAAGAATCTCGAAATAGTCTTTATATGGTCGAATTCATTCTAAAACGATTGCGACGGTTTCAGCTCAATCAGACAATCTAAGCATAGATAAACAATATTAACATAGATGGTTCACTCCCGAGTGTAGTAGGAACACTCAATTGACAAGTTTGTGTTTATGATTTAAGTTGGAGGCCTCATCACTAGAGTCTTGAATAGCGCTAGTAGTAAACATATATTTGCTCTATTCTCTACTAGATTGTGCTGTAGTATTTTTTTTAAATACAAACAGTTGCCAATCGTTTAGTAAAATAAAATAAAAGTAAACAAAGATCAATGGTATGCTGTAGTATTCGCGATGTATTTTTGTTTTTCAAAACTTGGGGGCCTCATCACGCGAAGCAGCACCATTGTTTTCTTAAAAAAATAGCAATAATTAATTTTCAGTGTTTTAGACTTAAGATTTAAATTTACTATCTGAATATAACATATCGGGTTGGCGCAAACGAATAAGTAAAGGAAACAAACCAAAAATTGAAACTCTGACATTAGAGGTTCAAATCCAAAGGGACGACAGAATGGGTGAAGTAAGAGTGAGAAATTAATTTTTTTCACTTTTTACCAATTTATACGAAATTCTTATAGAGCATTCTTGGGATCACTCAGCCATCGACTCCTCATCATTCTAGCGCTGAAAAGCGGATGGAAAGACTTTATTACCCTCAACAGCTCGTTGTTTGGTTGAATAAAAATAAATAAATAAAAGTGTCAGAAATAAAAATATCTGACAGTTTCACGCTGTCACCCACTAGACTGTACTACTTGAGCCTCCTGCATCCCATCAACAATTTTTTTAAATCTTTGAGTGAGCCATCTATGTTAATATTGTTTATCTATGATCCTAAGTGACGGAAACAGTATTTTTATTTAAAAACATAAGTCATGAATATATTTTTGTTTATAACGCTTGTTAATATTATAGCATACTATTATTAATAAAGTATTAATAAAATCTTAATTAGTAAAATCAAATTTGTGAGAAAGCCTCACAGGCCCGCGAAGCGGGCCTGTGTGGAGAGGCTGTGAAAATTCGAGAGAACAAATAATAAAACAACAATAACAATAATGAAACAACACATCATACAAAACAACAACAATGTGGCCGCGAAGCGGCCACAGGGAGGCCCACGGGCCGCGAAGCGGCCCGGTGGGCCGACGCCGCGGAGCGGACGAGGCGCGAAGCGCCGAGGTTGCGTAGCGGCTACGGGCCGAAGGCCCGTATTTTTACTTTTTTTGAGTTGGTGGGGCAGAACGCTACTGCGTTCCTGAATAGTGCAAGAACCAGGCAAGGACCGATATGATAAGATTTAAAATTCAATCAACTACATTGTACAGTCAAAGTCAAGAGAAGAAAACTTAATGCCCACTTGAAGATACTAGAGCAAAAGAATGTTCGCAGTTCTTTAGACGCATTCAAGTGTGGCCAGCAGTGCTTTAAGTCCAATGTTAAGAACTTTATGGTTGCAAGCCAACTCACTCCTCTAAATCAAGTTAACATATACTGTTAGCAAGCGTTGCCAGATTTCATTGGTTGATACCTGCATCATTACCTGTTTACTTTGTTAACGCCTCACAATCAGTTTTTGAAGATAGTGTTAAGCAAATACTGCAAGAAATCAAGTCCTTGTAATCAGAGTGAGGTAGTCTCAAAGAAACTATAAAAATTTCCGACCAGACCCAAGAAAGTCATTATAGCGACATAGGTTAACTAAGAGAATAGAGCGTAGACAGAAGATACAGTAATAACGAGCAAAAGGTTTTTGTCACTATCACTCCCAATTTGAAGCTGGGTAATTTAAATGCAGTGATCAATGCATTAGAAATAAGATCACGTTAAAGAAGCAAAAAACTAGACAAGGTGTCGAACAAGTCCTAGACCGTCGCCAACCCTTATTCTTTCGCTTAATTCTTTTTCACAAGCAGTCCCGTGAACGCTTCTTAGTGGACACTGTAGCTTCTGTTTCGATCTTTCACTTAGCACCTAAAACATTTAACTGCGAGAATTCAGAGTTTAAACGTGACGCAGCAGATTAAACATCACCCCCAACAAGAAAGGAAAATACTACATATTTTTTACATGATCATTTATCCTAGCTGATGCAACTCAACAAATATTTGTATCTGAGTTCTTTGTATACCACAATCTATTAGTCGATCTCAAGAATATCGCCTTATAGACTCTTACAAAGCTCTTTTCTTATAAGGAAAGCCTGTAGTGTTTAAGTCGAAGCATTCAGTTTTAACCGGTGATGAATTTTTTGAATTTCTCAGAATGACATTTGGACTCCATAACGCTGCTCAGACGAATTGTCTGAGCAGCGTTATTGACAAGGGCTTGTCAATGAAGAGCTGAATTAGCTCTTCATTGACAAGCCCTTGTGAGACATGACTTACTATATACTACCTGGATGATACAAAAAAAACTTACAAAGGAACACCTTGACCAAGTTTTAAAGAAATTAGATCAATATAGACTTGCAATCACTTGATTTGCAAAAAGGCTCAACCTGTAGTAGAATTTCTAGGCCACCGAGTACCAAAGGGACCTTAAAGGGTTTTTAAGGTTTAACTCCAAAAAAAGGAAAAAGACAGGCTATCACGGACTTTCCTAAACCAAATTTTGACAGAACCAACAAATTGAAACACCTCTTAATGCATACGCGTGTAAAGCTAAAAAGAATGGTAAGACACAGATCAACTGGACTGAAGCTGCAAAAAAGCCAAAGATATCAAATCTACGATATGAAGATATCAAATAGCAGAAACATATGTTTAGCTCAGAATCAGCACTAAATCCTTATTAAATCTTACTAGCTTGATTGAGTCCGCAAAGTCTCGGACTGTTAGAAACAAAATGGACTTGGACCACCAATCCTCTTATATACAAACTAATGTTTGTAGCTTAGCTTAATACCTAAGCTTTGTTTACAAAAAGTCATGTGTAAACTTTAGCCTGCATTTTGGGGTTATTACTAGTTGATAGTTTTAATTTGATTCCAGATCGTCAACACTAGTATCGTTCTTGCAGCCGTTTTCCAACACACTGTGGATCCTAGTAATGGTGTCAGTGCATGTTGTTGCCTTAGTTCTGTACCTATTAGACAGGTTCTCACCTTTTGGTAGATTTAAAGTTGGCAACACTGATAATACCGAAGAAGATGCTTTGAATTTGTCATCTGCTATCTGGTTTGCTTGGGGTGTCCTTCTCAACTCTGGCATTGGAGAAGGTAAATAAAGTATTAATACTTTATCCTATAGTCCTAGCAACCTTATGATGTAGGTTACATGAACATGTTGGGATAATAAAAGTGAATATATGATATCACATGGCTTGAGATACCCTTTCCCTATCTCCTATAATTTGCTAAATGTGTGGATATATATTTTATTTTATTTTACAAAAGATATACACTTCAATAGAGAACACGGCACAGGTCTACCGGCTTTCAACAAGATCAAACTTTTTATCATTGTAAATTTATTGTTTAACATTTGTTAGACAAGTGTTTAACAAATGTATACGTATAATAAAGTTTATTGGATTATAGACGAAATCCATAGCGGCATAAAAAAAACAGCTGCCATTTTGAAATTAAAAATAAGCGTCATTTTCATAATGAAAATTCGCTAAAAAGAAATAAACGGAACAACATTGCTACCACACCTCAACCACACACTTCTTGAGTTTAAAAACTTTAGTAGTTACCTTTTAAGTCTAACAAATAAAATAGAGAGGCTTAAGGCCCGTCTACAGTCTTAAGTTAAGTTAGGAAGAATTGAAGAAGTGAAGAATTTTTCAAAATCTCTTTTTCTTCTTAAATAATTCTTTTTCCCGCTCTTTTGACTTAAAAAAAATCATAGAAATGGTTTTTATAAGTTTTTTAAAGAAGAATGTACGTTATCTGTTTTTGAATGATTACAATATTTTGTAAACGATGTGATGTGATTGATTGTTTTGTTGTTTGAATATTTTTTTATATAATAAATATTTTATTTTTGAATTATATAGAATATATAACTAGTAATGCGTTGCATCAAGAACTCACGGCAAAGAATACATAAAAAAATATTAATTTAAAACAAGCGAAATGAGTTTATCAAAACATTCGGATGCTATACTATTTTAAAGTATAAACTCAAAAAGGCTCGCATCGCTTGCTAGTTTAGGTATCTTTAACATTTACTTAGTAAAAAAAGGCTCGCTTCGCTCGCTAGATTGCTTATATTTATAATAATACAAAGTTAAAAAAAGGCTCGCTCGCTCGCTAGATTGCTTATATTTATAATAAAATATATTGTTAAAAAGGCTCGCTTCGCTCGCTAGATTGCTTATATTTGTATAATATACAACGTTAAAAATAGGCTCGCTTCGCTCGCTAGATTGCGTAGATTTATATTAATGCATAGTAAAAAAGGCTCGCTTCGCTCGCTAGATTGCGTAGATTAATAATAATACAACTTTAAAAATAGGCTCGCATCGCTCGCTAGATTGCTTATATTTATAATAATACATAGTAAAGAAGGCTCACTTCGCTCGCTAGATTGCTTATATTAAATATTAATGCATAGTAAAAAAGGCTCGCTTCGCTCGCTAGATTGCCTATATTTATAATAATATAACGTTAAAAATAGGCTCGCTTCGCTCGCTAGATTGCTTATATTTATAAAAAAATATATTAAAAAAGGCTCGCTTCGCTCGCTAGATTGCTTATATTTAATATTAATGCATAGTAAAAAAGGCTCGCTTCGCTCGCTAGATTGCTTTTATTTATAATAATACTACGTTAAAAATAGCTCGCTTCGCTCGCTAGTTTGCTTATATTTATAATGAAATATATTGTAAAAAAGGCTCGCTTCGCTCGCTAGATTGCTTATATTTAATATTAATGCGTAGTAAAAAAGGCTCGCTAGATTGCTTATATTTGTTATAATACAACGTTAAAAAAAAGGCTCGCTTCGCTCGCTAGATTACTTTATTTAATATTAATGCATATTAAAAAAGCTCGAGTATATTTATAATAATAAATGGTAAAAGAAGGCTCGCTTTAAATTTTATTTTTTTGAGTTTATTATTGAACGAACGTAAGTGAGTTCTTACATTTCAGAAGATTGGGACGGCGGGAAAGTTTGTATGTTTGTGTGTTTGTTTGTACGTGTCGCGATAACTGCTGCAAAAATTAACCGATTTTAATAAAATTTTGTATACAGGTTAAACTAATTATGTGTCAGAGCTGTATAGTTTTTAGTAATATTCCGAAAAATATTTTCAAAATGGCAGCCAATATGGCGGACCGGATAAAAAAAATTTTTGAGCGAAAAAATCGTGTTGTATATCGTTGTAAAGCTCTTAAAGAGTAAAAAAAGGAAACATATGTTTCATGGTCAACATTTGAAAATTTTTTGAATAATTTAAAAATGGCGGCTAAAATGATGAACTCAAAAAATTTAAAATTAAAGGAATAACTCGAGTAATATATCGTTGTAAAGCTCTTGATTAGTAGAACGAAAAATGTTATATACTAAATTCCGAAAAAATCAACATGGCGGCCATAATTTAATATAATAATTAGTTTTTACTAATTTTATAAGAATTTAATAAAGATAAAGATGTATTGTAATATACTTTAGATACTTTTATACAAATTAAATTAACTATATATCAGAGCTGTATAGTTTTTGGTAATATTCCGAAAAATATTTTCAAAATGGCGGCCAATATGGCGGACCAGATGAAAAAATTTTGAGCGACGAAATCGTGTTGTATATCGTTTTAAAGCTCTTAAAGAGTAGAAAAAGACAATATATATCGTTGTATTATGATAAATATACGCAATTAGCGAGCGAAGCGAGCCTTTTTTACTATGCATTATAAACATGCATACTGTAGCGAGCGAAGCGAGCCTTTTTTGCTATGCATTAATATAAATCTACGCAATAAAGCAAGCGAAGCGAGCCTTTTTTGCTATGCATTAATATAAATCTGCGCAATCAAGCTAGCGAAGCAAGCCTTTTTTACTATTATTATTATTAATATACGCAATCTAGCGAGCGAAGCGAGCCTTTTTTACTATGTATTATTATAAATATAAGCATTCTAGCGAGAGAAGCAAGCCTTTTTACTATGTATAATTATAATATTAGCATTCTAGCGAGCGAAGCGAGCCTTTTTACTTTGTATTATTATAAATATAGCAATTTAGCGAGCGAAGCGAGCCTTTTTTAGTATGCACTATTATAAACATGTACACTCTAGCAAGCGAAGCGAGCCGTTTTTGCTATGCATTAATATAAATCTACGCTATCTAGCGAGCGAAGCGAGCCCTTTTTACTATGTATGAATGAATGAATGAATGAATGAACCTTTTATTTCAACATTAAAACATTTATAGATTTACAAATTTTTGTTTACATATTTATACTAAAAACAATGTTTAAAATCAGCCTTAGCTGAGGTTTTTGGAAACAAATTGCGTTTTTTATTTTTTTTTACTATGTATAATTGTAAAAGTAGCAATCTAGCGAGCGAAGCGAGCCTTTCTTTATGTATTAATATAAATATACGTAATCTAGCGAGCGAAGCGAGCCTTTTTTTAACTTTGTAATATTACAAATATAAGCAATTTAGCGAGCGAAGCGAGCCTTTTTACTATGTATTATTGTAAAAATAGCAATCTAGCGAGCGAAGCGAGCCTTTTTTACTATGTATTATGATAAATATAAGCATTCTAGCGAGCGAAGCGAGCCTTATTTTAACTTTGAATTATTATAAATATAAGCAATCTAGCGAGCGAAGCGATCCTTTTTTATTATGTTTTATGATAAATATAAGCATTCTAGCGAGCGAAGCGAGCCTATTTTTAACTTTGAATTATTTTAAATATAAGCATTCTAGAAAGCGAAGCGAGCCTTTTTATACTATGTATTATTTTAAATAAGCATTCTAGCGAGCGAAGAGCCTTTTTATACTATGTATTATGATAAAGATAACCATTTTAGCGAGCGAAGCGAGCCTTTTTTACTATGTTTTGTTTTAAATATAAGCATTCTAGCGAGCGAAGCGAGCCTTTTTTACTATGTATTATTGTAAACATAGCAATCTAGCGAGCGAAGCGAGCCTTTTTGTAAGTATTATTATAAATATACGCAATCTAGCGAGCGAAGTGAGTCTTTTTTTAACTTTGAATTATTATAAATATAAGCAATCTAGCGAGCGAAGCGAGCATTGTATCATAATACATTTTTACTATGTATTATGATAAATATACGTATTGTAGCGAGCGAAGCGAGCCTTTTTGATTTTATACTTTGAAATAGTATAGCGTCCGAATTTCGATAGACTATCTTCGCTTGCTTTAAATAAATAATTTTATTGATGTATTCTTTTGACGTGAGTTCTTGATGCAACGCATTACTAGTTTTAGCCGCCATTTCTAAATTTATAAAAAATTTGAAATGTTGACCATTGAAAAATACATTTTCTTTTTCTACTCTTTAAGAGCTTTTAAACGATATACAACACGATTTTTTGCTCAAAAATTTTTTATCCGGTCCGCCATATTGGCCGCCATTTTGAATATTTTTTTCGGAATATTACCAAAAACTATACAGCTCTGATATATAGTTAATTTTACTTGTATAAAAGTATCTAAAGTATATTACAATAGATCTTTATCTTGTAAATTCTTATAAAATTAGTAAAAATTAATTATTATATTAAATTATGGCCGCCATGTTGTATTTTTCGGAATTTAGTATATAACATTTTTTGTTCTACTAATCAAGAGCTTTACAACGATATATTACTCGAGTTATTCCTTCAATTTTAAATTTTTTTGGTTCATTATTTTAGCCGCCATTTTTAAATTTTTCAAAAAATTTTTAAATTTTGACCATGAAACATATATTTTCTTTTTCTACTCTTTAAGAGCTTTCAAACGATATACAACACGATTTTTTCGCTCAAAATTTTTTTGTATCCGGTCCGCCATTTTGGCTGCCATTTTGAAAATATTTTTCGGAATATTACTAAAAACTATACAGCTCTGACACATAATTAGTTTTACCTGTATACAAAATTTTATTAAAATCGGTCAATTTTTACGGCAGTTATCGCGACACGTACAAACAAACACACAAACAAACGCGCCGTCCCAATCTTCTGAAATGTAAGAACTCACTTACGTTCGTTCAACTAGTAATGCGTTGCATCAAGAACTCACGGCAAAGAATACATAAAAAAAATATTAATTTAAAACAAGCGAAATGAGTTATCAAAACATTCGGATGCTATACTATTTAAAGTATAAACTCAAAAAGGCTCGCATCGCTTGCTAGTTTAGGTATCTTTAACATTTACATAGTAAAAAAGGCTCGCTACGCTCGCTAGATTGCTTATATTTATAATAATACAAAGTAGAAAAAAGGCTCGCTCCGCTCGCTAGATTGCTTATATTTATAATAAAATATATTGTAAAAAAGGCTCGCTTCGCTCGCTAGATTGCGTAGATTTATATTAATGCATAGTAAAAAAGGCTCGCTTCGCTCGCTTGATTGCGTATATTTATAATAATAAATGGTAAAAGAAGGCTTGCTTCGCTCGCTATATTGCGTAGATTTATTCATGCATGTAAAAGAAGGCTCGCTTCGCTCGCTAGATTGCTTATATTTATAATAAAATATATTGTAAATAAGGCTCGCTTCGCTCGCTAGATGCGATTTATATTGATGCAAGTAAAAGAGGCTCGCTTCGCTCGCTAGATTGCGTATATTTATAATAATACATAGTAAAGAAGGCTCGCTAGAAATTATTAATGCATAGTAAAAAAGGCTCGCTTCGCTTGCTAGATTGCTTATATTTATAATAAAATATATTGTAAATAAGGCTCGCTTCGCTCGCTAGATTGCGTAGATTTATATTGATGCATAGTAAAAAGGCTCGCTTCGCTCGCTAGATTGCGTATATTATAATAATACATAGTAAAGAAGGCTCGCTTCGCTCGCTAGATTGCTATATTTATAATAAAATATATTGTAAAAAAGGCTCGCTTCGCTCGCTAGATTGCTTATATTTAATATTAATGCATAGTAAAAAAGGCTCGCTTCGCTCGCTAGATTGCTTATATTTGTAATAATACAACGTTAAAAATAGGCTCGCTTCGCTCGCTAGATTGCTTATATTTATAATAATACTACGTTAAAAATAGGCTCGCTTCGCTCGCTAGTTTTTATATTTATAATAAAATATATATTAAAAAAGGCTCGCTACGCTCGCTAGATTGCTATATTTAATATTAATGCATAGTAAAAAGGCTCGCTTCGCTCGCTAGATTGCTTATATTTATAATAATACAACGTTAAAAATAGCTCGCTTCGCTCGCTGGATTGCTTATATTTATAATTAAAATATATTGTAAAAAGGCTCGCTTTCGCCGCTAGATTGCTTATATTAAATATAATTAGTAAAAAAGGCTCGCTTCGCTCGCTAGATTGCTTATATATAAAATACAACGTTAAAAATAGCTCGCTTCGCTTGCTAGATTGCTTATATTTATAATAATACTACGTTAAAAATAGGCTCGCTTCGCTCGCTAGTTTGCTTATATTTATAATAAAATATATATTAAAAAAAGGCTCACTTCGCTCGCTAGATTGCTTATATTAATATTAATGCATAGTAAAAAAGGCTCGCTTCGCTCGCTAGATTGCGTGATTTATTATTAATGCATAGTAAAAAAGCTCGCTCGCTCGCTAGATGCGTAGATTAATAATAATACAACTTAAAAAAAGGCTCGCTTCGCTCGCTAGATGCTTATATTATAATAATACATAGTAAAGAAGCTCGCTAGATTGCTTATATTAAATATTAATGCATAGTAAAAAAGGGCTCGCTTCGCTCGCTAGATTGCCTATATTTATAATAATATAACGTTAAAAAATAGGCTCGCTTCGCTCGCTAGATTGCTTATATTTATAATAAAATATATTGTAAAAAAGGCTCGCTTCGCTCGCTAGATGCTTATATTTTAATTAATAGCCATAGTAAAAAAGGCTCGCTTCGCTCGCTAGATTGCTATATTTGTAATAATACAACGTTAAAAATAGGTCGCTTCGCTCGCTGATTGCTTATATTTATAAAATATAAAATAGGCTCGCTTCGCTCGCCTAGTTTGCTTATATTATTAATAAAATATATATTAAAAAAGGCTGCTTCGCTCGCTAGATTGTATATTTAATATAATGCATACGTAAAAAAGGCTCGCTTCGCTCGCTAGATTGCTTATATTTTTTATAATAATTACTACGTTAAAAATTAGGCCGCTCGCTCGCTAGATTGCTTATATTTAATATTAATGCGTAGTAAATCGCTAGATTGCTTATATTTTATTAATAATACTACGTTTAAAATTAGGCCGCTTCGCTCGACTAGTTTGCTTATATTTATAATGAAATATAGTGTAAAAAAGGCTCGCTTCCGCTCTCTAGGATTGCTTATATTTAATATTAAGCGTAGTAAAAAAGCTCGCTAGATTGCTTATATTGTTATAATACAACGTTAAAAAAAAAGGCTCGCTTCGCTCGCCTAAGATTACTTATATTTAAATATTAATGCATATTAAAAAAGGCTCAGAAGTATATTTATAATAATAAATGGTAAAAAGAAGGCTCGCTTTAAAGTTTATTTTTTTGAGTTTATTATTGAACGAACGATAAGTGAGTTCTTACATTTCAGAAGATTGGACGGCGGAAAGTTTGTATGTTTGTGTGTTTGTTTGTACGTGTCGCAAACAAATGCGTTTCCTTATTTTTCTTTTACTGATGTATAATTGTAAAAGTAGCAATCTAAGCGAGCGAAGTCGAGGCCTTTCTTTATGTTATTAAATAAATATACGTAATCTAGCGAGCTTTTTTTTAACTTTTGAATATACAAATATAAGCAATTAGCGAGCGAAGCCGAAGCCTTTTTTACTATGTATTATTGTAAAAATAAGCAATCTAGCGAGCGAAAGCGGAGCTATTTTACTATGTATGTATGATAAATATAACATTCTAGCGAGCGAAGCGAGCCTTTTTTTTAACTTTGAATATTATAAATATAAGCAAGTCTAGCGAGCGAAGCGATGCCTTTTTATTATGTTTTATGATAAATATTAAGCATTTCTAGCGAGCGAGCGAGCCTTTTTTAAACTTTGAATTATTTTAAAATATAAGCATTCTAGAAAGCGAAGCGAGCCTTTTTTTATTACTATGTATTATTTTAAATATAAGGCATTCTAGCGAGCGAAGGCCGAGCTTTTTATACATGTATTTATGATAAAAGATAACCATTCTTAGCGAGCGAAGCGAGCCTTTTTTTCTACATGTTTTTGTTTTAAATATAAGCATTGTTAGACGAGCGAAGCGAGCCTTTTTACTATTTATATTGTAAACATAGCAATTTCTGCGAGCGAAGCGAGGATTTTTGGTAAGGTATTATTATAAATATACGCAATCTAGCGAGCGAAGTAGTCTTTTTTAACTTGAATTATTAAAATATAAGCAATCTATGCGAAGCGAAGCAGAGCATTGTATCAAATACATTTTTACTATGTTATTATGATTAAATATACGTATTGAGCGATGCAAGCGAGCCTTTTTGATTTATATACTTTGAAAATAGTTTATAGCGTCCGAATGTTTCGATAGACTATCTTCGCTTGCTTTTAAATAAAATAATTTATTTGATGCTATTCTGTTGACGTGAGTTTCTTGATGCAAGCATGACGTTAGTTTTTAGCGCCATTTCTAAATTTTATAAAAAAAATTTGAAATGTTTACCATGAAAAATTACAATTTTCTTTTTCTCTCTTTAAAGAGCTTTTAAACGATATACAACACGATTTTTGCTCAAAAAATTTTTTATCCGGTTCCGCCAATATGTGCCGCCATGTGTTTGAATATTTTTTTCGCGAATATTACAAAAAAACTATACAGCTTCTGATATATAGTTAATTTTACTGTTAACAAGTATCTGAAAGTATATTTAACAATAGATCTTTATCTTGGTAAAATTCTTATAAAATTAGTAAAAATTAAATTATATGAAATTATGGCCGCATGTGTGTTTTCGGAAATTTGAGTATATTTAAATTTTTTTGTTCTACTAATTCCAAGAGCTTTACAACGATATATTACTCGCAGTTATTCCTTCAATTTTAAATTATTTTTTGGTTCATTATTTTAAGCCGCCATTTTTAATTTTTCAAAAATTTTTAAATTTTGACCATGAAAAAACATATATTTTCTTTTTCTACTCTTTAAGAGAGCTTTCAAACGATATACAACACGATTTTTTCGCTCAAAATTTTTTGTATCCGGTTCCGCCATTTTGGCTTGCCATTTGAAAATATTTTTTCGGAATATTACTAAAAACATATACAGCTCTGACCACATAATTAATTACCTGTATACAAAATTTATTAAAATCGGTCAATGGTTACGGCAGTTATCGCGACACGTACAATAACAAACACACCAAAACAAACGGCGCCGTCCCAATCTTTCTGAAATGTAAAACTCACTACGTGTCGTTCAACTAGTAATGCGTTGCATCAAGAGAAACTCAAAACGGCAAAGAATACATAAAAAAAATATTAATTTAAAACAAGCAAAATGGAGTTTATCAAAACATTTCGGATTGCTATTACAATATTTAAAGTTATAAAACTCAAAAAGGCTCGCATCGGCTGCTAGTTTAGGTATCTAACATGTTACAATGGAAATAGGCTCGCTACGCTCGCTAGATGCTTATATTTAATAATACAAAAGTAGAAAAAAGGCTCGCTCCGCTCGCTAGATTGCTTATATTTATAATAAAATATATTGTAAAAAAAGGGCTCGCTAGATTGCGTAGATTATATTAATGCATAGTAAAAAAAGGCTCGCTCGCGCGCTTGATGTGGCGTATATTTATAATAATAATGGTTAGAAAGACAGGCTTGTTGCGCTAGTATTGCGTAATTATTTCATGCATGTAAAAGAAGCGCTCGCTTCCGCTCGCTAGATTGCTTATACTTAAATAAAAATATATTGTAAATAAGGCTAGCTTCCGCTCGCTAGATTGCGATAGATTTATATTGATGCAAGTAAAAGAGGCTCGCTTCGCTACCGCTAGATTGCGTATATTTATAATAAACATAGTAAAGAAGGGCTCGCTAGATGCTTATATTAAATATTAATGATCCAGTAAAAAAGGCTCGCTTCGCTTGGTAGGATTGCTATATATTTATAATAACAATACTATTGTAAATAAGGCTCGCCTTCGCTCGCTACGATTGCGTAGATTTAATTGATGCAAGCTAAAAGAGGTCGCTCGCTCGCTAGATTGCGTATATTATGAATAATACATGAGTAAAGAAGGCTTCGCTAGATGGCTTATATTAAATATTAATGCATTAGTAAAAAAGCTTCGTCGCTCGCTAGATTGCCTTATATGTACTAATAATACAACGTTAAAAATAGGCTCGCTCGCTCGCTAGATTGCTTTATATTTATAATAAATTATATTGTAAAAAAAGGCTCGCTTCGCTCGCTAGATGCTTATATTTAATATTAATGCATAGTAAAAAAGGCTCGCTTCGCTCGCTAGATTGCTTATATTTGTAATTATAATTAAACAAAAGGCTCTTCTTTCGCTCGCTAGCTTGCATACGTTAAAATAGGCTCGCTTCGCTCGCGCTAAAAAAGGCTCGCTTCGCTCGCTAGATGCGTAGATTTAATATTAATGCAAGTAAAAAAGGCTCGCTTCGCTCGCTAGATTGCGTAATTTATAATAATATAGTAAAAAAAGGCTCGCTTCGCTCGCTAGATTGCTAGATTATAATAATTCAAGTAAAAATAGGCTCGCTTCGCTCGCTAGATTGCTTATATTTTATAAATAATACATAGTAAAAAAGGCTCGCTCGCTCGCTAGATTGCGTTATATTAATGCATAGTAAAAAAGGCTCGCTTCGCTCGCTAGATTGCGTATATTTATAATAATAAAGTTAAAAAAGGCTCGCCTTCGCTCGCTAGATTGCTTATATTTTATAATAATATATTGTAAAAAGGCTCGCTTCGCTCGCTAGATTGATGCATAAAAAAAGGCTCGCTTCGCTCGCTAGATTGCTATATTTGAATAATACAACATAAAAAAGGGCTCGCTTCGCTCGCTAATTGCTTTATATTTATAATAATATACGAAAAATAGGCGCTTCGTCGCTAGTTGCTTATTTATAATAAAATATATATTAAAAAAGGCTCGCTTCGCTCGCTAGATTGCTTATATTTAATATTAATGCATAGTAAAAAGGGCTCGCTTCGCTCGCTAGATTGCTTATATTTATAATAAATAGAAAAAAGGCTCGCTTCGCTCGCTAGATTGCTTATATTTATAATAATAACCATATATTTTCGCTCGTTGCTTATAGTTTAGAATACATATACGTAAAAATCTCGCTTCGCTTCGCTATATTGCGCCATTTAATAAACAATATATTGCTAAAAAACTGTTCGCTCTGACATTGCTTATTGAACGAACGTAAGTGAGTTCTTACATTTCAGAAGATTGGGACGGCGCTTGTTTGTGTTTGTGTGTTGTGTGTTGTGTGTTTTTTGTACGTGTCGCGATAACTGCCGTAAAAATTGACCGATTTTGATAAAATTTTGTATACAGGTAAAACTAATTATGTGTCAGAGCTGTATAGTTTTTGGTAATATTCCGAAAAATATTTTCAAAATGGCAGCCAAAATGGCGGACCGGATAAAAAAAAATTTGAGCGAAAAAATCGTGTTGTATATCGTTTGAAAGCTCTTAAAGAGTAGAAAAAGAAAATATATTTCATGGTCAAAATTTAAAAATTTTTTGAAAATTTAAAAATGGCGGCTAAAATAATGAACCCAAAAAATTTAAAATTGAAGGAATAACTCGAGTAATATATCGTTGTAAAGCTCTTGATTAGTAGAACAAAAAAATGTTATATACTAAATTCCGAAAAAATTCAACATGGCGGCCATAATTTAATATAATAATTAGTTTTTACTAATTTTATAAGAATTTACAAGATAAAGATCTATTGTAATATACTTTAGATACTTTTATACAAGTAAAATTAACTATATGTCAGAGCTGTATAGTTTTTGGTAATATTCCGAAAAATATATTCAAAATGGCGGCCAATATGGCGGACCGGATAAAAATTTTTGAGCAAAAAATCGTGTTGTATATCGTTTAAAAGCTCTTAAAGAGTAGAAAAAAGAAAATATATTTTTCATGGTCAACATTTCAAATTTTTTTATTAATTTAAAAATGGCGGCTAAAATAATAAACTCAAAAAAATAAAATTTAAAGCGAGCCTTCTTTTACCATTTATTATTATAAATATACGCGAGCCTTTTTAATATGCATTAATATTAAATATAAGCAATCTAGCGAGCGAAGCGAGCCTATTTTTAAATTAAGCAATCTAGCGAGCGAAGCGAGCCTTTTTTACTATGCATTAATATTTAATATAAGCAATCTAGCGAGCGAAGCGAGCCTTTTACATATAAATATAGCAATCTAGCGAGCGAAGCGAGCCTTTTTACTTGCATTAATATAAATATAGCAATCTAGCGAGCGAAGCGAGCCTTATTACAATATATTTTATTATAAATATAAGCAATCTAGCGAGCGAAGCGAGCCTATTTTAACGTTGTATTATTATAAATATAAGCAATCTAGCGAGCGAAGCGAGCCTTTTTTCTATTATAAATATAGCAATCTAGCGAGCGAAGCGAGCCTTTTTTTATGCATTAATATTTAAATATAGCAATCTAGCGAGCGAAGCGAGCCTTTTTACTATGCATTAATATTTAATATAAAGCAATCTAGCGAGCGAAGCGAGCCTTTTTACTATGTATTATTTATAAATATACGCAATCTAGCGAGCGAAGCGAGCCTCTTTTAATAATATAAATCTACGCAATCTAGCGAGCGAAGCGAGCCTTTTATATATTTATTATAAATATAAGCAATCTAGCGAGCGAAGCGAGCCTATTTTTAACGTTGTATTATTATAAATCTACGCAATCTAGCGAGCGAAGCGAGCCTTCTTTTATTATTATTTATTATAAATATACGCAATCTAGCGAGCGAAGCGAGCCTTTTTTTATATATTATATAAATCTACGCAATCTAGCGAGCGAAGCGAGCCTTTTTACAATATATTTTATTATAAATATAAGCAATCTAGCGAGCGAAGCGAGCCTTCTTTTACATGCATGAATATAAATCTACGCAATCTAGCGAGCGAAGCGAGCCTTCTTTTACCATATTATTATAAATATACGCAATCAAGCGAGCGAAGCGAGCCTTTTTTACTATGCATTAATATAAATCTACGCAATCTAGCGAGCGAAGCGAGCCTTTTTTACAATATATTTTATTATAAATATAAGCAATCTAGCGAGCGAAGCGAGCCTTTTTTAACATATATAAATCTAGCAATCTAGCGAGCGAAGCGAGCCTTTTTACAATTATTATTATAAATATAAGCAATCTAGCGAGCGAGCGAGCCTTTTTTTGTATTTATAAATATAAGCAATCTAGCGAGCGAAGCGAGCCTTTTTTAACTTTGTATTATTATAAATATAAGCAATCTAGCGAGCGTAGCGAGCCTTTTTTACTATGAAATGTTAAAGATACCTAAACTAGCAAGCGATGCGAGCCTTTTGAGTTATACTTTAAAATAGTATAGCATCCGAATGTTTTGATAAACTCATTTCGCTTGTTTTAAAAAATAAATGAGTTCTTGATTACGCAAACTTTTGATGTGCGCATTCTTGAACGAACGTAAGTGAGTTCTTACATTTCAGAAGATTGGGACGCGCGTAATGTTTGTATGTTTGTGTGTGTTGTTTGTACGTGTCGCGATAACTGCCGTAAAAATTGACCGATTTTGATAAAATTTTGTATACAGGTAAAACTAATTATGTGTCAGAGCTGTATAGTTTTTGGTAATATTCCGAAAAATATTTTCAAAATGGCGGCCAAAATGGCGGACCGGATAAAAAAAAATTTTGAGCGAAAAAATCGTGTTGTATATCGTTTTTAAAGCACTTAAAGAGTAGAAAAAGAAAATATATGTTTCATGGTCAACATTTTAAAATTTTTTGAATAATTTAAAAATGGCGGCCAAAATAATGAACTCAAAAAATTTAAAATTAAAGAAATAACTCGAGTAATATATCGTTGTAAAGCTCTTGATTAGTAGAACAAAAAATGTTATATACTAAATTCCGAAAAATTCAACATGGCGGCCATAATTTAATATAATAATTAGTTTTTACTAATTTTATAAGAATTTACAAGATAAAGATCTATTGTAATATACTTTAGATACTTTATACAAAAAATTAACTATATGTCAGAGCTGTATAGTTTTTGGTAATATTCCGAAAAATATTTTCAAAATGGCAGCCAATATGGCGGACCGGATAAAAAAATTTTGAGCAAAAAATCGTGTTGTATATCGTTTAAAAGCTCTTAAAGAGTAGAAAAAGAAAATATATTTTTCATGGATAAATATCAATTTAAAAAGCGAAGCCTTTTGTACTATGCATTAAAAACATATAATTAGCGAAGCGAGCCTTTTTTGCTATGCAATATAAATATAAATACGCAATTAAAGCAATCTAAGCGAAGCGAGCCTTTGCTATGATTAATAAAAATTAGCAATCTAGCAGCGAAGAGCCTTTTTTTACTTTATTATTATAAATTACGCAATCTAGCGAGCGAAGCGAGCCTTTTTTACTATGTGATTAATATTTAAATATAAGCAATTCTAGCGAGCGAAGCGAGCCTTTTTTACTATGTATAATATAAATATTAGCATCTAGCGAGCGAAGCGAGCCTTTTTACTTTGTATTATTATAAATATAGCAATTAGCGAGCGAAGCGAGCCTTTTTTAGTATGATTATATTAAACATGTACACTCTAGCAAGCGAAGCGAGCGTTTTTGCTATGCATTAATATAAATCTACGCTGATCTAGCGAGCGAGCGAGCCCTTTTTTACTATGTATTGAATTGAATGAATGAATGGAATGACCTTATATTCAACATTAAAACATTATAAGATGTTACAAATTTGTTTTACATATTTATTACTAAAAAACAATGTTTAAAATCAGCGCTTAGCTAAGTGTTTGGAAACAAATTGCGTTTCCTATTTTTTTTACTATGTATAATTGTAAAAGTAGCAATCTAGCAGCGAAAGCGAGCCTTTTTGATGTATTAATATAAATAACGTAATCTAGCGAGCGAAGCGGAGCCTTTTTTAACTTTGTAATATTACAAATTATAAGCAATTTAGCGAGCGAAGCGAGCCTTTTTACTATGTTTATGTAAAAATAGCAAATCTAGCCGAGCGAAGCGAGCCTTTTTTACTATGTATTAGGATATAATATTAAGCATTCTAGCGATCGAAGCGAGCCTTATTTTAACTTTGAATTATTATAAATATAAGCAAATCTAGCGAGCGAAGCGATCCTTTTTTATATGTTTTTATGGATTAAATATAAGCTGTCTAGCGAGCGAAGCGAGCCTTTTTTTAACTTGAATTATTTTAAAAATAAGCATTCTAGAAAGCGAAGGCGAAGCCTTTTCTAACTATGTATTATTTTAAATATAGCATTCTAGCGAGCGAAGCGAGCCTTTTATACTTATGTATTAGATAAAAGAGAACCATTTTAGCGAGCGACAGCGGAGCCTTTTTACTATGTTTTGTTTTTAAATATAAGCATTCTAGCGAGCGAAGCGAGCCTTGGTTACTATTATATTGTAAACATAGGCCAATCTAGCGAGCGAAGCGAGCCTTTTTGTAAGTATATTATAAATATACGCAATCTACGAGCGAAGCGAGTCTTTTTTTAACTTTGAAATATTATAAATATAAGCAATCTTTAGCGAGCGAAAGCCGAGCATTGTATCATAATACATTTTTTACGATGTATATGATAAAATATACGTAATTGTAGCAGCGAAGCGAGCCTTTTTGATTTTTACTTTGAAATAGTATAGCGTCCGATGTTTCGATAAGGGACTATCTCGCTTGCTTTAAATAAATTAATTTTATTTGATGTATGTTTGTGACTGTGAGTGTTGGATGCAACGCATTACTAGTTTTAGCTGACATTTCTAAAAATTTATAAAAAATGTTGGACCATGAAAAATACGATTTGTCTTTTTCATACGCTGTAAGAGCTTTTAAACGTATATCAACACGATTTTGCTCAAAATTCCGCGTCCGCCATATTGGCCGCCATTTTGAATAATTTTTTTTCGAATATTACCAAAAACTATACAGCTCTGATATATAGTTTTAATTTTACTTGTATAAAAAAGTATCTAAAGTATATTACAATAGACTTATTTGGTAAATTTCTGATAAAATTAGTAAAAATAATTATTATATTAAATTAGGCCGCCATGTTTATTTTTCCGAATTTAGTATATAACAATTTTTGTGTCTACTAATCAAGAGCTTTACAACGATATATTACTCGAGTTTATTCTTCAATTTTAAATTTTTTTGTTCAGTTATTTCAGCCGCCATTTTAAATTTTTCAAAAAATTTTAAATTTTGACCATGAAAACATATATTTCTTTTTTTTAACTCTTAAGAGCTTTCAAACGATATACACACGATTTTATTCGCTCAAAAATTTTTTTATCCGGTTCAGCCATTTTGGCTCCATTTGAAAATATTTTTTCGGAATATTACTAAAAAACTATACAGCCTCTGACACATAATTAGATTTACCTGTATACAAAATTTTCATTAAAAATCACGGTCAATTTTTACGGCAGTTATCGCGACACGTACAAACAAACACACCAAACAAAACGCGCCGTCCCAAATCTTCCTTGAAATGTTAAGAAACCTCACTTACGGTCGTTCAAACTAGTTAATGCGTTGCCCATCAAGGAACTCACGGCAAAGGAATACATAAAAAAAATATTAATTTAAAACAAGCGAAATGAGTTTAGTCAAAACATTCGGAATGCTATACTATTTTAAAGTAAAAACTCAAAAAGGCTCGCATCGCTTGCTAGTTTAGTATCTTTAACATTTTACATAGTAAAAAGGCTCGCTACGGCTCGCTAGATTGCTTATATTTTATAATAATACAAATAGAAAAAAAGGCTCGCTCGGCTCGCTAGATGCTTATATTTATAATAAAAATATATTGAAAAAAGCTCGCTTCGCTCCGCTAGATTGCTAGATTTATACTAGTAATGCGTTGCATCAAGAACTCACGGCTAAGAATTTCATAAAAAAATATTAATTTAAAACAAGCGAAATGAGTTTATCAAAACATTCGGATGCTATACTATTTTAAAGTTAAAAAAAGGCTCGCATCGCTTGCTAGTTTAGGTATCTTTAACAACATATTAAAAAAAGGATCGCTTTAGATTGCTTATAATTATAATAATTACAAAGTTAAAAAAAGGCTCGCTTCGCTCGCTTAGATTGCGTAGATTTATATATTAATACATAGTTAAAAAAGGCTCGCTTCCGCTCGCTGATTGCTTATATTATAAATTAAATAGTTTAAAAAAGGCTCGCTTCGCTCGCTAGATTGCTTAGATTTATATTAATGCATAGTAAAAAAGGCTCGCTTCGCTCGCTAGATTGCTTATATTTATCAAAAAATATATTGTAAAAAGGCTGCGCTTCGCTCGCTAGATTGCTGTACATTTATATTAATGCATATTAAAAAAGGCTCGCTTCGCTCGCTTGTTGCGTATCTTTATTAATAATAAATGTAAAAGAAGGCTCGCTTCGCTCGCTAGATTGCGTAGATTTTATTAATAATCAAACGTTAAAAATAGGCTCGCTTCGCTCGCTAGATTGCTTATATTTATAATAAAATATATTGTAAAAAAGGCTCGCTTCGCTCGCTAGATTGCGTATATTTATATTAATGCAAAAATAAAAAAGGCTCGCTTCGCTCGCTAGATTGCGTATATTTATAATAATACATAGTAAAGAAGGCTCGCTTTGCTCGCTAGATTGCTTATATTAATATTAATGCATAGTAAAAAAGGCTCGCTTCGCTCGCTAGATTGCTTATATTTATAATAATACAACGTAAAAATAGCTCGCTTCGCTCGCTAGATTGCGTAGATTTATATTAATGCATAGTTAAAAAAGGCTCGCTTCGCTCGCTTGATTGCGTATATTTATAATAATAAATGGTAAAAAAAAGGCTCGCTTCGCTCGCTAGATTGCGTTATTTATAATGATGTAAAAGAAGGCTCGCTTCGCTCGCTAGATTGCGTATTTATAATAATAAATAAAAAAGGCTCGCTCGCTCGCTAGATGCGTTAATTTATAATAATACAACGTTAAAAATAGGCTCGCTTCGCTCGCTAGATTGCTTATATTTATAATAAAATATATTGTAAAAGGCTCGCTTCGCTCGCTAGATGCGTAGATTTATATTAATGCAAGTAAAAAGATCGCTCGCTAGATTGCGTATATTTATAATAATACATAGTAAAAGAAGGCTCGCTTCGCTCGCTAGATTGCTTATATTAAATATTAATGCATAGTAAAAAAGGCTCGCTTCGCTCGCTAGATTGCTTATATTTATAATAATACAACGTTAAAAATAGGCTCGCTTCGCTCGCTAGATTGCTTATATTTATAATAAAATATATGTAAAAAAAGGCTCGCTTCGCTCGCTAGATTGCTTTATTTAATATTAATGCATAGTAAAAAAGGCTCGCTTCGCTCGCTAGATTGCTTATATTTATAATAATACAACGTTAAAAATAGGCTCGCTTCGCTCGCTAGATTGCGCTAAAAAGGCTCGCTTCGCTCGCTAGATTGCTTATATTTTAATATTAATGCATAGTAAAAAAGGCTCGCTTCGCTCGCTAGATTGCTTATATTATAATAATACAAGTTAAAAATAGGCTCGCTTCGCTCGCTAGATTGCTTATATTTATAATAAAATATATTTAAAAAAGGCTCGCTTCGCTCGCTAGATTGCTTATATTTAATATTAATGCATAGTAAAAAAAGGCTCGCTTTCGCTCGCTAGATTGCTTATATTTATAATAATACCGTTAAAAAAGGCTCGCTTCGCTCGCTAGATTGCTTATATTTATAATAAGCTAAAAAGGCTCGCTTCGCTCGCTAGATTGCTTATATTTATATAAATAGTAAAAAAGGCTCGCTTCGCTCGCTAGATTGCTTATATTTATAATACAACGTTAAAAATAGGCTCGCTTCGCTCGCTAGATTGCTTATATTTAATATTAATGCATATTAAAAAGGCTCGCGTATATTTATAATAATAAATGGTAAAAGAAGGCTCGCTTTAAATTTTATTTTTTGAGTTATTATTTTAGCCGCCATTTTTAAATTAATAAAAAAATTTGAAATGTTGACCATGAAAAATATATTTTCTTTTTCTACTCTTTAAGAGCTTTTAAACGATATACAACACGATTTTTTGCTCAAAAATTTTTATCCGGTCCGCCATATTGGCCGCCATTTTGAATATATTTTTCGGAATATTACCAAAAACTATACAGCTCTGACATATAGTTAATTTTACTTGTATAAAAGTATCTAAAGTATATTACAATAGATCTTTATCTTGTAAATTCTTATAAAATTAGTAAAAACTAATTATTATATTAAATTATGGCCGCCATGTTGAATTTTTCG
This sequence comes from Microvelia longipes, assembly GCA_018340805.1. Lineage (NCBI taxonomy): Eukaryota > Metazoa > Arthropoda > Insecta > Hemiptera > Veliidae > Microvelia > Microvelia longipes. Next base: position 6,414,313 of record JACMZG010000008.1, read on the forward strand.
GAATTAGTAGTATATAACATTTTTTGTTCTACTAATCAAGAGCTTTACAACGATATATTACTCGAGTTATTCCTTCAATTTTAAATTTTTTGGGTTCATTATTTTAGCCGCCATTTTTTAAATTTTTCAAAAAATTTTTAAATTTTGACCATGAAACATATATTTTCTTTTTCTACTCTTTAAGAGCTTTCAAACGATATACAACACGATTTTTTCGCTCAAAATTTTTTTTTATCCGGTCCGCCATTTTGGCTGCCATTTTGAAAATATTTTCGGAATATTACCAAAAACTATACAGCTCTGACACATAATTAGTTTTACCTGTATACAAAATTTTATCAAAATCGGTCAATTTTTACGGCAGTTATCGCGACACGTACAAACAAACACACACACACAAACACACAAACACAAAAACAAACGCGCCGTCCCAATCTTCTTGAAATGTAAGAACTCACTAAAACGTTCGTTCCAAAAAAGGCTCGCTAACGCTCGCTAGGATTGCTTATATTTTATAATAAATACCAAAGTTAAAAAAAAGGCTCGTTCGCTTCGCTAGATTGCTTATATTTGTGAATAAAATATTTGGTAAAAAAAGGCTCGCTTCGCTCGCTTGAGGTTTCTTATATTTTGTAATAATACAACGTTAAAAATTAGGCTCGCTTCGCTCGCTAGGAGTGCTTATTTATAATAAAATATATGTAAAAAAGGCCGCTAGCTCGCTAGATTGCGTAGATTTTATAAATGCATAGTAAAAAGGCTCGCTTTCCCTCGCTTGAATGCGTATATTTATAAATAATAAATGGTTAAAAGAAGGCTCGCTTCGCTCGCTAAATTGCGTAGATTTATATTCATGCATGTAAAAGAAGGCTTCGCTTCGCTCGCCTAGATTGCTTAGTATTTATAAAAAAACATATATTGTAAAAAAGCTTCGCCCTTCGCTCGCTAGATTGCTTATATTTATAATACAACGTTAAAAATTGGCTTCGCTTAGCTCGCTAGATTGCTTAATTTATAATAAAAATATATTGTAAAAAAGGCCGCTTCGCTCGCAGATTGCGCGTAGATTTATATTAATGCATAGTAAAAAAGGCCGCTTCCCTCGCTTGATTGCGTATATTGTATAATTAATAAATGGTTTAAAAGAAGGCTCGCTTCGCTCGCTAAATTGCCGTAGATTTATATTCATGCATGTAAAAGAAGGCCGCTTCGCTCGCTAGATTGCTTATATTTATAATAAAATTATATGTAAAAAAAGGGCTCGCTTCGCTCGCTAGATTGGCGTAGATTTTATATTTAATGCATTATTTTGTAAAAAAAAGCTCACTTCGCTCGCTTTGATTGGCGTATATTTATAATTTAAATTTAAAATTTGGGTTAAAAAGGAAGGCTGCGGCTTTCGCCTTCGCTAAAGATTTGCCTTATATTAAAAATATGTTATTGCATTAGTTTTAAAAAAAAAGGGCTCGCCTTCGGCTCCGCTAGGATTGCTTTATATTTATAATAATACCAAACGTTTTTAAAAAAATAGGCTGGCTTCGCTCGCTAGATTGCTTATATTTATAATGAAAAATATATTGGTAAAAAGCTCGCTTCGCTCGCTAGAATTGCT
>JACMZG010000008.1:6418530-6462870 GCA_018340805.1 Microvelia longipes
GAACCGATGAACTTAAAATTAGGTAGGAATATACCTCTCAATATGACAAAGAAATATTCCAAATTTAGTTTTGATATTGGCCGCCATTTTGAAATAATTTACTTTTGAAATTTTAAAATTTTGACGCTTAATGCCAAAGTATACACGTGTTTTGACATATAACCGTCGTTGGAACCGCAAAAAATAGAAAACAATATATAAAACTCCGATCAAAATCTACTAATTAGTTAAAAGTTATAGCGAACTTAATTATTAATTAGTGTGGCACTTTTGTTAAACGTAAAGCTTGTTTACATTTGCCAGGTTACAAATTTTCGCCAAAATTTAAATAATTTAATAATACGAGGAAAAATCGGAACTTTTACTCATTTAAGATTATGCGAAGTTTAACGCTCTTGTATGCTTTTTTATACTAATTAATTATTATTGTTTAAAAATAATAGAAAAAACGATACGGGGTACCTCGGAGTTTAAAAACCCATTTAAGTTAAAAGGCCATTTGCTAACCATCCTATTCTGAGGACGAGCGAGAAGCGAGTCCGAAGTACATAAACTCTAGGCCATTAGTAACCATCCTATTCTGAGGACGAGCGAAGCGAGTCCGAAGTACATAAACTCTAGGCCATTAGTAACCATCCTATCTCGAGTCCAAGTACATAAACTCTAGGCATTGTAACCCTATTCTGAGACGAGCGAAGCGAGTCCGAAGTACATAAACTCTAGGCATTAGTAACCATCCTATTCTGAGGACGAGCGAAGCGAGTCCGAAATACCATAAACTCTAGCTTAGTAACCATCCTATTCTGAGGACGAGCGAAGCGAGTCCGAAGTACATAACTCTAGGCATAGTAACCATCCTATTCTGAGGACGAGCGAAGCGAGTCCGAGGGTGTGGAAAAGTTCCGAGGTACCCGTACCGATTTTTAATCATAACAAGAGGTACATTCGTACCAAATTTCATCCAAAATTATAATTTTATTATATTTAATAATTTTAAAGTTAAGTATGTATGTCTTTCGATAAAAATTTAACTAATGCTGATAACTAGATGAAACTTGGCTCTTTAATGTCTTACATAGGACTACATGCGTATTAAATTTTAATTTGATCCGATATTGTTTTCGTGTTTTATGAATTTTTGAAATTGTTGTTGAGTCATTAATGGCGGTTAATGACGTCATTAAAACATTACCTTCCGGAAGCACAACTAGACCTAGAGGTTGATTTTCGTACATATTCAACTTTTCTAGCATAAACACACTGGGAGCTACGATGATAACTGACACACACACACATACAGACAACTCGCTAAAAACCACTTAAATAGTCTTAAAACACCTGAAAAAGACAGCTCTGGTGAAATCTCGGTTTCAGAATTTTGATGCAAACACATAAACTTTTCCTATATACCTACCGTGCAGGTAAGGAAAAAGTAAAAAACTTAATTGCGAGTGTGCAATTTGAAACTGCTAAAATTAACTTTTGAATCTATTTGACCGAAGAATTTCTATGGCTTATAGAGAGTTACCCATCTCATTTTTTTTATAATTTTAGGATCACCCCTTCTTGGTTAGATAGGGGGGGGGAGGACCATTTTTGGTGTTTTTTTTATATTTTTGAAGGATATAATGGCCGCCATTTGGAAAATGCGACACATGTTATAACCTTCTCATCAAATACCTACAATTTGATACCCAATCGATGTTTTCCAAAATGTTCGCATTTTGGCGATTGTGCGCATGAATCGCAAACTGCGTATTTAAATAACGGCTGTATTTTTCCAAGTTGTACATGTGTACCAAATTTCAAGTCTCTAGCTGTTATAGTTCAAGAGATTTAGGTGATTGACAAACAGAACGACAGACACGTGACAGAAAGTATCAAAATTTCGAAAATTATCTTCGAAACCCTAAAAATATTATCAATAAAATGCCAGTTTAGGGCTCGGGTGCATATCGCATCCAACATGCTTCAAAAATGAATTAAAGTTGACGAGACTATTTTACAATATATACAATTCATAAAACTGAGAGCACATCCCGGGCGTCGAACCCCGGACCTTCGGCGTCGGAGGCAGAATAACGATTATTATTTAATAAAATTAATGTGTATTATTTTATAATCATATAAATTAAGGATTATTATTTTAATTATTTTTGATTTTAGGTTAATTTATTAAAAAATTAATGAAATTCATATTTATTAATTAATTAAATAAATTATGTTTAGTAAATAATAAAATTATGTCTACAAATTATGATGTGTATTAATTTTTTAATCAATACATTACGGTTTATTCATTAATTAATTTAAAAATTGATAATAATAATATATAATAAAAATATCATTTAAACAATTAAATGTAGTTTTATAAAAGTAAATGTGAAGGTCTAAAAGAATTTTTTTAGAAGTCAAAGAGTAGTTGTTAGTAAACAGTAAGAAAGAGATAAGGAAAAAGGAAGGTCCCGGGAGGTCAAAATAAAGCAAGGCACTCTCGGTCATAATGGCGGCCCTACGCGTGTGAGTGTGTGTGTCCACTGCCCTCTTCTACCCCCTTAGTTCTCACGTAGCAGCGATAATAATGGCCCAAATCGCGTCAAATTTGGTTAACACTCTATTTAGACACATAAAATGTGACGTAACGTTTTACTTTTTCCTGAATGAAGAGTAAAAATGGTACTTCTAAGCGTGATATCAAGATAATTAGAGAGATAAAAGATAATTAGTTGTAGAGTAAGTGTACAAAATTTTAATGCTCTACGACCAATAGCGACGATGCTATCCAAGAACTGTTGCAGGGGATAGCCTTAAACTACGCAACACTAAATAACTTAACGCAATAATAAACTAACAACCCGCCATCAGCCAAATAAAATAAATACATATTTACGATAATATTACGTTATATGAACAACGGCTTAAATTTATTTTATTATTTTTCAGTGAAAATAAAACCAATTATTAATGTTAAATGTGTTTAAATGTTATTAATTCTAATGTCAAATTTATCGTGGTCGTAATTTATTAAAACCAAGGATCGATGTCATATTACTTTTATGAAAGTGATACATAGTTGATAATATAAAAAAGCGGGAAACAACATCTGTTCTTTCAGGAATGTGACAGGCGTTGTGTAGTTGGGGAGATCAAGGTTATCGAACTTGATAACGCTTCAAGCGGATTTCCCCGGAACTAGAAAGTTCCGGGGAAATCCGCTTGAAGTGACACCTGACGGACCTGATTTAATTCCTTGTCCATAAACTGTCTGAAGAGTGGACCGACTAGGAATCCCCTATCTAGTTTGTCTCTCTGTAGTACTATATATTCCTCTATGCTGTAACTTATTTTTTTTATCTTAATTTTGTAAATTTTTTGTTTCTTGATTTTTCAATATATTGGCAAATAAATAAATATCAGCTGTTTCTTATTTTTAAATAACATTTTTTTCTTTTCTTAATTGTTGAAATATTTTCATGTTTTACCCACTTTTTATAAATTAACTTTTGGTTTGATGCTCTTAACTACTGTTTCACATATGTGGTGTTGTAACTATATTACTTATTGTAAGTTTGGGCTATGATTATTTTAATATTAACTTTTGGTTTTGATGCTCTTAACTATGTTTCACATATGTGGTGTTGTAACTATATTACTTATTGTGTTTGGGCTATGATTATTTTTAATATTAACTTTTGGTTTGATGCTCTTAACTACTGTTTCACATATGTGGTGTTGTAACTATATTACTTATTTAAGTTTGGGCTATGATTATTTTAATATTAACTTTGGTTTGATCTCTTAACTACTGTTTCACATATGGTGTTGTAACTATATTACTTATTGTAAGTTTGGGCTAATGATTATTTTAATATTAACTTTTGGTTTGATGCTCTTAACTACTGTTTCACATATGTGGTGTTGTAACTATATTACTTATTATAAGTTTGGGCTATGATTATTTTAATATTAACTTTTGGTTTGATGCTCTTAACTACTGTTTCACATATGTGGTGTTGTAACTATATTACTTATTATAAGTTTGGGCTATGATTATTTTGGACCAATTGAGGGAACAGTACAGTAGACTTCCAGTCGCAGTGCAAATGGGTCTATCTCGACTCCAACCCAATCTTTTAATAATAATAATAAAACCTAACAATTACAAACACTCCACACACATACTCATACATTGTGATACCAAACCAACTAACACTGATTAGAATTGCTTGCTTCTCTCTACTGGTTAAGGCCGTTTCCAGAAGATAAATCACAAAGCCCTCAGTCCTAAGAAGTTGTTTTTATTATTATTTTATTGTTATTGTTCTTATTTGTTGGCCAAGCATTAATGATGAGATATCCAAAGCACTTAAAGTATTATGCAAATAAACAAAATGATCTGTCGAGATATTTTCTTATGACAACATATTTATGTATTACTATAGGAGTCACCTGTGGTGTAGTGGTTAAGGTAAGGTTAAGCGGCCAATACACAGAATGAATGGACTTTAGTTGTGGGTTCAATCCCAGCACGGGCCTCTAGGATTTTTATGAGAGGGATAAAAATTCTGCATACCACGTCCTTCAGAAGGGACGTAAAGCCGGTGGTCTCGAGCCTATGCGTTGTCAGGTACTCGTTAAAGATCCCTTACCCTAAATGAAACTGGGTCTAGGCAAAATTTAGAACCCTCATAGTAGATTCATTATAATACTATACTGTTTCTGCCTTGTAGTTTAAAGTGTGTGGAGGTTTGGTTTAACAGTGAGAGCACGTGTTGTTCCCAGTTTTCACTAGACTATAAGAGTCAGTGAAAATATGTATGATTGCTTTCCATGAGAGAAACATAGAAATTCACGGCTCTTCTGTCTAGATTAGATGAAATATACCTACACTTGAAATTAAAAGAGTAGAACACTATCTTAGGGAGCTGGCAAAAAGGGCCCAACAACGTGGCCTACTTGCTGGTAGTTACTACCACTCCCCATATTACTACTACTACTATAAGATATAACTAGAAAATTATCTTTAATTCCTTTACGATATATTTCATTCAGGTTCAGGTGGATGACTCAGCTTATTCTCAACTACCATGGCAATGACATTACCTTAATTTTCCTTTGTCTCTTCTTCTTGGGTCTGTCACTGCCCCCACTATCACTGTCCCCTCCTGACTTTGGTTTCTTTTTCCTCCCGCCTCCAGGTCCTCTTTTCCTCTTCTCTCCCTTCTCCTTCCTATCACATCAACAATAATATAGAAATATTGAGATGGCAATTCAATACTGAAATTAATTTTTACAGCTGTAAATTGAACTTCATTATTTTGCTTTAACAATTCAATATTCAAGCTTCAATACACACACACACAAATATATAATTTTAACCGTGGGGCTTTGGGTGAACTCACACCGGATGGCCAGTCCGGAACCCCACAGAAAAAGGGGATTCCTTTGACTAGGAATCCTGGCCTAATTAAGTCTGAAAGATATCAGGGTGTTAATCAGAAAACATAAGTAGCATTCAGAGTATATAAATTTATTGATAAAACTAAGTTGACATATATTTTTATAAGTTGTATTAGAATAATTAGTATAATAGTATCAGATATGCTTAACAGGTCTACAGTGTATCGACAACTTTAAAAATCTTGACAGCTCAGTTTAGGCACCACCGATTCTAAAAAAAAAAAAATCCCTACAAAAAGGCAGCGGGGAAAAAACTTTGTAAACAAATCAGGTTATGTTACCCGTGTTTTCATGGCGATGTTTCTACATTTCTTTTGTGTAGTTTTATTATTTAGGAAGTATGCAAATGTGGAAAAAAATGAATTGTGAAGGGAAATAATAAACACAAGAAGAACCACAAACGAAGTGAACGAATGCCGGGAAGGAGGTTATTTCCCTACAGGGGTTATGGGAGTAGGGATTTTTTTTTCTCTGTCAAGAGAGGGGTTGGCAGCGGCTTCTCTGATTTGTCGATCCCCAAAATGCTTTTGACCTTGGGGATTTTTAAACTTAACGATACACTGTAGGTAAGATCAGTCAGTTTATAAGTTTATCAATATTACTACTATGCACATAAAAACGGTAAATCCTCTACCATAGGACAAAGTATTACTTACAGGTTGCTGCGAAGATCATGGTGAGGAGCATCCTAACTCTTATACAAATCTTAAACTACTCCTTTACTGATTAATTACAGATTTGATGACTCTTGAACAACTATCTACTGATTCATTATTCATGCATTACTCTACTAGATTTAACTCAAGAGATAGCTTAAATAGTTAAGGGTGGTAACCCCTTCCAGAAGACCAATCCTATCAGAACGTGCGCTCATTGAACTCATTGAAGCATAATCTAATTGGACATGTTAAAATCACGGGTTTCACTCACACTCATTCACACTGACATAACTACTCATTCATTTACAGGTCTTCAAAGCTAAAAGAACATGTTTATTAAAAACATCTGCGGATGTTATCTTGACCCTGAGATTGTTTGTCCCAACTCAGGATGATCTCATCCTTTAAACAAGTTGTGTTCAAACTCAATAACAAGCTTAACCAATTCCCCTGTTATAATAATTTTTTTCTCTTAAGTAATGACCCAGTGTAATTTACCTTGGCCTAGGAGATCCATCTCTGGGTCCCTCCGAGTCAGAACCGTCAGATTCCACAATATCTCCCTTCTTCCTTCCCTTACCAGGTCTCTTCTCAGATGGGAAATCATTAAATACCAGAGCATTTTTACGTTTCTCTTTGTATTCCAGACGTTTCTGCGACAGCAACTCCAGCTCTGCCTTTTTACGCTCCTCTTCCGCTTTCTAAAAAAGTATAAAGTAACGACGGAGCTTATTAAATAATTGGAAACACATTTGCTCACATTTTTTTTTTTTTTTTTTTTTTTTTTTTTTTTTTTTTTTTTATTAATATGTATTTATTAATAAATATACAATTATACAAAGATTTCATACAAAGATAAATAATTAATTTATCCTAAACACTATATACAATAATTGTTACATTGTAACTTAACAAAATACTTCCTCCATCTCTAGGAAAAGTCTGTGCTGATGGAGGGAACCAGTGACTCAACTGGTCAGTTATTTGTATTATTATTTAATTATAAATTATATTTTCCTTTCCTTAAAAATAAAAATAAGTTAATGAATATTAATAAAATATATTTTTAATTTGTTTATTAAGATACACACATTCATCATGCAAAGAACAATAATTGTTATAAATTTTTTTTGTTAATTTAGCAATATAAATATACATTTTTTATAGTATTAGAAAACTTTTTGAATTTATTTTATTTATACTTAAATATATTAAAATTATATGTTAGATACTATATTTATATTTATTTAATTTTACAATCTAATATTCAGGGATATTTAAAGATAAAATCTATTGCACGTATGTAAAATTAAGGTAATCTATAATGTATTCTGTTGTATTTGAAGAAAGTCTTTCAGTTTAGTTTTGTAATTTTGCAGTGTTAAGTCATGTCTCTGTTGTTCAGTTAAGTTATTGTAAGTGAGTGCTGCTTGGTATTGCCAGTTTCTCTGTGCTGCAGTCGTCCGTCTGTATGGTACTCCGTATAATTGTTTAGTTTGGCTCCTTGTCCCCGCTCCGTGATTAATTTTTATTACGTTAAGCTTGCCTTCTGCTACCCTGGTCAAACACGACATTAAAAACATATTATCTACATTGAGTACATTTAATTCTTTATATAGCTTTGTTGTTGTTGACATTCTAGGCTTATTAAACAACAAAGAAATGCAATTAATTGAGGAAAGAAATGAAGAAGCCGATATCTAAATAATTAAAGTTAATCTAAAATTTTATATTTGAGTACATTTTTAATAATTCTATTGGAAAATATTGATCTCATAAACAAAATAGAAATATCAATGAAGAAATTTGGATTTTAGACAATTTTCAAAAAATAATGACCTTATTTACTTTCCTCCTTTATACCATTTGTTAGGTTTTGCACTGATGATGGCCTCTAGTTAGGTTGAAAGCGCTTTGCCAATAAAGTTTTATTTTGTGGAGAGACTTCTTTTCTTTCATTATTTATACCATAGGTACTTTTGAAGAATTACGTTACAACTCCAAAACCAAGATTTCTTCTGGATTATCACTTTCTGGCACTTTAGGACTCCTGATTAGTTCTTACCAAGTTGTTTATCTGTTATCATTGTAGCTAGTAGCTACAAGTGTGTTTTAAATAGTGATGAAACTAAGCACAAAAATTAACCTTCAGGTCGGGTTGTAGTTTACAGAAAATCCATTTTTTATATTGTTAGTAAACAGATATTAATGATTCTGCAAAATTTTTAATTATGCATAAAATTTGTAAAAAAATAGGTACATTTGAAAAAACACATGTGTCAACCTATATAAGACCAGCAAATGTGTCAAGTTTCATCTCATTATCAGCATTACTTTAATATTTCTTAAATGACAGTTTTTTAAAAAAAATTTTACTGAAAATAATCAAATTGATCAATTTGGCACAAATATATCCTTTAATGTAATACGTTAGTATGCATAATAGTGTACAAATACTATCAAATAAAGTACTACTTTAAATAAAATAGCACTGAGATTGCAGAAAGGGTTATCAAATTAATTATTCCTGTTTTAAATAATATTGGTGGATTTTAGTTCCCTTAACCAAGGAATTCCTAATGGTGTAGGTAGACAGGAAGCAGTTGAAAGTAAAAACTGAGGCAAGTGTTGTAGATAATTAAATCTTTAATTTGAACTAAAATTTAAATGGTAAAACATTAGGAAATTGTGACACACACACACACACACACCACATATATATATATATGTATATATATATATAATATTATATATATATATATATATATATATATATATATTATATATTATATATATATATATATATAATTTTAAAAAATTAATAAAAGTTTAAATGAAGGGAGTGTTTTATTAAAAGAAGTGTTTAACTGAGAGGAGTGTTAAACTGCCCAACTTTTTGAAGTACGTTTTAGAGCTGTAGTTTTTTCATGGCCTCATCGTCAAATATTAATTTTTGGGTATGTTTTAACTTAAGATGTAAAAGCAACCATCAGCTATCTCCAAACCTGAAGTATTAATTACAAACCAATTATTAATCAGGCTTAATGTTTCTCTTACATGGTCATTTACAAGCATTAGCATGTATTTTATAGGTTATTGATGGCCCTTGATGGTTATTTTTGTGCAGTAGTTGTTTTACATTCCTAAAGATGATTTTGACCATTAAAAGTAAAAAAAAAAATTTTAGTTTGAATTTTTAAGTTTAAAAAATCCGCGGGATTTTTATGGAAATTCCTTGAAAATTTATTTTATTTTAATTTTGGATACTTTTATTTTGAATCTGGTTTATTTCTTCTCTATTAGCATATATTTTATTTTGGTTGAATAATTTTTTAATTTTATTTAATTTAGTTTTGTAGTAGAATATTGAGGAGGCTTTGATTTTTCACTCACAACGGAGGTTAGGAAATTTCGGTTGTCCGCTTGTGGCCTCGGCGTTGTCGAGGGCTTGTCCCTTTTTCTTTGTTAATTTGGAAGTGGTTTTAATTTGTTTTGGTGTAAGAATTTAGTTTGGTTATGATGTTCAGGATAGTCTGTAAAAGTTATAGTCACCCTTCAAATGAAGGATTCTAGTCTTGGCTAAGATGGCAGGTCTAGGCATGGTACTTGGTTCCAAATTTGATTAAAATGATTACAACGGATTTTTGACAACCATTCATCCCTTCTCCTCAACCAAACTCTTAAAAACTTTCTATGCTTTTAATTTAAGTTAGTTTTAAGTATTGCGTAGCTTTATTTAAACCTAAGGTATGGATTTTATATTTGATGTCGCATTTTATGGTAGTAAAATAGAAATATATATATTTAATCGTCTTAACTGTGGTTATGAACCGTAACCAGGTTATGAACACCTTCTCAATACAGCATGAATTTAATTTAATTATTAATCAGAATCAATATTTTGTCATAAAAAACTTATAGAAGTTAACAATATAGTTTAATCTTATAAACTTCAAATGAAATGAGTTATTCTTTATTGAGTACTTAGTTTGTAAGTAACCTTACGTAATATTATTTTTAAGTCCATTTGGACTTCAATGAAGGCACCATAGGTTTGGTTCTTTTCCTACAGTAATCTAAAGAGAACCTGGTGCTCTATTTGTTATTTGGAAGGATTGAAACCATATTGTATTCTGAACTTAGATTCTGAGACTAAGTTCTAACTTAAGCCCACCCCTGCGGCCTGACTGAGTTGGGTATTTAAATTATATGTTATAGAGGGCAGAAGGAATATGACAAGGGATACCTGGGATTGAAGCTGTTTGAGCCTGAAGGCAGTTCTCTCTTGCTCCTGTTTTTCCCTGAGAGCTTTCTCCTCCTCGTCTGCTCTCCTAGCCCTTGCCACGTGATACTGAGCCTGACTCAGCAAATCCTGACACTGTCTCGCCTCAGCTCCTGCCATGGCTATGTCATACTTAGACCTATCTCCGTTCACAGACAAGTACTGCAAGTATCTGCACAAACACATCACCAGCTACACATCTTCATATCATATCACCATTTATTGCAAATTGATTTTACTCATTAAAATTACATATTTTTTTCAAAGCATCCATGCAAATCTGCATTGAGCTGTGCTTCACATCTTATTCAATAAAAATGGTTCTGAAAAGAAGAGGAGTCCCACAACATATACTTCTATTTGTATGGGAAATACTTAGTTTAAAAGAGGATTGATGAAGTAAAAGAAAGAAGGACAAAGTATTAAAAGAAAGAAGAGTAAAGAAGTGTATTAAAGAATACCTAAAATGTAAAAGGAGTACAGTAGGTAAAAGAAAGAGGAGCGATCAATTAAAAGTAAAGTAAAGAAAGAAGAATAACTGTATAAAAGAAACGTCAGAAACAAGAGTTAAGAAGGATGTAAGAAAAAACTAAAGTACAGTGTGCTACATTATGTTTAATAATAAATTATTTTATAGAATAATATAAATTGACAGAGAATCTCCACCTAAACAAGTTTTTAAACAAATTAGGATCAGGAGGCCAAATCAAATTAAATATATTTTTATTGTTTAAAAACTAAACAATACAATAATTTGCTAAGAATGGACGATAGAGTGCAGTCAAAAATAAAGGTGCCACAATGCACTATTTAAGAAATTCAAGCACAGATTAAATTGGAGTTTCCACGTGCATGATCTTGAGGCCTGTATTTATTAATATATATTATTGTAGGCGAATAATAAACGCACATTATTTATAAAAAGAATAAAACTATATATTTAAGAGCTTATGAACATTACACGCTAATTTTTCTAACCCCTTAAAAACAGGTTAGCCATGTCTTATTCTTACAACTAAATATAGATTTATAAAATTACAACAGTTATAGTCATGAGTAACTCATGTTTTTAAGTTGAACTTAACAAGTTTAAAATTGATATAAGCAACATATATTCTTTTGCCAGTGAAATAACTTGTAAAGCTTCATACACGACAGCAGTTCTGTTTTTTTCCTTACAAGGAAAATGCTAGACTTGATAGTGAAAATTTACTATAATGTCTAGCATAAAAAGAAGTGAGCATAATAAGCATAATAATTTCATATTTAAAAGAAAAGCATAAGCATTTCATATTTTTTCAATTTTCAATTCAATCCAACAAATCCTTTATTGCAAAAAAGTACAATATTTTATAAATAAAATATTCAAAAATAAATTTAAAAAAATATACAAATTGTATAAAAATATAAAAACAATTAAGCAATCCAATGATTTTTACACCATGAGATGTGTAATGGCCAAGTCACAAATAGCAATCCACACCTGGTATGCTGGCAACCACACCACATGTGAAGCTGATTCTATTAAAACATAACTTTCTTTAACACCCTCTCTAATATTGTTAGTTCTCGAGTTCTTGAGACTTTACGATCCTCTTCACAACAGAGGTTTTTCTCAAATATTTTTATTCCTCAATCGTATGAGTGAACTCCGCTTAGTAAAAAAGCCAAAATGCAATTTTTTGATTTTAAAATACACAAATAATTCCTTTTCTAAATTGAAATGTACATGTATAATTACTCTTACCCATTTGCTTGATTATTTTTCTTTAAATATTACATTGTAGCTAGAGCAATGATTTTTAATATTTCATCTTCACAAATATGACTTGATTTTCTTTCATAATTTTGTCTTAATGTTTTAGTCAGTCAGAATAATTAAATTCTATTCTCCTCAAAATGACTTTATTTCAGACTAATAAATATAAATAAATATAAATAAACCATTTATTGCAAATAAGATATACATTTTTTAGAAATTACATTTTTATTATTTGTGAGATCTATATATTTGCAAATCGGGGGTTACCACCGTGGTTACCTTCTTCAAGGCTTTGGAGCTGCTTTACTACTTATATTCTCTTTAAATTTTCTTCATTTTTAAATCTGAAATATTCTGCTGTTACAATAATTTTTCAAAAATATTTCGTCTATTATTATTATTTAAATTGTAAAGTTTAACTTTCTGATTTATTTGTTTCATTTATCTTCTATTACATATATTTATTAAATAAGCTATCGCTTTAATTTTATTTTTATGCTATATGCATATTTTTTGTACTATGTTTTTTATGTAAAAATTTAAAATAGCTATTTTAATTATCTTTATAATTCTATTTTTGTGAAATTATAATTTAATACTATTTTTGAAATAATAAAATAAATAAATTTTACTTTTAAAATAATAAAGGTATTTCCCTGTTTTTATTAAAATTATTATTATAAGTCAAATAACTATATTTTTAATTACACACTTAATTATTTAGTTATTAATTATTTTATTTAAGTATATAATTATTTTTGATTCTAATGGAATAAAATATTTTGTTAATAAAGGCTGAGTTTTAAAATTTTCATTTCAAGTTCTACTTTACCATCTTCATTGAGCAATCCTTTAATTAAAGTCCAATATTACTTGTTGGGTAAAATCGGTTCTTCTATAGAAGTTTTCTTGATAAATGCTTTTAAGCTTAACTTTTGCTCCTTTTGCGACACATCCTTAGTTTTACTGTTCTTTTTTGTTTGATTTCTTGTTGTGTTGCTTGATGTTGAGTTTATTTTCGGAATACTTTTAATTTGAATATTCTTAGCTTTGAAATCTTTAATTACTAAGCGGTCATATTTGATTATAGCATACTTTCCTTTTTCTCTAGCCATCAGCATTTTTGGGATAAGTATTTTTCGCTTGTCTTTTACAGTTTTAGGGTAATCCTCTCCTATACTTATTTTCTCTTCCAATGATATCAGCTTTTTTCGGTTTTCCATAACTAGAATCTTCATTTTAAACGCTATAAACGAAACACGGACGGGGTTAACCATCCTGTTCTCCCATTTACCTAATCTTTTTACATGGTCTATATCATTTGTTGTAATACTTAAACCCATTACACGGTTAAATATGTTTATGACTGTTTTCTCCAAGTCTTCTTGACCTACATTATCAAGACCATAAATTATAATATTTTTCTTTCTTGCTGTTCTTTCTAAATGACTTATCCTTTCATCTAGATACTCGATTTTTGTATTAATTTCTTCTATGATTTCTCTCAAGTCTTCTTTAATATGGCTCCGGATCTCTTTAATCAAGCTTAAAATTTCGCTCATAAATGACTTTTTAAAATCGCCAATTACTTTGCTCAGATTTGTATCACTCATGATTTTAGAGTTTTTATGTAATTTATTTAATAAACTTTTTATATTTTGTGAAGATAAAAATTTGTAATGTTTTGATAGCGTGATTAGCTGGAGAGTTCAATTTATTATATTATTGTTTTTCAGTACACAAGTAGGTATTCCCCGGAATTGTTTACAATATCCCTTCCCTACACTGAGTTTAATAAAATAATTTAAAGACGCGTTTTCTTGATTAAACACGTGAATTTATTAAACTTATTTAAAAGGTATTTTCTCAAAAACCGGCCGATAAAAATTGTTGACACTTAATATTCACTGAGACTAATTTATAAGTAGAACTTATGCAAAATTTGAAATTGAAATCACGATAAAAAACTTAATATTTATTGAAACAATTCGGACGCGATGTTACTTCTAATACGTTTGTCTAGCAACTCATTTCAGACTAATATATTTTTAATATAAATATATTTTTATTGTTTAAAAACTAAACAATAAAATAATTTGCTAAGAATGGTCAATAGAGTGAAGTCAAAAACAAAGGTGCTACAACGCACTTTTTAAGAAATTCTAGCACAGATTAAATTGGCGTTTCCATGTGCATGATCTTGATTCATGGGATTCTCTAGCTGTTCTAAGTTTACGTCTATTTTCTAAGTAAAAATATTCTTATTAGGTAGTTAAATCAATACTGAAATTTATTCTTAAATCTGACAAGATGTTAATTATAAAAGTCAAAACAATTTAAATAAAAAGAAATAAAACATTTCCCAAACACTTGAGGCCTGCATTTATTAATATAACTTATAGTCATGAGTAACTCATGTTTTTAAGTTGAACTTAACAAGTTTAAAATTGTTAAACTTTATAGATTTTATCATTTTATCAGTTTGATAAAATGATAAAATCATTTTATCAAACAACTTTACACTCATTACTTTTAACATAACACTTTTTTCTCTAGTTTTATTGCACAAATTTTCTATTTTATTACCTAAACCACAAACACAATTTTTATCAAACAAATAATAAATTTGGTATAAGTAATGATTTGACCTATAGAATGGATCAGAGGAAAGAGTTTATTATGAAGCACAAAAGTGGGGGTTTGAGCAATACATAACAAAGCTAAACAACAGCCATTCTTCCCTCATCTCAACTAAATTTATTTTTAAATTGTTTGGCAGATATAGAACTATACTGTAGTGCAAGTATAAGGAGCAAAACAAAGAGAATTGTGTGTGAAACCCTTCAAGAATGAGAGAATAATGACTGTTGTGAAACTTTTATATATATAACACACTGTTATATATAAAATTAAATGAAGATAGTTTCAATGTGAATGGACATAGTCACGAGTACATTACTAGGGTAAGAATTAAACTTATAGTGCCGCAGCACAGACTCCTGAAATCGGAAGTGGGGCAGTGCAGCTTGGGAATCAAACTTTTTAATAAGTTAAATCCCTGAATTGCAAGGCAACCTTTTAAAGTGTTAAAACAAATCTTAAAGCAAATTTTAACAGAGAAAGTGTTTTATTCTGTAAAGGACTTTTTTTAATTGCCAGTGATAAATTGCTCTACTATGACTTATCCTAATGTTTTGAAAAAAACGAAATGGAGGCAAACAAAAACTAAAACTAAGGATATAAAAAACACCATGACTCACTTCTGAGCAAGTTGTAATTCATGAACAGCCTGGAGAACAACATTCAGGGGCGATTTATCATCTTTAAGGATCTGAGTGGCGAGTCTTTGCAGAACCAGGGCTATGTTGTAGAGAAGTAAGGTGTCCTGCGGGGCAACCCTGCGGGCCTGTGCAAAGTAATACAATCACAATACAATTAATGATACAATTTTTTATAAAAATCACAAAGCAACCTCCGCTATAAACCACAATAATGGCTCAAATAATAATGAACACCCCACTCATTTTAAAATAATTTAAGTGTTATATTTTAAAAGAACTGAAATAATATAATATAATAATTCATTTTATATATATGATGATTTTCAACGATTGAAAGGTGTCTATTGTTGTTTTCAATCGTAGGTCAAATGTTGCAGAAGTAGGTTATTTTATGGCAGTGAATCCTGAGGTTATAGCTTTAACAATTGTACAATAGTTTCTCTAACTTTTGGATTATTTTCATTGTAAAACAAGATCTGAAGAGGACGCAAATCTAAAATTTGCATTTATAATACAAAAATTGAGATAAAGTTATATTGGAGTGTTTAACAATCTTTCTCACAGTGAAATCAAGCCAGGAAAACATTGGAGATTGGTTCATTTATAAATAAGGTTAAGGCCCGTATTCAAAGACGTTTCCTAACATTTTCCTAACATTCTCCTAACATTTTCCTAACTCCTAACATTCTCCTATCGTGTTTTAAAAGTCTTTTAGAAGCTTCGCATGATTCTATTTAGTAAAAACTAAGGTAGTTAAGTCAAAAAATGATACCATTGTAAGTAACGTAATATATCACAAAATATCAATGTTATTAACTTATTACCTGGGTTTACGACACACTTTGTCATAAACAACAATGCGGCCTTGCTTAGGCGAATGTTAAATATATTAGAAACTTTATTTACATATGTTTTCAGTAAACAGTAGAGTTAATACAAATACAATGTTCAATTATTGTAACAGCTTTCATAAATAAAGCAGTATTAAGCATTTCAAGTTTGAACGTGGACCAGGTTGTACGAATCCAAAGGCGTCTAAATGAAGACCTGTTAATCAGTGCAACACTGTTTTAATTTTGCTAAATCATTTACACAATTTTGTTTTTCGTATTTTGTCATCAAATTCATTTTTGTTGGTGTAAAATTTTTTTGGTATAATAATGGCTGAATTATTCACACCGGACCAACTGAATTTCCTCTTTGAATCGATAGCCCGCCACAAACAGACCATAGAAAATAAAAAATCTGATTTTGTTAAAAGAATTTCAGGGTAAACTCCCTAATAGTAAGGTAAGTGGATTAACAGTAACTTATATTATGTAAATTTATGTAGATAGTTATTAATACGACAAAGTGTGTCGTAAATCCAGGTAATAAGTTAATAACATTGATATTTTGCGATATATTACGTCATTTACAATGGTATCACTTTTTGACTTAACTACCTTAGGTTCTTACTAAAAAAAATCAAGCGAAGCCTCTAAATGACTTTTAAAACACGGGAATGATCATTTAAATTTCGTGGCTTAAAAACATTTCCCTTACCTAAACCTAAGGTGAGTGTTAAGAGAATGTTAGGAGTTAGGAAAATGTTAGGCGAATGTTAGGAGAATGTTAAGAAAAAGTTAGGTGTTAGGAGAATGTTAGGAAAAAGTTAGGAAAATGTTAGGAAAACGTCTTTGAATACGGGCCTAAGTTTGAGTCAATAATGGTAAAATACTTGACGGATAATGTGTCCGGAATTTTTCATTGATTAATTAATTAAATTAAGAATTGTTCGGAGAATAAAGCTTAACAGCAGCTTTTAATCCAATGCCACCTTTACCCTAGGGTGTTTGGTCAAAGGACCTTTTATGTTATATTGGTTCATTACTATTTGCTCCTATATCATACTGCTTAGCCTCCAAATGTTTCAGTAACTAACCAACTCAATAATCAATTAATTAAATTAATGACCTGCACAGCTTTGAACTTTCATACAAAATAAATGTAAACAATAGAAAGTAAATAATACTAAAACTTCAGTGAGAGCAGTGGAATGATCTACAATATTAACAACACCAACTTCGTCTTTCCACCAATAAGCTTTAATTTAACTCTGAGCAGAGCCGGCTTTCGACTATAATGCCATCTACTGTGCCTAAACAAGTAACAATCATAACTTATCAAGTTAATATATGATTGTTACTTGTTTAGGCACTGTAGATGGCATTATAGCCGAAAGCCGGCTCTGCTCAAAGGTAATTAAAGCTTATTGGTGGAAAGACAAAGTTGGTGTTGTTAATATTAAATAATACTAGTTGAATCACCTTGAGAAGTATTTTCTTGGCCTCCTGCAGTTTTCCAGCTTTAAAGCAAGCTCTCGCTAGATACAGCATTACCTCCACATTATGATACTTGTAAAATTTCCTCAAACAGTTCTCATACTGGAAAATATACCAATAGTATTTGAAAAAATTCAAATGTCGACACAAACGTGTAAAAAGACATCACATCGCTCCCTTTCTTTAAAACAGAACCAATAAAAGTAACAGGCAAGATGAGATGGGTATTGAGAAAGAAGAAAATATTTGTATACAGATATAAGTAAGGTTAGAAACAAAGCGTAGAGGAGGGGATAAAGCTTAGAATAATACTATATAGAGAAGAAGCACAGGACCATAAACACAATGTAATTCCACTGATAACACAAAAGCCGGTTGATTGGTGCACTTAAGTAATGCTGCCAACCTGACAACAAAACATTATTTTAAATATTTGTCATAAATATCCATTAATGAAGAAAGATCGTAAAGAACAATTATAATAACTTAAAACACCTGCTGAGTATTTAATAAAACTGGTCTTAGGAGGCAAAAGGGTGGCGGAATACAAGAATCTACATTTAGTTGACGAGGACTACTTTTTATATATAATTTTAATAAATACGTTAAACTACAACTTAAAATGCTTAAAATATTGTAATGCACCGATATTTATATGAGTATTTTATGAATAATGAATCATTAATTAATAATAGAACATAATAATTCAGCAACCGGAAGTATTGTCAACTTTTTTTTTAGAAAATTATATATTGTTAGGGTGGCAGCATTACTTAGTTGCACCAGTGAACCGGCTTTCGTGTTATCAGTAGTGCTCCTTCTATATATAGTATTATTCTAAGGGATAAAGTGTTGTTTTAAATTTGATTAAACAACATGACAAGGCACAACATGACAAGTTTTATCCTCCAGTAAAACTGTATGAGGGAAGGTTTAGGGTTCAGATAAATAAACAAGGCTAACCTGCTATAAACCTGTATAAGGAACTTAATCTCATCATGGTGAGCTGTTTATTCTTGATAAACAGCAAGAATGAGAAAAGCAAAGTATGTCTAGGTTAACATGAATGATAGATTAATCAAATAAGCAACAGTCATTCAACACATACCATTTGAATAGCACTAACAAACTGTTTCTGTTCCACATAGATATGAGCTATATTGAGCCAAACATCACAGAAATCTGCCGTCGCTTCGCGCACTTGAGCAAATATATCTCGAGCTTCGTTTATGTAACCTTTGTGAGCCAATACAGCACCTGAATTAAAACAGAAAATAATAAAGTACAGATAACATTTCATGCATCATTAGAATTATCAATAGTTAAGTACAATAAGTCATATTTTACTATGAATAATAAATTCCAATGGAAAAATAAAACATTTCAAATTGATGTTGGTTGTACCCTTGGTTGTCCGTTTTCTAGCTTTTTAGTTTTACTTTCTCTTATTATAGTATTTGTTCTTCTTCATGTGGATTACTTTTTACTTATTTTGTAGAAAATTCTTCATTTCTTATAATTACTTCGCACATTCTCAGTAACTTTAGATTCTATGACTTAATTCTTCCTCGGAATGAATTTTCTATTAATTTTTAGTACTTGTATGATTATGACTAGAATGGTCAAAACGTCACACTAAAATTATTGTTTTTATTTAACCCTAATGGATACAATCTCCTTATAAAAAAAAATAAAATAAAAAGAAAACCAATGGAAAAATAAATTAAATGGAAATAACCAATGGAAAAATAAATAAATGGAAATAACCAATGGAAAAATAAATAAATGGAAATAACCAATGGAAAAATAAATAAATGGAAAACAAATGGAAAAATAAATAAATGGAAATAACCAATGAAAAATAATAAATGAAATAACCATGGAAAATAAATAAATGGAAATAACCAATGGAAAAATAAATAATGAAATACCAATGAAAAAATAAATAAATAAATAATAATGGAAAAATAAATAAATGGAAATAACCAATGGAAAAATAATAAATGGAAATAACCAATGGAAAAATAATAAATGGAAATAACCAATAGAAAAATAAATAAATGGAAATAACCAATGGAAAAATAAATAAATGGAAATAACCATGGAAAAATAACAACCAATAGAAAAATTCAAAATAAACCAATGGAAAAAAATATTGTTTAGAAGAAAATCAAAGACAAACTTACCGATGCCATTAGTAGCCCAAATATTCCTAGGATCAAGTTTAAGAACTTTATTATAAAAATTAAGAGCTCTGTCTTGATGTGCTTTTTCTTTAACTTTATCTTTACTAGGTAAGTATAAAGTTTGAAGCCAGACGTTACCCAGTGCTATTTGTGAGTAGGCATCGCTGCTTGTGGCATCACACTGAAACATAGGGACATAAGAGAAGATACAAAAAAGGTTCAAAAAGTTAGGTAAAAGAGAACAAGTCTCTAGGAAGAAATACTTAGAATAATACTATATATAAGGAGCACTACTGATAACACGAAAGGCGGTTCACTGGTGCACCTAAGTAATGCTGCCACCCTAACGATATACAATTTTCTAAATTATTTGTTGCTGAATTATTATGTTCTATTATTAATTAATGATTGATTATTCACAAAATACTAATATAAATATCGGTGCATTACAATATTTTAAGCATTTTAAATTGTAGTTTAACGTATTTATTAAAATTATATACAAACAGTAGTCCTCGTCAACTAAATGTAGATTCTTGTATTCCGCCACCCTTTTGCCATCTAAGACCACTTATATGTTATTATATTTGTTCTTTACAATCTTTCTTCGTTAATAGATATTTATGGCAAATATTTAAAATAATGTTTTGTAGTCAGGTTGGCAGTATTACTTAAGTGCACCAGTCAACTGGCTTTCGTGTTATCAGTGGAATTACATTGTGTTTACGGTCCTGTGCTCCTTCTATATATAGTATTATTCTAAGGCACCAGTCAACCAGCTTTCGTATTATCAGTGGAATTACATTGTGTTTACGGTCCTATGCTCCTTCTACATATAGTATTATTCTAAGGCACCAGTCAACTGGCTTTCGTGTTATCAGAATTACATTGTGTTTACGGTCCTTGCTCCTTCTACATATAGGATTATTCTAAGGCACCAGTCAACTGGCTTTTGTGTTATCAGTGGAATTACATTGTGTTTATGGTCCTATGCTCCTTCTATATATAGTATTATTCTAAGAAGGAATAAGAGAATAAATAATGATCTTAATGAGGAAGGTTATAAACCACCTAGCTTGGGCTCTTTCACTTAGTTCCTTACATAAATGATAGTATTCTATCTAAAGAGTCCTAGAGCAAACATTTTGAGTCTAATTCACAGAGGAGCCATGGCTTTACTATAAGCATAAATATTTATTTATTTATTTATTATAAGCTTATGGTTGCCTTACAGTCTAAGGCCTCACAATAGTCAGTTCATGAATACAAATTAAAACATAAAAAAAATTACAATAAATAAAAATTATATAAGATATTATTAAGTTAGAAAGGTACCAGATTACAATTTTTCAGGATACACTATACTGTCATTTAGGAAGTCATTGACACAGTAATACATTTTATCAATCAATATTTCTTTAATAACCTAATTAAAGGAATCCATAGGAAGATCTACAATACTAGTAGGCAGCTTATTAAAACATTTGATTCCATTCACCATTGGTGATTGACTTGACTTACGAAGTCTGGAGAATGGAATATTTACATTTGTATAAAATCTAGTTGAATAACCATGATTTTTATTATTATTTAATTCATGGTGTCTATTTTTAATGTATAGTAAAACTGAAAAAATGTATGCTGAATAAAGCATTAAAGTTTTATTTTCTTTGAAAAGTTTCGCCAACTTTAGAATACACTTTGAGCATAACGGTTGCTACTACTACCCAAGGTGGTTCCGGCAGGGGTTATCCCTGATGAGCTGCAAGGCTCTAAACGGGCATTATTATTATTATTATTTGAAAAGTTTGGCACAATGTGCATCATATTTAGACTTTGTAATAATTCTAATGGCTTTTTTTGCAATTGAAAAACAGTATGTGCACTCGGGGCAGCTCCCCATTCTCTGATGCAATATAATAATTGTGAGTGGAAATGAGCGTAGTAAGCCAGCTTGCAGGTTTTCAAGTCAACAGTAGTGCTTAGCTTTCAAGTAGAAAGAACACAAGTCCCTCTGTGAGACTAAGCTTCCTTACTCTTCAAACCAGAAGGCAGAAACCTTTAGGAAGAAGTTAATTGACAGAGGAGTCAGCCCAAGTTTTGCCACAAATTAAAAATAAGGAAGAGCAACAATCAATCTTTACAGACCGTCATAAAGTCTACACCAAACAGAACAGCAGATGGTGAAGCGTTATTCTGTTTCCAATTAAAACATTAAAAAATAGACATTAACTTATAACATAAAAATGATGACATTATAATATAGTAATGTAACTTCCTTCTATATGTTTAGTAAATATTTAAGTAGGATTTGCTAAGATTAATTGATGTAAGTTTTTAGCACATTTATTTTAATTTCAATTTATCTTTCTGACTTATTTCTTACCATACTTTATTGTATTTAGTTTATACCTGACCCTAATTCTTACCTTCATTTGATTTGTTTAGGAGGATTGTAAATAATTAATTTACGAATACTTTTAAAGGAAAACTTTTGTATTTAATTGTTATTTGTAATTCTGTAAGTAATTTTTATTTTCAACATACTATTTAATGTATTTTCTTTTGACTTATACTATTGGTTTCTTTTTCTTTGTTTTTCTTATTTTTTAGATTAACATGAATATGCTACGAGGATGCAGTGAAATATAGTTACCTATTAAACTAAAACTAGTCTCTTATAAGTGCCCTTATCACCTATTTATACAATAATGGAGACCCACACTAATCATAATCTTGGCATTATAATAATTATATAAAGCCAAGGAAAAGAAAATACAGCTCACAGTCATGTTTCATGTGCTGCTTTTACCTACACAGGTGTTACTTAGGAAAACGCTTATGTCATATAATTTATAACATAAACTGGAAAACAAAGTCCTTTATTACAACTTCCCAAACTAAATTGTTCTTAAAAAAATACTAAAACCTAACATTTGATTGTTACCAAAGAATTGTTTACCTTAAGGATACGTTCAAATTTCTTCTGACCTGGCCCCCACTCCTGCTTGACCAGATGAAGATTTCCCAGGAGTGACCAAGCATCAGGGTGATCGTTATCCAATCTCATGGCTTCTTTGAACCAATCAGAAGCCTCGTAAATCTGACCTTTATCTCTAGCCATACAACCGAGCCTTAGATAACCTGTAACATAAGACGTTACTATGTAGTTGCAAAAATGCATGCATCTGGGTAATCAGAAAACTCTTTAAGCCTCAAAAAATCACAATTTTATTACTTTTACTACACAAACTGTTGATTTTGCTGAGTTTCAACTAAAACTTTAGCTGTAAAACTTTCATTTCTTGTTGCTTAGCTAACTGTTACATCTAGAAGCGTTCAGCTGCCCTTACGACAACACTGAGCTTACATCTAGATGTCCTCAGTCACCTCTGCATCAAGGCAAAACTTGCATCTAGATGACATCAGCCACCTCTATGGCAATAATCTATTAAAATTCACATAAGTAAGGATCAGTGCAAATAGAACAGGCCCTGCGAGAAATCACTTTACCAACCCATGCATCAAGAGATCTTTTAAAAGAATTATACCTGAAACAAAGAGACTAAAACTATTAGAGGGAGGATACAACAGCTCTTATCATTCCTTGGGTAGCTAGGTGCTGTAACGGTACATTGGTGACGTCATTTTTTTATTTTTCCTAATAATTACAATATCATGTAAATATTACATTATTTTTCGACTATTTTGTTTTAAATCAAGTAAAATGAATTTAAAATAAGTTTTAATTATTATCTATTGCATTATTCTTTAATTGTTAGTTTTGAATAAAGTGGTTTAATGTGGCATTACTGAAAAATGTCCGCCATTAGTAGAATGCATGCTACAATAGAAGTTGTAGAGGTGTGGGGAGTATCTAGTCTCTCTCTAGGGAGACTATAGTAGGGATAAGTACAGTTACGGCTCCTATGGAAACTGTCTCACTTCCAGACCCCTTATCACTGTGTTAATCAGGTTCTGTACTTCCTCTAATAGTATTAGTCTCTTTGACCTGAAACAATGTGCAGTGTAAGTCGGCAAGAGTTACACCATTTTATTGAAAGTACGGTATTGTAAACAAGTAAAATCTACCCTTAATACAAATGTTTATATTAACCTAAAATTATGATACATTTATTAAACATATTGTTTACGATATTTTTAAAATAATCACAAAACGTAAATTTGCAAAATCCCTTGAATATAGCTATAGTTTGAATATATAGTTAGTTTGTACTAGAAGATCACCAGTCCCATTTCTCTAACAGTGATCTCATTTCTAAAAATAATATTATTCTATGTCTAACAGAGTGATAGTCATAATGGAGGGTGTTAGATTACCTACCAAGTAGGCAACGCAGTTGCCTCTCTTAAATAGAAGATAGTGTTCTACCTGATGAGTTCAGTATTAAGGACGGTATTTACAGTCAAACCACTACAAGCTGTGACATTACTATAAGTTTCAATAGCTTTAACCAGGAACAACACATGCCCTACTGCCAAATTGACCCTGCTCTCAAAACCATAAGGCAGATACATAAATTTTATTTACATGCTACTGTTGAGGGTCTGAGGTCGTTAAGGCGTTAGTCTTTACACTGACCTTTGACACTACAGAGGTCTGGGGTTCGCATCCCAGGTTACGCTCTCAGTTTATAGAAGATTATTGCTTAGATAAATTATCACCAACTTTAGAATACACTTTGAGCGTAACGGTTGCTACTACCACCCGAGGTGGTTCCCACAGGGATTACCCCTGATGAGGCTCTAAACGGGCATTATCATTATTATATATATGTTGAGGGTCTTAAATTCTACCTTAAATCAAGTTCATTGAGAGTTTGGTACCTTTTACAAATACCTGACATTGCACAGGCTTAGAACATCCCTTTCTAGAAGCCTAGACTGGTATGGAACTCAAACAGTCAAGCGTGCTACATATAACACCACTCAGATCCCCTTCCATTACCAATACAGAGAGACAAATTGAACTGAAAAAACCCTCAACTCCCTTAACGAGACTTTAATAAATAACTTTGGAGAGTAATACATTAATGGTTCCACCGCATCGATTGTCTAAATCCGAAGTTGGTCATACTATATTGGGAATAAAAATGTACAACTCTCTTAATGACCAAGTTGAAACATGTCTGAAAATTATTTTCGAAAATATATAAAAAACTTCTTAATAGACAATCCATTCTATTCAAAGGATGAATTTTTTCACGAAATAGTAAATAAATAAAAATATAAAGAAATAGAATTAATTAGATATAGAAATAGATTTAGTAACTTGAGGAAGATTTTAGGAAATCTTCCTTAACTGTATTTATATAAAAAAAATGTTGTATGTATATGTGTATATTTTAATGTATGACAGATTTCTATTGTTTTACTTTGTAAAATTTAATGAAAAATAAAGAA
Organism: Microvelia longipes; assembly: GCA_018340805.1. Lineage (NCBI taxonomy): Eukaryota > Metazoa > Arthropoda > Insecta > Hemiptera > Veliidae > Microvelia > Microvelia longipes. Next base: position 6,443,909 of record JACMZG010000008.1, read on the forward strand.
TTATTATTATTATTATTAATAATTAAAATACTATTAAAACAACTAAATAAACTTAATGTAATGACAATAAATATAATGTATGTATACATTATAATAATATTATAATAATTATTTATTTAAACTAAATTTTACAAATTGTATTTATTATAATTGTTTCCCCCACACTCAATCCTAGGATTTGTGGGATTTTTCAATTTTATTTAGATATTTTTATTGTTTTGAACATTTCTGTTATGTAAATAGATTAATATTTGTAAAAAAAATGTAAATATTGAAAAATAAAAGATTTATTAAAAAAAAAAAAGACAAACTAAACTCACAGTCGACATAGTTAGGATGCTCTTTGAGAATGTCTTTGTGCAGTTTCTCAGCCTTATCAAACTGACACAATGCTTCGCTAAGTCTAGCTAAATTGTAAGTAATGGTAACAGCTATAGAGTTGTAGTATTGGGGGTCATGTTCTCCTTCTTGTTTACTTCTAGCAAGCGAGTCTTCAAAATATTTCTTAGCTTCGTCTAGATTCTCTAATCTAAAAACAACAATACACATTAAGATTATAAAAGAATATACATACAATACAATAACCATTTATTGCTGGTAAAAATAGTTATTTATGCAACAAGGGATGAAAGTAAGTTTTACAGCTCAAGTTAAAGTTTCGTCCTAAGGCAGCGCCGAAGGAGGAAACTTCATTAGCTCACGAGGCCGGTAGGCCGAGGGAGATAAACTAGTTAGCTCCTGAGGCTTGCCGTGGGAGATAATACGAGAGCTGAAAACCTTCATCCCTTGTTGCATATTAAATTTTATCTACGACTAGAGAACTAATACTAACAACTATTAATATATTCTTCAGCTCCTTAATTGGTATTGTGTTAGTTTAGTTAATTCATACCATGTCAATTACTCTGATGAAGAGAGAATAAAGCCACTATCTTCACATTATTTTATTGTAAGCTGTCAATAGAATAATGTGTAATACTATATTTGTAATTTAAACATTAGCGTGTGTATATTGTATATTCTACCCGTAGTACCAACATAACACCGAAAAAAATCCTAAAAATTTTCTAAAATTCCTAAAAATTTTACTAAAAAATACTGTCAAGTTGGCAACACTTTCACTTTTCCTCCCTAGGGAGTAAAAGTACATTTACAGTGTGAGATAACAAGACTGTAAGTAGAACTTACAATACAAGGAGTAGATAAAGATTTTTTATGATAAATTCTGTTTTTTTTAAAACATGCAAATTATAAAAGAGAATTTTCCTTTATTAAATATCAAGAAATAAAAAATCTTTAAATACAGACTCTGTTGAAGAGGAAATTGAACTTCCTGAAATTTCATTTCTACTGTAGGAAACATCTTGAGAGGTGCAGATGATGGTGATGTTGATGTCTCGCATTACACTCTAGTTTTAGAGATTACTATTTCAGTATATGTTCTGTATAAACCAACATGTTTTTTCCAACAGTGTAACAATACATAGAGAAACAATATAATTGTACAAGAAACTTCAGTTTCTTTGCAAGAAAGTCTTCAATGAAAGATTTAGAACTTTGACGATGTAATTTTAACATTCTTTCTGTAAAATCCTGTTAAGATCTCTATTTACATTTTCATACTTAATTTAAAACTATGTTTTAATCTTATAAGGCGCGGTCGAATATCCACAGCCTTCTAGAACGTTGGATCACCAACAAACTTTTTTGTCAAAATTTTCAGTAATTAGCCGGATTTGTGATAAATGAAGCCTATTTCCGTAATCTGCACGCTCTTTTGGTTAATCTCAAAGAGTATTTACATTCACTCAACGATTTGTTTTTAATCTAACTTGGTACATACATAACTACTGTTAGACGTCAATATTTTGTGTTATATTTTGACACGTCATATTTGTTAACATTGACGTCTAACAGTAGTTATGTATGTACCAAGTTAGATTAAAAATAAATCGTTGAGTGAATGTAAATACTCTTTGAGATTAACCAAAAGAGCGTGCACATTACGGAAATAGGCTTCATTTATCACAAATCCGGCTAATTACCGAAAATTTTGAAAAAAAAGTTATAAAAAAAGTTTGTTGGTGATCGAACGTTCTAGAAGGCCGTGGATATTCGACCGCGCCTTATTCTTGAATTCTTGTAACTCCTGTTAAATGATCAAGTAATTATTCCATTTGTTTACAGTCAACATATCATATCTTTATTTTATTTTTAAGATCATTTCAACCCTTTGCTAAACTAACTTACGGTTTCATTGTTTTTTTTTTTAATTTTTAATTTTTATTTTTAGAAGATTTGCCTGGGTTCTTTTAACAGTACTTAAATAATGCAATAATTATTTTTCTAATAATATTTTATACACATAATAATAATAATTTATGTTTAATGTTAAAAATAACAGAATCTTTTAATCTTTCTTTTTACCTTATAATATATTTTAAAACTCTTCGTATGAAACGTTTTTATGTTATTATATAGTTTATATATAATTAAAAAAAAAAAATAAAAAAATTGTATACTTCATTTTTTGTAACTTTTTTTTAATACTTTTTATTTATTTTTTATTTTATTATTATATTTTGCTAACTGTAGATTAATCTCTTTTGAATATATTGCTTTGTACTGTTTTGCGGAGTCCCTACACTCTGGCCACTCGGCTTTGTGGCTTCCAAATTTTTACTTTTTTTTTGTTTAATGTTGTAAAAATATATGCTTACATTATATTGTCAACTATCTAAGCGTTAAATTGCTTAATTTTGGAAATATACTTTTTTGAATTGAATTGAAATTTCTTACAAAATAAATAAGTTGATATTACTCAGTGCCACATTCTAAATCATACTTACATGGAAGAGAAAGAGAGTAATCACTGGTTCAAACCTGAGAGATATTATATTTTTATTATCTATTTTTACTTCACTATATCATTATTTCATACATCTCCTCCTGATAAAATAACATGTCAAGCATTCAAGCCAAATGTATTAACAAGTTCAGTTAACACCAATAAGTTGCTACTCTCTAGTGGCTAAGAAAGGAACTAAAATCAAATCGTTGCCACTTCTATCTTGTCTTTGTCTCCAAGTTAGTGATTAGCTCTCTCTCTCTCTCAATCATTTGACTAACATACAAGGTCTGTCCCATAAATATGTATAAAAAAATCATAAACATTTTATTTTACAATTAATCATCAAATAACATTTTGTCCCCCTCAAAGTACTCCCCCTCTGATAAAATGCACTTGGTCCAACGCCGTTTCCATTGTTGAAAACATCCTTCAAAGTCCTCTACTTTGAGGCCCTTCAGCTGCCTCGTCGTCGCTCCTTTTATGTCATCCACGTCCCCCAAATGGCGCCCCCGAAGCAACATTTTACATTTAGGGAACAAAAAAAATTCACACGGTGCCAAATCGGGTGAATATGGTGGCTGGTCAGTGACTGTGATTAAGTTGCGTGCCAAAAATTTGCCTGCAACCAATGACGTGTGCGATGGAGCGTTGTGAAGAAGGATCCAAAGTTTTTCGCGAGCCAATTCTGGGCGGACTCAAGCAACCCGTGCTTCTGGGTAACTTTTATTTTACACAAATTTAGTTCATACGCCATTCTAACTGTCGATCAACAATTTTTGAAGACAATTGATCGAACATGATCCACATTTTCGTCAGAAGACGAAGTGGTGGGACGTCCGGGGCGAGGGTCATCCTTAAAGTCTTCTCGTCCTTCTCTAAACCGCTCTAACCACTTGTGGACCTTTGGTTCCTTCAAGGCATCTTCTCCGTACACTATCACATGAATTTCTCGACTGTTCTTGCCCAGTTTAGCAAGAAATTTGATATTGATACGCTGCTGATCAGTAAGAGAGATTTCCATGCTGACAAGTTATTAAGAAAGGGGTCGGACCAACTGACTGTAGATACTGACTGATGACTCATGAGGCGCTGTCCATCTAGCTCAGGCTTGCTTGGGTTGTTAGTGGTGGGGGAAGCTCACTGTCTCGTCTCTCCAATTCCTGCTTAGATTTAAACAATTATTTTATACGTATTTATGGGACAGACCTCGTATTATAATTTCTCCTATTTTTAGCACATATTGTGGAGATTCCCAATGTTCTCCTTTGAGGCTGTCCCCAGGTAAAGGACACATGTGAAACAAGTCAAACAGATACTTTTCTGATTAGGATTGGAATCAGACCCTGGGCAGAACAGACATTGTTCTGTTGGAACAGTACAGACATATGGTAAAGTCTAGCACCATGTTTTATCAATATTTTAAAAGGATCCGAAATGTTCTGTTTAATGTGCATCTGAAATGTTCCTTCCTCTATTCATTATACTACACTTATTCGGTTTGTATTCAAAGCTACCAATTAACGCCTCTACTTTGGACTTACAACAGATTAAGTACTAAATTAGCAAGCTATAAAAGATGGTCATTTCTAGAATGACAAAGTTATATGAAGGCCAAGTCAACATCACAATTAAATATACACTTCACATGTTGTAAAATAATTCATGTGTGTATAATTTTATACCTATAAAGGGGGAATTTTCCATTATATATACATATAATATATTATTATATATATATTTATATATATATATATATATATATATATATATATATATATATATATATATATATATATATATATATATATATATATATTATGTATAAATACATAATAAATAATATATGTATTACCTGTAATGAAGACAAGCGACATTATTTAAAATCTCAGGAGGAATGTCAGCATTGACTTTATCCGTTAATATTTTCATAGCAGTGCCGTAAGCTTGTAGAGATCCTTGTAAATCTGACTGCTCTAATATCTGAGCTAATTCTATCCAAGCTTCAACATCCTCAGGAAACTGCTCTGTCACCTAGTAAAACACAGTTACATTTACTTTTTCACACATCCACAGAAATTCATTACGTTCATCTTATTTGTCACAGCGTATTTTTTAAACAGAAAGTTTCATGTTTTTGTTAAAATGTATAGTAAAAAGCTATACATGTCATTTAATATAAATAGAACTAATGCTAATAATGAGATAAAACTAAATACTATTTAATAAGGATTCAAATAAAGGTCTATCCACAAATATAGTTTTAAGCATCAAATGATAGTAAAACCAGCTTTCAACCAAATAAAGGTCATCATCAGTACTGGTGAGAAGAAATTATTTTTCTTTTTGAGTCTAGTTGTTATTACATTTGAGAGGTCTGCATTCAGTCTCAAATGTTATAACAACTAGACTCAATAAGAAAAAATAATTTCTTCACACCGGTATTGAGGATGACCTTTATTTGGTTGAACGTCGGTTTTGGGTCAATCCATATCAAGTGTCCCAGACTTGGGTGCTCAAAAAAATAGATTTTGATAATTATTTTGCTATTGATACCCATTCTATGGTGAGTAAAAATGACCAATATAAATTTTTTATGGTCACCCGTTCTTTTTTATGGTCACTTTTATGGTCCTCCGACCCAAAATTTAGTGATTTTTGACCTTCAGATAAGCAGCCGATACTCGGTTCTCGCTTGTACTATAGCAAAAATATGAACAGATCTGTTTAAAGCAAGCTTTGAGCTACATTTGGCTCTTTGACACCTATACTCTATGACCGCTCCTTAGGGGGGGGGGGCAATGGGGACTCCAAATTTTAGGGTTTCTTAAAAATATATGAAAATTTTAACATTTTTTATAATATGAAGAAATCTAAATTAAGTACTCCCAATTTTTTTAGGAGTTACTTACTTTAAGACAAGCAATCAACAAAATTTTCAAAGCATTAATATAATTCGTTTGAAAATCCATATTTTTTAATTTTTGGTCATTTTTGACCTTTAATATCTCCCTTGGACATGTATACTTTTTAAAAATCATATGACAAAGACCCTTACCAGTGTCAACATAAACCACGAAAAACATTCTTGTGTATTTGCCCACAAGCAAAGTTATAGCTAAATCATGTATGTGTGATTTTCCAAATATCAAAAAATATATATTTTTTTATGATGTGAAGAAATCTAAATTAAGTACTCCCAATTTTTTTAGGAGTTACTTACTTTAAGACAAGCAATCAACAAAATTTTCAAAGCATTAATATAATTCGTTTATGAGCTATGATTTTTTGAAAATCCATATTTTTTAATTTTCGGTCATTTTTGACCTTCAATATCTCCCTTGGACATGTATACTTTTTAATAAAAATCATATGACAAAGACCCCTTACCAGTGTCAACATAAACCACGAAAAACATTCTTGTGTATTTGCCCACAAGCAAAGTTATAGCTTAATCATGTATGTGAGATTTTTTTTTGGATATTTTGAAAATCTCACATACATGATTAAGCTATAACTTTGCTTGTGGGCCAATACACAAGAATGTTTTTGGTGGTTTATGTTGACACTGGTAAGGGGTCTTTGTGATATGATTTTTATTAAAAAGTATACGTTATGGTAACGGGTGACCATAAAAAATTTATATTGGTCATTTTTTACTAACCATAAATAAGGGTATCAATAGCAAAATAATTATCAAAATCTATTTTTTTAGACCACCTTTTTTTATTTTTTTTTGGGACACTTGATATGGATTGACCCTTTTACTATCATTATATGCTTTAAACTATATTTGTGGATAGACCTTTATTTGAATCCTTATAATATGGAATCCACTGGCGCTAACGTCACTCATACTATTTAATAAGTATTTCCAAAACTATATTTATAACTATTTTAATTTGTAGGCTTAATTTAAAAAAAAATCTGGGAAGGGTGTCCATAGTCAAATGTATTTTAAATAACTGGTGTCTCAGAAATGTGGAAAAACTACCTAATAGCTTCAAGATTGACAGAACAAAAGCTAAGAAATTGAAATTTCAACGTTATTAACTGCTATTGGAGAAGAAGTAGATGATATATGACAGGAGTCTATATTTGATATATTGGTACCTTTTTCAAATGGTTCTTGGCAATGTCTCTCTTGGTCTGACTGGGAGCGCTGGCATACAGTGAGCCAAGTATCTTCATGGTCTCGTAGTTGCCGGGCTGTGCTTTAAGCACCTTCTCAAAGCACTGAGCTGCCTGCAAAGCAAACGCAAACATACTTTGTACATTACATATAACTAGGGTTCTCATCCACATCCATGCATGAGTAATCAATTACTCCAACAAAATATCATATATAATATCTTATTATACAATTATTATATTAAGGGGTGTTCTAAGAGAGCGTAAATCATTAGTATATTATTTGATTATTTAAGGGTAAGCTGCCAATAGAAGAAAAAACACCTCAACAATATGTACAAAATGAAAAATTTGCATTATCAAGTTTTCGTGTTCTTTTCAAATTTTTGAAATCAAAAATTTCAAAAGAAAAATTCATGTAAACAATTTTTTTAGCACCTGTAGAAAATTTCAAGTCTCTAAGCCAGAAAAAAGGAAAGGGGGGGGGGTGCATATTGTCAATACTCTCATAATAGTGTAGAGGTTAAAATATTTTTTCTCCTGTCAATACAGTGACACACCATACAATACAGTGACACACCATACAATACAGTGACACACCATACAATACAGTGACACACCACACCATACAATACAGTGACACACCATACAATACAGTGACACACCATAAATAAATAAATAAATAAAAATCTTTATTTGCATAAATACTAATACAAGTACAATGGCAAATCGTCAAAAGTACAAAAATTAGAAGTAACATAATTACTCAAACATAATTTTATTAGAGAAGTACTCATTAATACTACAAAAAGGCTGCTCTGTCAAGGCTTTTTTGATCTATTGGCAACTCTTGAATTTTTACATCTAAATGATTAAAAAGTTTAACCCCCAATACACTATGACCCACTTCTGACTTCTTAAGTCTATGAGTTGGTATTGTAAGTACATTTTTATTCTTTGTATTATATTTATGATAATCACTATTGGTTTTAAATTTATTTAAGTTCTTTTTAATAAAGAGCACAGAATTAAAAATAAAAAGATTTATGACAGTCATTATTGCAAGTCTCTTAAAAGGAAGATTGACAGTGTGAACCAGGTTTTATTCTTCTAATTATCTTTGTTTGATAAATAAGCAATGGATCTAAATACAATACAGTGACACACCATACAATTCAGTGACACACCATACAATACAGTGATACCACACACAACACAGCAACAGCACATTGAAACAGTGCTAGCTAATGCCTTCTCTAATCATACTGTGTTTCAACCATATAGACTTACATTTTCAGTGTCACCTCTGTAGATGTACATCTGTCCCAGTCCGAAGTGAGGAAGGACAAACATAGGAGGAGCAAACTGAGTGGCCTGATAGTAGTACTGGAAAGCCTGGTCATAATCAGCCTGCAAAATAACCAGAGTCAAGTCACAACATTCAAAATCTAATACATTTCTGTAGACAAGGAAGAAATGGAACGTAGCCTGACAAATGACAAAATAATGAAGTAAAACTGAGTCTCTAATATGTGTCAAAATAATATATAAAAAAGTCATATATATATATATATATATATATATATATATATATATATATATATATATATATATATATATATATATATATATATATATATATATATATATATATATATATATATATATATATATATATATATATATATATATATATATATATATATATATATATATCGTGTGTGTGTGTGTGTGTGTGTGTGTGTGTGTGTAATCAGGAGGCCAAATAGAATCGACCCCCTCACCTTACTTCCATGATAAGCGTGTTAGGGGCAGCTACGCTAGGGTCTGCCTAAGCACAGATGATGACTAGTTAAGATTAAAAACGGGCAGTCAGATACATATTTATAGGGAAGTTTAGAGTTTTGATTTTTATGATTAATTTAAGTTACAAGCCAATTCTAATGAAATATTTTTGAATACTCTTATTATCTAGTAATAAAACAATCAACTGTTCTAGAAATAAACAGACATGTTAAGTGTTAACAGAACATGATAAGGAAGACTAGGTTACCTGAACATGGAAAGATCTGGCAAGCTGATAACAGCTCTCTGCTCTCATAGCTTCATTCTCAGTGTTGTGAAAAGCATGGAGAGCCAAGTGTTGCACCTTGGTGTAATCCTGCAATACAAACATTACGGTTAACCATAGCAAAGTAAGAAAGCAGAGGTGGAACCCTGCTGTCTATTCTATACATCAAACAGTTGCTCACTTTTAGGCTAACAAGGCATATACTTTTGGAAAAGTATAAAATAAAAGTACCTTCACTTTTGGTTATTAATGCATAATTATTAGTGCCTAAAAACAAACTGGTAGATAGGTATTGCTAATGACCTTTTAGTAAACTGTTTTGCACTGATGATGGCATTTTAACAAACTGTTTTGCACTGATGGTGGCATTTTAACAAACTGTAATCCACTGATGATGGGATTTTAACAAACTGTTTTGCACTGATGGTCATTTTAACAAACTGTAATCCACTGATGATGGCATTTTAACAAATGATGGTGGCATTTTAACAAACTGTTTTGCCCTGATGGTGGGGCATTTTAACAAACTATAATCCACTGATGATGGCATTTTAACAAACTGTTTTGCACTGATGGTGGCATTTTAACAAACTGATGATGGCATTTTAATAACTGTTTTGCCACTGATGATGGCTTTTAACAAACTGTTTTGCACTGATGATGGCATTTTAACAAACTGTTATGCACTGATGATGTCCACCTGCTTTATTTTATAGAAAATAAAAAATAACTAATAAAGAAGAGATTTAGTTACTATGTTACTCTGTGATAATTCACTCTATTGTTACTCATCATGCATCATTTAAACAAATATTTTCCAAGAGCTCTGGTTATCATTATCAAAGAAACAAAAACAATCTGCCAAATATGAAACTCATACAAGCTTCAAACCTGTGTTTCGCAGCTTTATCTGAACATTACAACATAAGTTACTTTTTTAAAGAAGAAATGGTTGGCAAGGTGGTTGAGAACCATGGGGTTAGTAAGATCGATCTGGTAAGCCCTACTCAGCATCTGAACCCCCTCTTTGATATCATCTGGTTGGTGTTTGTTTAGTTTCAATACAGCCAGACCTACGAGAGCTCCGACACATTCCTTGTCCAATTCTAGTGCTCTCTCGAATGCAAGCCTGTCAAACAAAAAATACACAAGCTGTACTTAATTCATAAAGTTGCCCTGATGAGAAGGCCAGTTACGCTTCTTTCGATTTTCAAATAGACCCATAAGTATGAGGAGATTTTGACAAACAATTAAATATTAAATACCCATTGCCAAGCAAGATTTTAGACGTTTATAGTTATAAATAGGAATTTTAAAAAATGGGTATGGGGTACCTCGGAACATTTCCTCATTACATCGGATTCTCTACGCTCATTCTCCCAGCTTCAGACTCGGTTTGCTCGTCCTTAGAAATACAGTTCGCCAAATTTATACTGCAACATCCCTTTGGATTCAGTTCGCTTCTCTTTAGATAGTAAATGCATCCATATCATTTTTAGGAGTCACCCATAAAGCATTGACCACGCTCAATGCTCCTTAATTTTTATGATCCAAAAAAAATCATAGATATACTTGTCTTTTGAAACGAAACTTAGTGTACTTATTTATAATGTCAAGAGATTCACTTGTACCAAATTTCAACTCAAACGGACCATTTACCATTTTTTTAAAAAACGTACACAGTCATTCAATAAAAATTGAACCAACGCTGATAATGAGATGAATCTTGGCACATATGTTAGTCTTATACTTAGTTACATGCATTTGAATCTCAATATGATCGCATCTTTTTCGAAATACGATCGTGTTTTATGATTTTTCAAAATTTTTGCTGAGTCATTATTGCGGGTTTATGACGTCATATGCTCAACTACAGCGGTTGAGTGATATTTGTACAAAACTTCAACTCTCTAGCATATATACACTGGGCGCTACGATGATAACCAACACACACATACAGACAACTTTGTAAAAAATCACTCAGGAGGCCTTAAAAACGCCTGAAACTTGATTTTTTTTTTTGCAAACACAACACTTTTCCTATATATTACGGTATAAAAGAGGAAAAGTAATAAAAGAACAAGAGGTTAGATACCTGCTGTCCTGTAACAGTTTGTTGAAAGTGAGATACTGCCACAATATTACTGTACAATACTGCCACAATATTACTGTACAATACTGCCACAATATTACTGTACAATACTGCCACAATATTACTGTACAATACTGCCACAATATTACTGTACAATACGCACAATACTGCCACAATATTACTGTACAATACTGCTGCACAAATATTACTGTACAATACTGCACACAATATACAATACTGTACAATACTGCCACAATATTACTGTACAATACAATATTACTGTACAATATTTTCGCTGAGTATTTTAGCGGCACAATGAAGTCAAATATTTTTTAAAAACAATAGGATTCAGGACATTTATAAGATTGACTTTCCCTACTATCGCAAGTCTTTATCCAAAATGATTGAGTATTGTCTACCTGGCCTTGTCCTGGTTTCCAAGTTTAATAAAGCAATGTCCCATGCCGAGCCTGACAGCAGCCGGGCATTTAGGGTTGGTCCTTAGTGCCTTTTTGTAGAATGCTAGGGCTCCTCGGTAATCCTGAAAATATTAAAAAACAGAAAGTTTATAAAAAATAATCACATACTGCCAAGAAAATAAATAAGTAACACACAAGTCACCATTTTAGAAGGTCCATTTCAGCAAGGAAGTATTCAGTAATCAATTTTTTCTTTAAGTAAATTAAAAATATATATATATACTCTGCCAGGCATGACACAGACCCTGAATACTTATTTCATTTTACATATAATAAACATTTTTTTAAACATACAAAAATGTTGCTAGTACATAAATAGTAATATGTATATTAAAAGATAATGTCATATTCTTAAAATATGGCAAGAAATAGTTGTTCATGCAAACAAATAATATTGTACGACATTATATTAAAAAACCCTTTTAAACATAAAAGAGACAAAAATTAAAAAGGTTGTATTTACCGCAAATTGAAGAAGCAATCAAAGAATCAGCGACCGTCGATACTTGCTGTTGGATATAAATATTCCTGGACAGGTTTCGGTCGAGTGTTGTCCCGCCTGCTGATGATGGCGTTATGCCGAAACCGGTCCAGGGATATTCATATCTAACAGCAAGTATCTACGGTAGCTGATTCTTCGATTATAAAAGAGACACTACATGGGATGTCAAAGAGTTCTACGGTTCCATTCTTAAAGTAAAAAAAAATTAGAGAAAGTAGCTATCAACAGGTCTTTTGTCTTATTTTCAAGATAGTACCTTAAAACTAATTAATTTTTATATAAGTCAACAAATAACTGGTTTAGGACATTTTAAATACAAATGTATTAATGTCACAATTACTTGACAATAAATTTATAAAATATATAAATAATTTAGATATATATAAAATTAAATATATAACATTATAGGCTCACAGAACATTATTTTGTACACATCCACCATTTTTATTTGGCCTCACGGAGTTCTTATACGGAGAGTATATTATGTTGATGAATGTTTGGGACTAAACCTTTAATACCCCTGATATTGCCTGACAATGTCATTAAAATCTGACCAAAAGCCTTTGAAAAACACTATAGGACAGATGCACTATCTAACGATGTTTCTATTCTATTAGAGTTTAGACAAAGAAGCCTCATAGACAACACGACTAAACAACTTTAGAAACAAACTAATTTTCATTTATTCATATTCAATCTAATTATAGATGAATGAAATCACATTTATTACATAAAGTGACAGCTATAATTTTTTTTTGAGTTAAATTATTTTTTATTATTTTTTGTTAACGTGAGCCAACCATTTTGATTTTAGGATTTTCAGAGCTGCGGTTATAGAAATGTAACCAAAAACCTTATTTTATGTATATAAGTATATAATAATAATAGTATATAATGAGTATAATATAATAAGTATATATACTTATAAGTATATATAAGTATATTTGTATTATATAAAAGTATTTTAAAAGCTAAAAATGGGTTAGAAAAAAACCAATAGAATTCCTTTCCTCACTAATTTAAGGGGTACTTCTTTAGATAGTTACTCCCCCAGATGGTTACTCCCCAAAAGGGAGTAACCAAGGATTTGATGTAGATAGTTACTCCCTAATAACAAAGTAAGAAAAAGAAAGGTTTAAGGGCAAAAATGTATGTGAAAAACAAAGAAAAAAGAAAAGGGGCACTTTCATAGAAAGTTACAGCGGTACTTTTTCTATATAAGTACCCATGGGGCAACATTATAGACAAAGTATTGAACATAATGAATTTATTAAAAATAAACTGGAGATATTTGACCTCTAATTGGACAGGATGTGAAAATACATGGACCAATGAGGGAATTTCCATAAAAGTACCAGAAAAGGAATATTAGAATAAACGTATAGAAATAAAATAAATATTATAAAAAAATACATTAATATGAGATAAACTCAAAAATAAATAGGCAAATATATATTCAAAATTAAAATAATAATTATGAAATATACTGAAATTGATAATAAAGCAATAATAATTATAAATAAATATGTGTAAGTAATTATAAGAGTTAAAGTAAAAATATAAAATGCCAAAACCTAACACTAAGATACATAGACAACAGAGAAGCAAATTTTATACAAGCAAAATACATAACAGAGCTACAGAAACATGAAAGTAAAGACATTGAAATGTTTTATTTACTTTGAAAACACTTGCATAATTATAATATCAATTCGATTTTACTTGAGATAAAACGTTCTCAATGAGATTTCCACGGTCAATTAAAAATGAACTGTGATTTTTTTACAAAAAGATTAAAGATGTTAACAGATTTAAGGAATTTGTTAAAATTAAATGAAAATGTCAAAAAAAATGACAATGTCATTAAATAATTGTAAATATGGAAAAAAAAATACATAACTTGGTACAAATAAAACTATGGAGCATGAAGTTATGTAATAAAAGATAGCGTCGTACGGGAGCAACTATCTGAAGAGGTTACTTCCCTCATAGCAAGGTAGTGAGTAACCATCTAAAGAAGGTTACTCAAAGACCTTCTTTAAATGGTTACTCCCCCCCCCCATAGAGTTGATAGGGAGTAACCATCTGAAGAAGGTTACTCAGAGACCTTCTTTAAATGGTTACTCCCCTTAGTTAAGATGCCATAACTTTGTCTTTCCCCTATTCTAACCCCAACAAAAGCCCAATGCTTTTCTACATCCCCGGTAAGAGCGTATAATAAGGTAAAATATATAAAGATTAGTAATAAAATCAAAAAACTAGGGGAGTAACCAAAAAAGGGAGTAACCAGTCTGATCTGTCAAAGGGGAGTAACAATCTAAAGAAGGTCACATAAATAAAAAAATCAGTATAGTACTCCCCTAAAAGGGAGAAAATATCTAAAGAAGTGCCATTTAAGGCAGGCTATGAGCTGATCAAAAATGAAACAATATGTAAACAATAAAATGCTATCAAATCAAAAACAGCTGATAACAGATGAATACCTTTTTATTATAAGCAATGCAAGCCTTTCCCAAGAGGGTAGGAATGTTACTTGGTGACTGATTCAGCACAAAGTTGAACTGGGCATCAGCTTGATCCATCTTATCCCCTTCCAGCAAGCAGAAATATGCTCTTCCCAGCAAATGGTTCTGAAAAAGTTCAGAAAATATAATATTAAACATGATTTGTTTTGCATGCACTTCTTAGTTTGTCCCAAGTTTTCTATCTTTTATGCCAACATTTTATTTATTTTAAATTACGCAACCATCATGTCATCATCAGAATAATAACTGATGTTCACAAACTACTAACTATCACACACTACTTAACTTATTGAAAATCTACATACAAGTGTCACGTCAAAACCTTCAATACTCCGTAAGTATAACGCTATATTAAACTGTTAGGATTAGTTCGAGATCCAATAGCATCATTTCCCTCACAGAATTTTTTAGTCTAGGACATAGCCAGAGGGCTCTTTCTGGTAAATATTTCAGAATGCAAATCCCAACTTAATAACAAAATTATTTCACAGCATTGATTTTTTTTTAAATAGACTCATGTTTATTGTTTAAATAAAATTTTTCTTTAGACTCATGTACCTAAAGATGCATTGAAAAACTTTAAATAAGAAGCATATTAATACTTTCTTTAAGCATATCTTTTTTGTAACTTTTGTAGATTTGTCAATGTTTAAGAAAATAAAGATATTTTTATTTTTGATTTAGAAAACTCAAACTAAACAAGATTTGCTTGCACAATACTACTGTGTGTGAGACTTCTAGGGCATGTAACAAGAAAAATGCAGTGCTACGTCTGAGAACTGTTCTATCATTCGACATTCGTGATTGATGGCTCATAATAATGTCATGACTCACTTTGTTTCGTTAAAACCTAACCTAAGCCTAAACTCACTCTACCCTTCACTTCAAATTTCAAAGAGTATAAATTAACAAAAATACAATAAGAAATGACATTAAGTAATGACGAGTCATTCGCCATTAGTAAATGACAATTGTCAAAAGCATTCTATTTTGCTAGTTAAATTTCCTAGGTGTCTCCTCGCACACTATTACCATGCGTCAACTATTCTTAAATTTTTAACTAATGATTCTCGTACCACAATGAGTAACCAAATACACCATGAAACAAATTTGGTATCAAAAGGTTTTGATAATCATTATTTTTTTATAAAAACAGGCTCTGGGACTTAAAAACTGCATTGCGAATAAAAACAGGACGAAGAGTAGTGCTTACCTGATCATACATAATGATCTTATCGGCAGTGGTGTACAGATCAGAAGCTTTAGCAAACAATTCTCTCTTCTTATCCTTGTTCTTTTCCCGGTTAGCTTGCTGAACATAGTAAGCAGCCAGCATGTCAAGTATACGCATCTGGTCCTTCTCATAGTCCCTGTAGTCAGCATTAGCATCCAGGCGTGACGCCTCCAAGATCTTGAGGAACTCATCAATTTTACCCTGCTTGTAATACTCCAACTAAATTAAGAGTTACAGCTTTAAATTATAAATCTCACCAGATAATAAAATTAAAATTAATTCTGAAGAGTGTAATTCCACTAAAAGAAAAAACCAATACAAAATTTTATTTAAAAAAAAAACAGATTAATTACACAAAAGTACTATATTTTTTAATATATAATTAAAACAAAATATAGGACTTTTGTGTAATTAATCTGTTTTTATAATTTTTTATGTCCAAAAAAACAAAATTTTTTAAATTTTATTTTTACATGTATTTTTTACATGAAATTGCCCTCATTAAATTCAAAAAATATAGTATTAGTACACCCTTAATAAGAAACTGCAAATGTTTCAGAGGTTATTGTCATAAAGGTTCAAGTCTTCCAGATAAGACCCTGTCAATGCAAAAGATAAAAAAATGAATAACATACTCCACTTCCATTGTCAGAGTCATCTTCAGGGATGGAGCATATCAAAGATGAAAACACAGAGGTCTACAAAGCTGTACTGATGATTGGAAAACAAGGTTGCCTTATTCATTTGAAACTATAAAATTATGTGGTAAAGTATACATTTAAAAGATAAAACTATCTACATATTTAGCCGAGCACATGAGATGCACCATAGATGACTGTTCATATTAATAATTTTTTTATGAGACAGCATTTTTTTTTTGGCAAAATGCCATGTTTTACAATAGATGACAGTCTTGACATTTTTAAGTCAAGAATGCGTATTGATTCATTTTATTTCTATAATATGAAACAATAAGCTTTCAATTATACAAACTTGACGCAAGTAAAGCAGTTTGTTTAGGAAAAAAGTAATTATACCTGATGATCTAAATAAACTTTATTATTATGATCCAATGCATTACGTAATTAACAGCTTTAACTCCACTTAATTCATACTTTCGAACAAAGTTAGAGCAACACTTGGTAAATTTTACCAAGTTTTATCTACTTAAAAAGTAAATATATTTTAAAAAATTGATATAAAATAAACACAAATAATAACAGAGATATATACTAGAGGGGGCATAGCCTACCTCGGCTGAACTTCGGTATACGGTGCACCTGTTATCAATACTATTCGATATATTTTAGAGATGTGACGTAGGAATATCGATATATGCCTTTCTTTACATTTATGAACATTTATTATTTTTTTAAATGTTTTTTTGTTGTTTGTTTTTTTTTATTTGTTGTAAATGGTTTATAACTATTTTCATATTTTTTATGTTTTTTATAATGTTTTAACTATGTTTTCATAAGAATAATGATACACACATCTAATTTTATGTTAGCATATTTTTTTACGTATTTTGTGTTTATCAGGTTTTTTATATATTTCTGTTGTTAATGTTTTCATTTATTTGTTGTATGGTTTTTTAATTTTTTATTATAATAATAATTAAAGACGCTGCTTATCTTTAAGTGCTCAGTTCTCGTTTACATGTCGCGTAACTAAAAATATATCGATATATGTATTGATAACAGGGTGCACCGTATACGAAGATTTACCCCTACCTCAATGCATTGAAAGGCCTGAAACATCTTTTTGGAGCTCTCTGTAACCTGAGAGCCCTCTAGGGTACACAGAGCCCTGAGAGCCTCAAAAATGTTCAGGCCTTTCAATGTATTGAGATAGGCTGTGCCCTCTCTAGATATATCTCTGTTATTATCTGTTGAGGGTAATCAAGACCGCCATCCACTATTCAGTGCTATAATAACGGAAAGACGATGGATGAGAGATCCCAAAAAAGCTAAATAAGAATTTTTCCTCACTCTTTCTTTATATACCGTCCCCCATCGGATTCAAACATCTAATGTCAATGTCTCATTTTTTGAGTTACCTAAACTTATTGGATTGTGCCAACTAAAGATGTTATATTCAGATAGCAAATTCGAATATACTTTCTCGAGTCCAAAACCCTCAAAATGAATTATTGTTATTTTTTAAAAAAAACGACAGAGCTGTTCCGTGAGATGGGACCCCCTAGTTTTAGAAAACAAAACCACATAGCGAATATTATTAACACATTGACAACTGCTTGTATTAATCAATTACTACAGCACAATCTAGTAGAGAGTAGAGCAAATAAGTTATAGCTACTAGCGCTCTTCAAGACTCAAGTGGTGAGGCCCCCCCAACTGATATCATAACCACAAACTTGTCAATTGAGTGTTCCTAAAACATCGGAAGTGAAACCATCATTTAATATTGTTTATCTTAACCAAAAATTGGTTTTAATTGACACTTGAAATATTGAGAGTAATGAGAAATGAATGAGGCATATATATGTCCACGAAAGTTGTCCTTTGGGCTTGTTTGTTAATGTTCTGTTTATAAGAGTTAGTAGATTTCTCTCCTCTTCCATACCTCTAAATTACATCAATTCAAACTTAACACAAATCCAGCTTGTTCCCCAACCCAAGATAACTGTGAAGGGAATATACTTCCCTAACAACCTCCAACTTGAGTTCTGGAAGCAGGGTAATCGTAACAAACATAGAAATGAATATTTATACATACGGCCAAGCAGACCCAGATATGCAGTTGAGCCTGCTCCTGACGAAGTATTCCGAGCACTTCTTCCCCATCAGGAAGCTGGTCGAAATCTAACTCTATTACCTAAAGCAAAACAAAAAACGATCAATCGACCTGAAAAAATAACAATGCTTGGGGTTAACGACGCCACAACAGTTCACGTTTTAATCCATTCGAAACTAAACACAAATCAACTTACTTCATCCGTATCCCTTAAAGGGATCTCAATAGAGTTAGTCATTGTTACAAATTAATTAATAATATCTAATAAAAACTAAACATCATAATATTAATCACATATTTTACACACAATACAATCAACTACA
>JACMZG010000008.1:6464110-6484110 GCA_018340805.1 Microvelia longipes
TTCTTTATTATCAGGTGTTAATTAAAATGTTGTATTAATTTTCTTTTTTTAATGCATACCATGTTTTGCACATATTAGAAGCTTTCTTGTTGTTGCTATTTTGCCCTGGAGTGTCAACATTTAAAATGTGAGATATCTTAGGCTTGGCAATTTTTGGATGTTGGTTGATGGCGTTTTTAATTCGGTTACTGATGATGGATTAACCTATATAGAGACAGGGATATTGGTTCGTGTTTTGTTAGTATTGATTTTTATGTGTTCCTTTGAGATGGACAGAAGAGTTGCCAAAGGATTTTGTTTCTGTTTTCTAAACAAATAATTGCTATAAGTTCATTATAGTTTGATGTTGCAGTATGTCGTTGCTTAGGTAATTGGCCGTTTAGAGTTGAAGTGCGCAACGGAATTATAGTGTTTGGAGGAGGCCAACAAGGTTAGGTCTGATTTGTATAGTGAGGCGTGTTAATATCTTCAGGTACCCACTAACGCGTCGGATTGGCTCCCTTCCCGGCATTTTCTTCCGCGACGGCTGTCACTGAGTTTTCTAGTGCTATTGTTTGTCTAGTTAAAATCCCCGATGGTCATAAGTATTTTGGGAATTGATCCATCAGAGAGTCAGCTGCCAAACATCTCTCACTTAAAACGGAAAAAAAATCCTACACAATAAACCGCTGTAGGGAAAAAACCTTCTTCCCAGGCAATTGTTCACTTTTTTTGGTTCTTCTTTGATAATATCAATTTTGAAAACTACTTTCAAATAATCTTCACTTTATATTTTAAAATACAACTGCACAAAAGATAAATGTAAGAAAACTCGGCCAATAAAACTACGGGTAAATGAACTGATTTGGTTACAAGTTTTTTCCGTTCCCTTCTCAGCAGGAATTTTTTTTTCTTAACTGACTTCATGTGGATGTCTAAACTGCCTGTCCAATTTTAAACTAAACGATAGATCTGTAGCTGTGTGTTGTTTTATAAAAGGATGAAAAATTGCCATGTTGACATCTAATAAAATTTAATTGACTTTTCTATTTAAACCTGATAACAATATTGATAAAGGCGGTACAAATTGAAAACTTGTGCTCAATGCGGTAACTTAGGACCTCCTCAAACTAGGGAGTATGATCACTTGCTATGTACACACAAAGCATTAAACAGACGAGATGATCATATTTTATATGCATTTAATACTATCCAGTTATTGGACCATATTATGTGTAGTCAATAAGTCAGAGTGTACGTCATATACTGATTCCACAAAAAAAAATTGCACCTTTTATTGTGAAAGTTCTCTTAATAAGGAAGCCCAAAATAAAAATGTATTTAATTAAATTGTGATTTCTTTCATCAATTAAATTTTTGATTTTTAAAAAATTATGTTTGAAAAGTTATTTATAAGGACTAAAGTCTTCATTAATTTAATTGATATTCAATTTGTAATAGTCCAAAAGGCTCTAAAGTCATTGAAAAGTTATTTGGTGAAAAACAATATTATTTAACTGAAATAATAATTCGTAGAGAAGGTTATCCATTAAATACAATCGCCTCTCAAGTTACATACATTCTATCAATTTAGATTCCATCTCCCTAGAACTAGTGTATCCAAATGAATTTCCTCCTCAAAGTTCATACAGTGTATTTAACCAGTGTACTCAATACTATCTACTCATACAATATTATGATTCATTCATCATAGTATGACATCGGTGCATCAGAATTGTGTTCTGGAAGGGGGGCAAAATACAAAGGGAAGTCTACTCAGTTTATAGAAATTTTGTCATACAAGAGCTCCATACCAGCGGTTTACATCATTTTGATTTTGGTCATTATTGTCGTGATTTCAAAATTTTTATTTTTTTGTAAATTATATTTGAGAATATTGGTACCACAAAACGTGTTTAACTTTTTACAAAAAGAAAAAAAAATGTTAATTTTGTTGGCAACCCTGATAATATTAGGTGAGTTTTACATTTTATCGTATTTTCTTACTTAAATATGTAGGTGATAATTTAATCATTTTGTATTAAATTCTGTGAAATAATTGTTATAATAATTTAGTTAAAGAAAAAGAGAAACCTGTAGTAAAGGTAAACCACATGTTTACTCCAAAATGTTATTGTATTATTCATATCCGTATGGAAGGATAAAGAATTAACCATACGGATATTATTTCTTGAGAGGCCCTATAGGTTAAATTTTGAAACATCGAAAAAGTAACCCGAAAACCTGCTTTTAATTAATATAATCAAATAGTCAGTGCAAAATTACAATAACTTACATAGTAAAATGTTAAAAATACAAATCAAAACACAAACAATGTGCGGGAAACCGAAGTACATTTATTAATTATAACTTTAACTCACTTTTGAAGGAGGTTTCAATAAGGTTACACAGAGCTCCTGAGAGCCCCAAAAGATGTTTCTGCCTCTCAATGTATTAAGATAGCATGCTCCTCTAGTATACATACAATTTTATTATTACTTTTAGTTCCAATTTTATATGACATATATATCTTTAAAGAAACAAATAATATTTTTCAACCAATACATTTTGAAATTCATTAATATTGTGGCAATATGCCTCTTACAAAACAACTATTATTACAACTATGTGGTAGCTTTGCGGCCACAAGCAGACATGGGGGCTGTGAAGCATCCTCCGCTGAGGGTTTTTACCTAAAATATCCCATAAAACGTGCTAAGCTTGTAAAAGAAGTTATGGCGAATGCTAGTTTATAATGGCTTCTAATAAGGTTACCATCGGTGGTGGTTGAAACTTAAACTGGGGGGGGGGGGGGGCTGATTGGTTAATTGATTGTTAAAAATTTGTTATTGTTGTTATACAGGGTCTGGTTATAGCAGGTCTAGGAGACTTGAAAAGACCAGCTGAGAATTTGAGTCTATCGCAGTCATCCTCATTAGCTGCCACAGGCTTGATATGGTCCCGATATTCTCTAGTTATTATTCCTAAGAACTATTCACTATTCAGTGTCAACCTATTTGTAGCTGCAACTGCTTTATACCAGTGTTTTAGAGCTGTCAGGTCAGCTGTGAACAATTTTTTTTTTTTTACTTTTCATTTAAACCTGCAGTATGAATAAAAACTAATGTGTTTACACCGAGGAAAATAATGCACCGAGGGTGTCTTTAAATGGTTAGATCTTTGAAAACGGAAGCTTGAAGCAACTTTTAATACGACTTGAAACCCTCAATCAGAGGCTCCATCCAGGAGCTTCATCGGTTTATTACTATTTGTACTCCTCGGGGTCCCTCACACGTAATTTTACGTAATTACACCCATTCTATATAAGGAAGTAAATCCACCTGTCCCTTGTCCGTTGTGTGTGCGTCCTGTAATTCCCTATATAAAACCGTCCCTAAATATTCTCTCCTAACCAGTATCCAGTCTATTTCCCTTTGTTCCCTCTGGTCAGAAATTTCTGTTTTCAACTGTTAGAGACACAGATAATCACCTGTTTATTTTGATTTAATTAACGATTTACCTGGAAGAGCTAGTAATATCATTTTTATTTTTACGTCTTTTCATGGGCACTTTCACTGTATATTTATTCACTTTATGTAGTCACTTTTACTTTCTTTATTAGTTTCGAAGTAGATACCAATTAACTTTATAATTTCACTAGGTTTTGGCCGAAAGCAACTGTAAATATGTAAATAATATGAAAAAACTCTGGTGGAGTCAGGAACGTATTTACTTTTAACCGGTACATAACCTGATACTGAGATAACCTCAATGTCTCTTGGATCTCTTCTTGTTTTCATCTGCTGCAGCGCTTAGGTTTTTTACCTCATTTTGATGGGTTTTACATTGATACACTGCCTAAGCGGCTTAAGAGCGTCCATCAAATTTACCTGTTGATGTTTTGATGGATTTTTCCGTTGTAGTTCAAGTTATCTGGTGCATTAATTGCGTAGTTAATTAAATTCGATTAATTAATTAACTTTTTTCACTGATCAGTGGTTTCTTTGTGTTGAGACATTATTTAGAGGTGTTGACTGCTGTATAAGTGTTATTGTCAGCACAGGGTTGGAGGAAATCCTTGAAGGAGCTTAATTCATCAGCGTAGTACTAGTAGCAAGTACCTTAAATATTTTAGATTCTATTTCGCATCAATTTAAATTGTATCTGCACGTTTGGGAGCAGCTGTACGCCGGATTTCGGTCCTATTCTTTCAGCTATACTTAGATCATATCTAGCTAGCTAACTTATGAAATATTGGGCCCTTCCTAACTTGCTGTACCCGCCTAGTATCCTTCCTTAGCACTTCCTTCTATTCTACCTCTGTAAATTGTAAGATATTTAGATACAGTCCTTATATTTATTTTAATTTGCTATAATTTACTTAAGCTTAACTTATGCTTTTCTTTCATTAGTAGTTTTAGTCTTAACCTGATAGTGCCCATTGATTGCATGCTAAGTAGATTTTATTATTTATTTATATTAATTATACCCTTTCTAGCAATTTATTATTTAGTTATTATTTTGCCTAGTTTTGTCTTTCATTCCCCTGGCAGACAGGGTGAAGTACCTACATTATTTGCTCTTCAAGTAACCATATCAGAGTGCCCTGTTGCCACTATGGGCTTACTCCTATGGCCTTGACATTATGGTCCTCTGCGAGCCGGATTCAATCTATTTAAATAAATTGTGTCTCAATACATACTGACTACGATCTACCATATTTTATTCTGTCATAAATAAAGTTGCACCAGATTAACCATCAAATCGCCTTTGATGTGTTACACCTTTGTAAAACCTACATCGCTAGTGGTTTATTTACAAAAATTTGAACTCTACCTGATCAGCATAGTGTCCTATCGCATCTAGGATATCTTTGTGAAGCAAACCGCTTATTTTGTTTTACATATTTGTTCTTAGAACAATTTGCTGGTTATATTAACAACCCTGCACCACATAAGCAGTTGTTAAATATTAAATATAGTTTAAAGAACTATTGTTTAACATTACTTGATTACCTCAGAATCAAGAATAAATTTCTCATTTTATGATTGATCAATCTTATTATTTTTATGTACATAAATATTTTCTCAACTTATTATTTGTAGAAGTTTCTTCAAATTATAATTTTATTGTATACTATATTGTATATAAATCACTTAATTTACTTTAAGCAGATAAGTGCCTCTGCAATAGTAAATTATATTGTAAATCATTGTGAATTACTTGTAAATTATCTTTGTAAATTTATACTTGTAAGTTTATTAATTATTTTGTAAATTTATTTCATATTTGGTTTATAATTTTAAATAATATTTTCACCTTTCCCTTACCTTTATCTAGGTTTGTTGTCTCATCTCTCCAGTTACAATGGAGGTAGCAGATTCTAATCGCCGCAAGATGAGGATTATTGTTGCTGATTTGAAGGAAGTCAAAGAACAAGCTGATAAAGCATTAGCTAATCCAGCTGAGGTCCAGTTGTTTAAAGGCATGTTTATTTCTTTAGAAAACGTGTTTAATCGTTTCGAAACACTCTTCGAAGCAAATCAAGACCTTGTTGACTTTTCTCATAATTCCGAGGCGACGGAAGAAGACACAAACCTTAGAACTGCTGCAAAGAGCTACTATCACCAATGTAACGCGGCTTGGTCGGCTATAAGTGACCATCCAAACCATAACCCACCTGCGACAACACAGACGTCTTTCTCGAATAAGTCAAAGGTCAGGCTACCCCCTCTTGACATTCCCAAGTTCAATGGTGACAGAACAAAGTGGCCTCGATTCAAAGACTCCTTTACAAGTCTTATTATCGAAGATCAAGAGTTAGACGATATTGACCGCTTTAATTTTCTCATTCGATGGTTACAAGATAAAGCAGCTTCACTTATAGCTCACGTCCCTGTTACTGATAGGAATTTTATAGTGGCATGGAATGTGTTGCTGGAAAATTATGACAATAAAAGGTTACTGGCCACCTCGTATTTAGATAAAATCTTTAGTATTAAGCAGTTACCTCAAAAACCCAGCGCTGCTGCTCTGAACCAAATGGTTTCTCAGTTAAACCAGACAGTAGCTGCGTTCAAACTGTTAGAAATACCAGATCGAGCCGACTTCATGCTTTTCCACTTAGCGCGTAGATGCTTGGATACGGCTACACGTGAAGAGTTTGAACTTCAGACTGATGAGATGTTTCCCACATTTGACGATTTAATGAAATATTTAAAGTCGCGATGTACTGCCGCAGAACTAGCCACTGGCCTGCCAGCTGACGACTCACCCGGACAACAACAAAGGAATGACAAGAAACCAGGTCGTACCTCCTGGTCTTCTCGAAAACCAACTGGCGCAGGAGTAGCCTTGATAGGTAGTGCTGGAGTATCTAGCATACACGCGAATGCTTCTTTAGCACCTATTAAGAGTAAGTGTCCAGTTTGTAAAGCTCCACACTTGCTAGTGAATTGCTTAAAGTTTTCTGTAGCAACTGTCCCTGAGCGTTATGTTTATTTGAAGAACTGGCGAGGCTGTAAAAATTGCTTGAGGGAAACATCACATACTGCTCAACAATGTCCTTCTAAATGGAAATGCCGTTTCTGTCATGGAAGGCATCACAGTTTACTGCATAATATTGACCAGAAACCTGCTCAAGAAAAGCAAGCAGCGCCTACAGATCAACCATCGTCCAATGCTGATGGAGTTGCTTGTACCTCTGCACTCAGCTCCGTTAACTCTGATCGCCTCTCTGTCATGTTGGGTACCGCTGTATGTCACATACTTAATAATGAAGGACAACGGCATCTCATCCGATTGGTCTTTGACTGTGCAGTCACTTTTCGTTCATCACTCGGGCCTGTGCTACACGTCTTGGCATAGCCATCGAAGAAAAGAATGTCAACATATTAGGCATTGGCGAAACTCCTCTTCACGGCTTTACCGGAAGAGCACGATGTCAGTTAACACCCATCTCGACACCTTCCGTCCCTATATCAATTAATGCTGTTGTATTAGACAAGATAGTTCCACCGCTTCCAGGTTTTGAAGTCCCTAAAGAAGTGCGAGCGGCCTGCGCGCCTTATTCTCTTGCTGACTCAGATTTCTGGAGAACCAGACCTGTTGAATTTGTTCTAGGATGTGATTTATTTGCGGAAACCCTCACAGGACAAATAGTTTCTATACCACCTTCAAGACTTCGACTTATAGGAACAGTGTTCGGAGTTGCGTTGTTTGTCAGTTCTCAAGACATCAGTGAAGTCCCGGATCATCACATAGTTCTTCATGCTTCTCAGGAACCAGGCCTACAGACTCTTCAAAGAGAGTTACAACGGTTTTGGGATCTAGAAGAACCACCTACTGCTAAAGTTACCGACCCAATGGATGATTATTGTGAAGAGTTGTATCGCACCACAACCTACCGTACTCCAGACGAGGGGAGATACGTAGTTCGACTACCTTTGCGACCTCCAAGTGTTGAACCCTGCAACAGCCGTGGCATGGCCATGCGTAGGCTTCAGCATCTCGAAAACAAACTCAGCCGAAACCCTCTGATACGCGAGAAATACATGGAATTCATGTCAGAATATCTGTCTTTGGGTCACATGGAAGTAGCTCCTCTACCAGGAAAGTACATCATACCACATCACTGTGTAATAAAAGGTGAAGGGAAAGATTTAAAGCTGCGTGTTGTTTTCGATGCGGCAGCTCGAACCTCCACAGGTTCTCTTAATGACCGACTGTTAGTTGGTCCAAAACTTCAATCAAGCATAGTTGATATCCTTCTCAACTTTCGACGATATCAATATGCTTTCACGACTGATATTGTCAAGATGTACAGACAGATACTTGTACATCCGGAAGATCGCGCCTTCCAACATATTCTATGGCGATTTGATTCTGCTGAAGCTGTTGTAGAATATGAGTTGAAGACTGTCTCGTATGGAACTAACTGCGCACCCTATTTAGCTCTACGGACTATCCGACAATTGATAGCAGACGAGGGTAGTTCATTTCCACTGGCGGCCAGGGCCCTAGAAGACGAGATTTATATGGACGACATAGCATCAGGTGGTTTCACCGTTTCACAAGCGTTAGAACTGTTAAATCAACTAGTTCAAATTATGGCTAAAGCAGGCTTTTCGTTAAGCAAATGGGCCTCTAACAATGAAGAGATTTTGCAAGCTTGTCGTCTGGCTGACCCTTCAACTACGATTAAGGAAGACAACGTTTCGTTGGACTCCAGTCTCGACTGCACAAATATAAAAATACTTGGACTCCAATGGAATCCGTCGTCCGATGTGTTTTCGTACAAAACCATAGTTCCTCATGACACTTGTACGAAGCGGGCAGTGCTGTCATCGATCGCAAAGATTTACGACCCCTTGGCTCTCTTGGACCCGTAGTTGTAATCGCCAAACAACTAGTCCAAGAAGCATGGCTTAAAGGGTTAGAATGGGATGAGGAATTCCCCACCGATATGCGAGCCAAATGGATGCAGTTTGTTCTTCAATTACCTCTACTTAGTCAAATCAACATACCTCGTTGGGTAGTACCAGCATCAGGGCCTTACACTATTATGATATTTGCTGACGCCTCGGAGAAGGCATATTGCGCCGCCGCATATTTGTGTTCGGTCTCTGATCAAGGACCTCAAAGTCATCTTATTTTGGCGAAAACAAAGCTGGCTCCCGTCAAGTTTACGTCCATACCACGGCTGGAATTGTGTGCTGCTTTACTTGCCGCTCGTCTCTGGCAAAGCTTGCAGCCATTTTGCAGTAAACTCCACAGAAATTGAGGTGCACTTCTTTTCTGACAGTGCTGTGGTGTTAGCTTGGCTGTGTACACCCTATTACCAACTAAAGACTTACGTCGCCAACCGTGTTGTGCAAATTCGTGAAATCACGGCTGGCTACCCTTGGCATCACGTTTCTTCTCAAGACAATCCGAGCGATCTTGGCTCCAGAGGAGTTGCAGCTAATGATCTGATTAACTGTTCTCTCTGGTTTCATGGCCCTAATTGGCTTCTCTTAGAGAAAGGTGAGTGGAAGATCCCGAGTCTTAGCTCCCCATCCAAACTTCCTGAACTCAAAAATGTAGAAGTCTCCTTGGTATCAACTGATGAAGCATCTCCAGGAGTAGAATTCATGTCTAAATTTTCTTGTTTTAGGAAACTAATACGCTCTCTTGCCTTTTACCTGCGTTTAGTTGATAGAGCAAAGAAGTTGCCATTACCAACTTCCAAGGTACTTAGCATCGGCGAAATAAGAAGAGCTACTCGTGTCGCCGTGCGCGCCTTTCAAGCTCAGGCATTTTTTAACAACAAGTTTCCAGCAAAGGACACACCGATGCCAAGCAACTTGATACCGCTGCATCCTTTTCTTGATGAGTCGGGTGTTGTCTTGGTAGGCGGTCGCCTCAAAAACTCTGCTCTTCCTTGGAATACCAAGCACCCTATGATTCTTCCAGCCAAATCGCATTTGGCAACACTCTTATTGCGACATTACCACGAAGCGCTATTGCACTGTGGCCCCTCTCTCATGCTTGCTTCTCTTCGTAGTAGTTACTGGATATTAGGCGCCAGAAATGCTGTCAGGAAAATAACGCGAAATTGTATTACATGTCGGAGATTTGATGCTCCTCCGATCCAACCTTCCATGGGCGACCTCCCCGCAGATTGCACTAAGGAAACGCGACCGTTTCTCCACGTAGGCGTGGATTTTGCGGGACCATTTATTATTAAACATTCCTTACTTCGAAAAGCTACCACCTCCAAGGCTTATTTGTGCTTGTTCGTTTGTCTAAGTACAAAGGCGCTCCATCTGGAGCTTGTCTCTTCCTTGAGCACTGCTGCCTTCCTCGCAGCTCTAGACCGGTTCATCGGCCGCCGAGGTGTGCCTGTTAAGGTGTACTCCGATAACGGTAAAAACTTTGTGGGTGCTCATAACAAACTTCAAAAATTCTATAACTGGTATCGGCTCGATACTACACAGAGTGAACTTAACTACTATGCTACAGATAAGGAGTTCACTTGGCACTTTAACCCACCTTACGCCCCTCCTTTGGAGGAGTCTGGGAGGCTGGGGTGAAGTCCGTCAAGCGACTTTTACGTGTTGTTTATGGCGAAAATGTTTTATGGTTTGAGGAATTCGCCACTCTGTTAATCAAGATCGAGGCGATCTTGAATTCACGACCTCTTTGTCCGTTAACGAGCGACCCAAACGACTACGAGTACCTGTCACCTGGACACTTCCTTATTGGGTCACATCTCACCTCGACTCCGGAACCCTGTCTACTGGATGTTGCCAATAATCGCTTAACACGATGGCAACTGGTGTCGAAAAAGGCTTAGCACTTCTGGCAGAGGTGGAGGAAGGAATACTTGGCGTCATTGCAAGTGCGCAACAAGTGGCAGCACCCTTCATACAACTTACAAGTTGGCGACCTTGTGATCGTCATGGAAGAAAATGTACCACGGCTTCAATGGCCTGTTGGCCGTATCCATGAAGTACACCCTGGTAAAGATGCGCAGGTAAGAGTGGTATCTGTCCGCTCACCAACTGCCGTATTTAAGCGACCAGTTATTAAGCTGATCCCGCTGTTTCCTCCAGAATCACCTAAAACTTCTAAAGTGTCAACGAAATCTTAGGTGTAAGTTGAGGTGTTTTATAATGTTGTTAATTAGTTAGTTATAAGAGTAAGTAAATAAAATTTCCTTATGTAAATTTTGGTAGGCGGTATGTTAGAGACACAGATAATCACCTGTTTATTTTGATTTAATTAACGATTTACCTGGAAGAGCTAGTAATATCATTTTTATTTTTACGTCTTTTCATGGGCACTTTCACTGTACTTTCTGTCACTTTTACTTTCTTTATTAGTTTCGAAGTAGATACCAATTAACTTTATAATTTCACTAGGTTTTGGCCGAAAGCAACTGTAAATATGTAAATAATATGAGAAAAACTCTGGTGGAGTCAGGAACGTATTTACTTTAACCGGTACATAACCTGATACTAAGATAACCTCAATGTCTCTAGGACCTCTTCTTGTTTTCATCTGCTGCAGCGCTTAGCATTATCTACCTCATTTTGATGGGTTTTACATTGATACCCTGCCTAAGCGGCTTAAGAGCATCCATCAAATTCACCTGTTGATGTTTTGATGGATTTTTCCGTTGTAGTTCAAGTTATCTGGTGCATTAATTGCGTAGTTAATTAAATTCGATTA
Organism: Microvelia longipes; assembly: GCA_018340805.1. Taxonomy (NCBI): domain Eukaryota; kingdom Metazoa; phylum Arthropoda; class Insecta; order Hemiptera; family Veliidae; genus Microvelia; species Microvelia longipes. Next base: position 6,475,304 of record JACMZG010000008.1, read on the forward strand.
ATTAATTAACTTTTTTCACTGATCAGTGGTTTCTTTGTGTTGAGACATTATTTAGAGGTGTTGACTGCTGTATATGGTGTTATTGTCAGCACGGGGTTGGAGGAAATCCTTGGAAGGAGCTTAATTCATCAGCGTAGTACTAGTAGCAAGTACCTTAAATATTTTAGATTCTATTTCGCATCAATTTAAATTGTATCTGCACGTTTGGGAGCAGCTGTACGCCGGATTTCGGTCCTATTCTTTCAGCTATACTTAGATCATATCTAGCTAGCTAACTTATGAAATATTGGGCCCTTCCTAACTTGCTGTATCCGCCTAGTATCCTTCCTTAGCACTTCCTTCTATTCTACCTCTGTAAATTGTAAGATATTTAGATACAGTCCTTATATTTATTTTAATTTGCTATAATTTACTTAAGCTTAACTTGTGCCTTTCTTTCATTAGTAGTTTTAGTCTTAACCTGATAGTGCCCATTGATTGCATGCTAAGTAGATTATTATTTATTTATATTAATTATACCCTTCTAGCAATTTATTATTTAGTTATTATTTTGCCTAGTTTTGTCTTTCATTCCCCTGGCAGACAGGGTGAAGTACCTACAATTATTTGCTCTTCAAGTAACCATATCAGAGTGCCCTGTTGCCACTATGGGCTTACTCCTATGGCCTTGACACAAACACTTAATTTCTAGTCTAGTCAGGTTTTTTATAATTGTTATTATATTGTTACCGTAGATTGTTTTATTGTTATTATTTAATTTTGTATAAATCTTCTATTTATTTTTTTTAAAGATTACTTTTTTTCTAGTTTGCACGTCAATAATATATTTCATTTCAGTATTGTACTTTTTTTTAAATTTTAATCTTTTTTACTTTAATTCTTCCATGTTTTTTTAATGTATAAAAGTTGATGAGTGCCCCATTTTTTTGCTTTATGCTGTTGGGGTCTCTGATTATACATGTATTTTATATTTATGTAATAATGTATGTATAATTAAATAAATAAATTGTATCCAAGCAGTTCTTATGCTTATCAAATAACAAAAAAAGAGCCTTGACAGAGCATCAGTTTTTAGGATTGACATAGGATTAAAAGTAGCTTCCCTTCTAAAAACTAACCTTTTGTCATTAATTATTCCATACATTCATTTAAAGTTATAGAAGCAATATAACTATTTAATGCAAAAGCTAATATTCCATCATCTACCTGGTGTGTTAAAATCTTGCAAAAATATGATCCGTCGTAATATATCACTTTTAGCACATAATATGTGCTAAAAGACAGAATAGCTGTAAAATAAAAAAAAACTAATGTGAACTGTTTTGAAATCATAATATCGAAACACTGGTTTACAAAGTTACCTCCCTATGACGTCAGCCTAACCAGGTATATTAGATTTTTTAGTGCTTGCTATTTAAACTAATGCAATGCAAAAGTAGGTTTTAGTTTCCTTCATACAGTTCTTCCTCTTTAACTATTGCTGCCCAATTAAAAAAAAAGGAATAATTTGCTCTTCATAATTCTGAAACTTACTGATAATTTATTGGTTATGTTTTTAGTTACCAACAGGAACAAAAGAAGCTGCAAGAAATAGAAAATAAAGAAACCAAGAAATGACAAAGTGTATCGAATCGACAACATCTTTCTGTAGCTTACATGATCTATAATACACCAGTTATAAAACATAGATTACAAATTATTAATCTGAGTACAGACGTTTATTAAGTATTTAGAAAACACTCAACTAAAAGTGTGAATACTAGATCTTTGATACTTTTCTATAAATATTTTTATTACTAATAAAAGAATCAAAATGTGATAGAGAAAAAATATGCAATAATTTAATTGAAGCCCTTGCAATTTGATTTATATTAGCAGCTTGACAACCTGTTGGATAAGTTTTTTTAGTCCTTTAACAATTTTTTCCGAAACCATTTTTCTATTCAAATTTATAACTCATTTACTTTCTGCTAATCAATCAATGTTTTAAATTATCTATTGATACTGTTTTGATCTAATAGGACCAATGATGGCATAATTTAGTTTGAAGTATGTTTAATACTTTTGAGAAAAATTGTAGTATTGTCAACACATTTATTAAGATAAATTTCTTACTTGTATAAAACATTTCTTGTGTCCAACTTACCAATGCTGAATAGTCAGATAATATCAAAAAATGTTTGTGTTAAATAAAATTAAAGAAGTTTGAGTTTAGAACAAATATTCAAAACAGCGTATGATCTTTTCAAATTTGTAAAATCATTATGGCAGTTTCATCTGTGAAAGGTAGTGCATCTGATTGGTTATAACTCTATGACATCATATCAACTAGGTTTATTAATTATTGCATTGTTGGTAGCAGTGTATTCCTTCCATAAATTATTGGTTGGAACCAATGAGAGCCCAGATATCTCCTGCAATCCAGTTTCCCTTAACTACTAGACATACATTAGTTATAACTACTTTAAATTGATCAAATAGTCTTTTAGATTTCCTTGAACCCTGCTTCTCCTTTAATTTCTTTATTATTATACAAAAAATTATGTATAATATATTATTTTAACCATGTAATAACATTAGTAAATCTAAAATTAGAATCATTCCTTGAACTACTTAAGAGTTTGGCTGTGGAAGCAAGAAGGGAGGGAGGGGGTGCCTAGAGGGAACAAATGGCTTAGAAAGCTCCGTCTACAATATAAAGTGGCTTTATATTGAGATATTAGCTCTATGGGGGGGGGGGGCACCCCTGAAAAGAAGAAACTTTTTATTCCATTTTATATCTCCTTTAAGTGCAATTGTTAAAATTTTATAGATAAATAACAATAACGAAAGTATATTTTTTTTAATAAATATTTTTATATAGAATATTAGGCTCATTATGTTGTTTCATGTATGTTTTTATTAATAAAAAGTTAATATTTTTGTTGAAAAAAGGATTTGCTTTTTACTCCTTTATTCTTGATGCGTTATTGTCTCTGCTCTGTAGGTGGAAGTAAAAGATTTTCCTGGCAAAGTAAAGTCAAAAACTTCATTGCCATACCAAATTTCCAGGACTTAAGTCTCAAAAACAAAGAGTAATTATAAGGAACAAGCTGCCAAATATGAAATCAGTCTTCCCTGTTTCATCTAAATAAAGTCATAAAAACACGGGCCAAACTGCACCCTGTTTTTACACCATTCATATCTCAAGAACGGTACAAGCTACAGATGTGGTTGAAGTGTACGAAAGAGTTCACTACGTAATATGATTTCTTAAGAAGCTACAATTAAAACATTTCGTAACAACTTGGTACAAAATTCAATTTTAAGGTTTAGTCTGTTATCCAGAAAATAAAGAATGTCTTACAATAAAACTGGAATGGATGATTCAAACAACATTACTTTTAGATTTATTAAACTTTTAAAAAGTCTTGTCATCAAATCACAGAACAGCATAAATAGACAAAGTTGATCCCATAAATAGTAATGTTTATTTAGAAAAAATTACAATTAAGTATTTTTAATATAAAACACTTTAAAGTCATTAATATGGAATTAGTATACAACACTATACATACTGCTAAAATACATAATATACAATCATATGAATTTACATAAATTGATTCAAAAATACATTATTAACATTAATGTACAATATTTTGTGGTAAAAACAAATCTTTCTCAAATTACGAACAATTTATTTTAACACCTAGAGGGACTCCTTCTCTATCTCCATACCGCCTAGCACCACCAACTGACCAATATATATATATATATATACTATATATATATATATATATATATATATATATATATATATATAATATAATATATATATATATATATATATATATATATATATATATATATATATATATATATATATATATTATATAATATATATATATATATATTCACTGATTTTATATACATACATATATATGTTGTGAAACATCAGTTTACTCCCTAAAGGATAAATTTATGTAAGATTTACATTTAAATTTATTAATTGTTTAAAATTAAGAGGCTAATTTTTTAGTAAATTGGCAATAAATGGAAAAAATTATTGGATAAATGTGGAATATGTAACAGTATCATATATATTGTATGGAACAAATCAATACAATCTTAACAACATAATTTCTGCAGGAATGAATTCATATATCTAAATATTATATTTGAAGTAATAAATATTTATTTTCATCCATTTACAATTCTTTAAAAAATATAACGAAATAAAATAATTAAATATTTTTATTTACTTTTTATCTAAGGAGACATTTAGTAGCATAAGAATATTTACGTTTTCTTTATTTAATTAATAAATTATTATGAATAAAAATATTTCATTTACTTATTTAAAAGTCTTAATTAAAGCAATTCTGTCTTAATGAATTCATTGAGCAGAGAACATTTTAGAAAGAGCAAACTTTTTTTATTTTTACTTAGAAGTAAAGTAAGTCAAAAAAGTTGAAAAAATCGACAAGGTATAAGAAACTGTCACTTCATTTTGTAATTTCTCCCTTCGATTGTTTGAAGTCATTTGACAAGTGAATTAATAGTTATTTATACACGAAGCAAAGAGACTTGTACTACTAGAGGGAGGACTTGGTTAGTATAGCACAGTGATAAGAGGTGATCATGGCTGGGGTGGTCACTGGTATCATGGCTGATTCCATTAAGTACTCTAAGAGTTCTCACCTGTACTCTACTGAGACTTCCCACCCCTCTATAATTACAATCGACCCACAAAATAGAAACTCCAACCTTGAAACGGTAAGCATTTTTAGTAATACCACGTTAAATCATTATATAAAACACATATAGTTAAAGAATATATATCCTTATCACATCAAATTCGCTGCGGTCATCCTATACAAAACAACATGCGTGCTAAATCTCAATCTGATCTCACCATCTTTCCCCATTTTATGATTTTTCAAAATATTCGCTGAGTCATTAACGCGGGTTAATGAAGTTATACAAAAAATATTTTCCGAATAGCACAACTAAAGCGGTAGACTGATTGTTGTACAAAGTTACAACACTCTAGCATAAATAAACTAGGAGCCATGATAATAACAGATACAAACATACAGACAGACACTCAGGAGTCCTTAAAAACACCTAAAACGGATAATTCCGAAGACATCCTGGTTTTAGATGTTTTTGCAAACACAATACTTTTCCTATATACCAACATTATAAATCAAGAAAGTAAAAAATGACATCACTAATGTACCAGGCCATGATAAGAACTGTTGTATCCTACTTCTAGAAGTATAAATCTCTTTGGCACCAAGGGAGTAAAGAATACTATTATTTCTCTGAGCAGTAAGTAGGTTACTAGGGCAAAAGAACAAAAGCATTTAAACTCCTGAGGTGAAGCCGATGTAAATAATGCAAGGACAAAATAGCATTTAATTCCCTAGTTGCAGGGGTTAGTTGGGTTTCCCTTATATATTTTGGGGGTGCTGCCTCAGAAAAAAATACTTTTTTATTCCCTTGGGATTTTTCAGGGGGAACAAATTACTTTTTAATCCCAAGGGGATAAAAAAGTAACTTTTTCTCCTTTAAGAGAGAAAAGTGCTTCTTTACATTCTAGGTTAATTAATGAAGACTTCAGTCCTTTAGAGTTTTTATTTACATAAGCATTAATAACAGACGTTTCGCATGGCGAAGCCAGGCATCTTCAGTATTAAACAATAAACAAAACAAACAACCACCACCAAAAAATTAGTAAAGCATACCATAACCAAAAGAACATAAAAAAAACTTTACTAAAGCTTTACTAAATTTTTTGGTGTTGGTTGTTTGTTTTGTTTATTGTTTACACTAAAGATGCCTGGCTTCGCCATGCGAAACGTCTGTTATTAATGTTTATGTAAATAAATACTCTAAGACTGAAGTCTTCATTAATTAATCTAGAATTTAATTCTTAACAGTCCAATAACTTTTTTGTTAAGTGCTTTTTTACTTCCAAAAAAAAACAAGTCTTTAAACTTCACATAAAACATCTGGAGATAAGATAACTTTATTAACAAATAATAAAATATTAAGATAAAATTTACAAATGATGCTAAAGTAATACATGTGGTAAAGAGTCTGAGACACTGGTGTCGAGGCAAGATCTGAGTATGATATGAATAATAGAACCATTGCTGGGGAGTAGATGTGAATACCTAGTCAGCTCTGAGGGGCTTAGTTCACGAGCGTCATCACAACCTGTTGTCACCGGTATCTGACCTCCAGACCGCCTCTCTCGTGTCTATAAACAATAAATAAAAACAATATTTCATTTTTAACATTAAAAACAGCCGTCTCTGTGGCCAAGGTCGTAAGCGTTAGTCTTTACACTGACCTTTGACACCCCACGGATGTCTGAGGTTCGCATCCCAGGTTACGCTCTCAGTTTATAAGAGATTATTGTTTAAATAAATTATCGCCAACTTTAGAATACACTTTGAGTGTGACGGTTGCTACTACACCCAAGTGTTTCCCGCAGGAGTTATCCCCTGATGAGCCGCAAGGCTCTAAACGGGTATTATTATTATTATTATTATTTCATTTTTAAAAAACGTATATAAAAATTAGGTTTTGCGGTGACTCGGGAATTTTCCTCTCTATATTAGGTTTGCTACGCTCAGACGCTATATCAGCACTATTTAGGACTTACTTCCCTTGTACTTACAATATAGAACTACAACTCGTCAGGCTCGCTTTGCTTGACCTCAGACAGTAAGTATAGTTATTTATCACCTAGTGAATAATGACCCCCATTAACCCTGGTCACTGTAATGATTCCTAAGGCTGAAAGCCGAAGGAATCATGATTTATAAATCCCGAGGCACAAGCCGAGGGAATTATTTATTTAAATCCCGAGGCTATAGCCGAGGGATTAATTACAATTAGCTCCCGAGGCTTGCCGAGGGAGATAATTTGACGAGGGTTATAATAGGGCATTATTCACGTGGTGCATACAAAATTTTATTCTCCAGAAGGAAAAACAATATATACGAAACAAAAAAACTTGTTATTTGTTTATATATAGAATCAGTTGAAACATACAGTGTATCGACAACTTTAAAAATCTTGACAGCTCAGTTTAGGCACCACCGATTCTAAAAAAAATCCCTACAAAAAGGCAGCGGGGAAAAAACTTTGTAAACAAATCAGGTTATTTACCCGTGTTTTCTTGGCGATGTTTCTACATGTCTTTTGTGTAGTTTTATTATTTAGGAAGTATGCAAATGTAGAAAAAAATGAATTGTGAAGGGAAATAATAAACACAAGAAGAACCACAACGAAGTGAACGAATGCGGGAAGGAGGTTATTTCCCTACAGGGGTTATGGAGTAGGGAATTTTTTTCTCTTTCAAGAGAAGGGGTTGGCAGCGGCTTCTCTGATTGGTCGATCCCAAAAATGCTTATGACCTTGGGATTTTTAAACTTAACGATACACTGTAATTATAAACTATTTTATGCAAAATTAACAAAATACATTGTATTATATATTATACATACAACATAACCACATACATACATAACAAACAAATATCATAATAAACAAAAATATATAAATACCTAAATGCTCTATTAATAAAAATTAGTTGTACAATTGCTTATAGCTACAGGTTTTTTGTTATTATTAATATCTTTTAACCGTATTTGCTTCGTCATCTATTCAAGACGGTTGAGGATTATCGGGGGTATCGGGAACAATTCATCTATTGTCGTTTACTATCATTTCATTATCACTTTCCATCGTAAACAACCGCACTAAATACTTTTATGATAAATATAACAGGAAATATTACTTGAAGATAGAAAAAGCTTAGTAAAAAAAGTAGGTATTTATCGTCAAAACAGATTTGATAAAGAAATTATTTGTTTACAGACAGCTGGGATTTAATGAATCAGTGCTGCCAACTAACTTTGTTTACTCAAAATTCTTTACGTTAGACTTTTGAATCTGTAATTTTAACTACTCAATAATTAAGTTGGCTAAGCTGGATTATAACCCGGCGGGAATAATAAATTATTTATTTCCCGCCGGGTTGTAATTGACGGTCATTATTACATATAAACAGCACCGAATGTTTTGATTTTACACCTTCTGAAGAATAAAATACATTATTATGATCCCCAGGATCACCCAATACAGAACTGTCCTTGCTCGATGCTACTTAATATTTTATAATGGAATGTAATTAGGTTATACTTATTATTACACTATAAGAATAAAATTTAGTAAACAAATTTCACTCAATATGAGCATTAATTACAAATTTTTTATATACCAATTTAAAAATGTAATAAAGCATATTATGAATAGACATGAAAATGCTGATTGTAACAAAACAAGCATTAAATTTACAAATGTCTATCAAAATGAACGCTACAAGTTCTAAATAAGCAGCAATTAGATAAAGAGCTCTACTCACCAATTAATTGGTCAGAATGTAAATCACATCAATTTAGTTACTTCAACACTATATTTATACATTATAATGAATTGTAATGGTCAGCATGTTTACATGTGGTTACAAACCCCGCTATGAGAGAGATGGCAGACTTTTACGTCTAAGTAGGACTGTCAGGGATTTGGGCGAGAAGTTGGCCATGGGTTTTTGGTACGAAACTATTAGAATGGTTCTGACTCCTCCTGGGTGATAAACTTTCCCATCTTAAACGTTTATGATTCACATTAATCACTCTGTCCGTCAATTAGGGTAACTTGTAGTTTACCATAGACATTTAACACTAGTGGATTCCCTCAGGAATCCGACTAATTATGTAACCCTTATAATATTATCTGCCCTTTAATAC
>JACMZG010000008.1:6489110-6572401 GCA_018340805.1 Microvelia longipes
ATGAAGAACTCACTGAAGTTTGTTAAAAAATTACTCTTGGCTTGATTTGCATAAGGATAATATTAGACATAACGATAAAAAATGTTACAGGAAACATCCCTAGTCCCGACAGCATGTCAAATATGGTTGAACGGAGAGTAAAAATTCATGTGTAATACATACTTGGGGTCATTCCGAAGGAGGCAAGGGAGGCCTAAGAAAACAGTATGTATTTCTAACAATGGTCATTCCTTTATGACCCTGATGGTCTCATGTTAGGTCCAAAGCTAACATGAACAACTTTAACTTAACAACATTAACTTTGCCAATAAACATTATTTTTGTGTAAATAAAAACAGGTTAATTACACAAAAGTCCGTTATTGTTTAATACCTTGGTATGGTATTTTGAAAACCATACCAAGGTGCAATATGAAGTAGTTTGTAAAATTGTATTTTTATTTTATATTTGTTAAACTCTGATGATGACTAATTTTTAGTCGAAAGCTTAGTTATTATAATATATTAAACAATAAAGGACTTTTGTGTAATTAACCTGTTTTTATTTATATATTTTTTTATAAGTCCACAAAAAAAAACTTTTTAATTATTTTTGTGGAGAGTCTATTGTTGATTTGCCGGAGATAAAATATAGTATATAATGACTCACATTGAGAGGAGGTGTGGAGAGAGGGTTACTAAACAGAGAGGAGTTGGGTACAGCACTCAGAGGCTTCTTGCTTACAATACTAAGTTTGATTTTCTTCACTTCCTTTTCTTTTGCTACCTTTATATTATCTATGTCTGGAACAACCTGTAACACAACGCCAGACAAATTCTAGTCAATAACTTTCATAGCAATAATATTCTTTTGAAGGGTCAACCAGAGAGACACTGGAAATTGGGGTCTCAGGTCCTTGAAGGCCTACCAGTACATGCTGAAATGGGGCTCTAAGGCCCTTCACAGCCTACCAGTACATACTGAAATTGGGGTCTCAGGTCCTTTGCAGCCTACTAGTAAATAAAATAGTGTAATAATCCAAATTATATTATTTCCTTAATGTAGCTAATATGGATAATTAATAAATTGGCAGTCTTAATTGTTATTAGGCAAACCCTGAGCACAACACTGTTGATAGACCACTGCCCAGTGCAGCCAAAATTATTAAGGGAATTTAATAAAAGGTTTTTTACTTTTCCTTATTTATACCGTAGGTATATAGGAAAAGTATTGTGTTTGCAAAAAAATCCGAAACCGGAATTATCCGTTTCAGGCGTTATAAAGGCCTCCTGAGTGGTTTTGGCAAAGTTGTTTGTCAGTATGTGTGTCTGTTATCATCGTAGCTCCCAGTGTATTTATGCTAGAGAGTTGAAACTTTGTACAAAAATCAGTCTACCCCTGTAGTTGTGCTATTCGGAAAATAATTGTTTTATGATATCATTAACCTGCAATAATGACACAGTGAACATTTTGAAAAAAACATAAATGTGGAAAAATGATGCGATCGTATTGAGATTTGGCACGCATGTGCCTATGTATAAGACTAACATACCTGCCAAGTTCCATCTCATTATCAGCATCAGTTCAATTTTGATTGAGGATGAGCATAGTGAATCTAATGTGATGAGCAAAAGTACTGAGGTACCCCGTACCTGTTCTTTAAATTTGTAACACAAACCTCTCCATCAGATTTTAAATATAAATACTTAATAGTTCAAGAAATACCAATAAACATCAGAGGCTCAAATTTTCTTTTGGAATTTTCTCCTTCATTCAAAGTACTAAATTTCCAGAGTAAAACAATGCCTCTAGTATTGTGCATTGTGTTTAAACCTAGAAAAGATGTTATTGGTTTTGTTACCTGTAAATTCTTATTCCTAGTTAAGTTAACATTCTGAGCTATAATAGAAGTGAGGCACTCCAGCACTTGAGAGGCCCTCAGCCTCTTCATAGGGTCCAGAACCAACAGGTTCTTTATAAGAGACTTCATGTTGTCCTTTACTCTCCCGTCACTGTAATCAAAGTTAATTATGGTCTTAAAATAATACCTGGATAGAAGGAGCCCTACTAATAGAAGAGCAGTTAGACGGGTACTAGACCTAACCTTGCTTGTGAATCAAGGTTAGCAGGCCAAAAACCATTTAATGTGCTCAAAATCATTACCAAAAACCATTAAAATAATTTCTTAAAACAATATTTTTGATAAATTTACAGTGATTTCAAGACAAAATATTGAAAGGTTTTCAAGCTAATATTTAGGGTGCAATGGAGATAATCTTTGAAAAATCTCCTTTTGTGCTATCAAAAATAAAATTTGTTGTTTCGACCGAAATTTTGTGATAATTGCACATTTTATATAATTAATAAAACACAATATTTAAAAAAAACTTATTTATTATACTTTGTCTATCACAATATTAACACAATTTATTCAGACGCGTTTTGGGACGTTTCCTATCTTTAGTTTATAAATAAACAGTGTATAAAAGTTTATTTATTCACTGAAGATGGGAAACGTCCCGAAACATGTCTGAATAAATTGTAGTAATATTGTGATATAGTCAAAGTATATAATAAATACGTTTTTTTTAAACTATCAAAAATAGTTTATACACTAAATGATGCGTCCAACATACTCATTCTAGATGTCTATCAAAACAATATGAAAAATAACATTTATCTACTCCTTACATTAAAGCTCTAATAAGTCAGTTCTAAATAAGTTCTTGCATTAAAGAATTTCCAAGTAGTTGTAAAACACATTCTTATTAATTCACACTGTAAATGGCATTTCCCTCCCTAGGGAATTTAAGTGGCAGCATATCGCACAGGTAGACTAAACTCTTTTACAAAATGGAAAAGTGTATTATGCACACAATACAAAATCTTAAAACAGACTTGATAAACAAGGTTAGAGCCCCAAAAAGAAAATTTAAATTTTCAGGAAAATGTAAACAGTTGTTTTGTTTAATTGTAATTGTGAGTAATGCAGAAGTTTGTCAATTGTCACTATTTATTTATATTTTTTACACATGAGTCAGTTAAAATAAAATATTCTAAAAAACCCAGACAGGTTGTTATTGTAAACATAGAGATATACAGGGTGTTTCATATAAAGTGTCCACCAGAAAAGGAGGTGATAGTACTCCTCAAAAGGAACAAAAAATGTTCTATAATATTAACCCCGATCTCCAACCGTTTTCCCACAAGGCCAAATTTAATATTTCAAAAAAATATTTGACCTCACATCATAAAATTGTTAATACGGATTTAACTATTCAAGCTAGAAAGGCGAAATTGGTATCATTAGAAAGCTTTTATGTACCACGTAATTAACATTGTAGACATATGCAAAAATGCCAAAAAAATATCAGTTTTTCCAACTTCTAGGAAGAATGGCTTAAAATTTTGACTATTGAATGTATGAAAATATTTACATTTTCTTAAAGGTCAGTCATAAGAGAAGTTTTTTCCGTTCTTGGCTGAACTTTTGCTCATCTCTTACTTCCTCTAATGCCCTACTACAAAAATTCCATAAAATTCATTTTTTTTTAAAAATCATGTTTTATGCAAAATTTTGGGCAGTAGTTCCAAAATATTTGACATGGTAAGTAGTTTGTCCTTTAGGAAATTTACTCAGCTTTCTAATGATACTGATTTTGCCTTTCTAGCTTGAATAGTTAAATCCCTATTAACAATTTTATGATGTGAGGTCAAATATTTTTTTGAAATATTAAATTTGACCTTGTGGGAAAACGGTTGGAGATCGGGGTTAATATTATAGGACATATTTTGTTCCTTTTGAGGAGTACTATCACCTCCTTTTCTGGTGGACACTTTATATGAAACACCCTGTATACTAGAGGGAGCATAGCCTATCTCAATACATTAAAAAACCTGTAACGTCGTTTTGGGGCTCTCAGGTGCTCAGTGTAACCTCATTAAAACCTCCTTCAAGAGTAAAGGTTATTATAAATCAATTATTTTCGACTTTCCGCATATTGTTTGTGTTTTGATTTGTATTTTTAACGATTTACTATATAAGTTACTGTAATTTTGTACTGATTATTTTGTTATATTATATAGCGAAGCAGGTCAGGTTACTTTTTTGATGTTTCGAAATTCAACCAATAGAGCCCCTCTAGTTATAATATCTCAATGGATGTATATGGATATTTACACAAGTTAAATAGGGGATCAAAGCAGGGATGGAGCAATACTTTGTCTATTTAACTGATACATATTACTCTCCACTTCATCTACCACACAGAATACTTTATCTATATATTATATTAATTACTTTATTAATTAATAAAACACTGCTATCATTAACTATTTTAAAATTTGTTTACATCATGAAAATGTTTGTAATATTTCAGCTCTTGTATCTCCCTAGGCAGAGCCAAATGAAGATAAAGATCTAAATTTAAGTTTTCTCTAGTAGCTTTGGATAAAGAGGAAACTAAAACTAGAGCAGCAAAATATTTTTCTGCCCCTTGCCCCTGATAGAAATCAGTGTCAACTTTGCTTTACATAGAAACAGTGCAGCTGTAGAACTAAATCTAAGATACATACTTAGGTATTGTGTAGTCAGCATCTTTAATTTTATTAAATAACTGACTGGGTCTGGAATCATAGAAAGGGAATTGACCATAAAGCATTGTGAACAGAACCACTCCTAGGGCCCACATATCTGACGGCTTTCCTGCAACATAAACAATACACGCACAATATAGTATAACATCCTAGCTTAGCATAGAACCTCTTAGCTTGGCATAGATTCTCCTAGCTTTGCATATATTTCCTTGGCTTTGCATAGAACTACTTAGCTTGCATAGAACCCACTGCCTTTGCATAAAATCTCCCAGTTTTGCATAGAACCTCCTAGCATTCAGTCCTAGCAATCAAGTTAAATAATTTTTGATTTAAGATATTAATGTTAGAAATTAGCTGGTTATTACATCTACATCATCACTTATTTTTGAGATCCAACTACTTAAACATGCTAAAGAAAGTAACTTTCATACAAGAAGAACATGTTTTATTTTTGTTTCTAAAAATTTTGTTTGTTACTTAAAAGATGTTTGTTATTTATCTTGTTTCAATGTTATAAATAAGTATGGGAAATGGAATACTGATTTGAATACAGTTGATTATTATTTGATTAAAAATGTTTTCTGATACCGTGCCATTCAAGTCACAAGAAATGGCACCCACTTCTTGTTTTATTTAATTACTTCGATATATAAATAAAAACAGATTAATTACACAAAAGTCCTATATTTTTAATATATAGTAATAACTAAACTTTCGACTAAAAATTAGTCATCATCAGAGTTTAACAAATATAAAATAAAAAAACAATTTTACAAACTACTTCACTAGGTGCTAATTGCACCTTGGTTTGGTTCAAAAAGCTATGTTAAAAAAAACCATTAAAAACTATTACATTGAAGATTTTTTAAAAAAAAAATCAGTGTTACCAATAATTTTAGTAGAAAAACAATATTTTAAAGTAAATTAAGAATTTCAAGATTTAAGAGTTCCTTATTAAAATTGAGTAAATGGAGTTTAATTTTGCACATCTTTTTAAAATTAACATTATTATCAAATTTGACTATATTCATCATTTCTTTAACTTTCCTTTTTTGCCAATTAGGTTCATTTTGTAGAATTCGGAGATTGTAAAAATCAAAACTGTGTCCTGTATTATGTTTGTGGTTAGAAAATCCAGTATTATTTTTATCTTTTTTGCAGTCATATTTATGTTGGGCCAGTCCTTTATTTAGATACTGTTTTGTTTCACCTATATAATATTGGGGGCATTGAGAACAGGGAATTTTATATACTACTCCGGATTTTCACTCTTTCTTGGTTTTTTCTTTGTTTTTCAAAAAATGGCCGGTTTGATTTTTGACTTTTTTGAGCAATTTTGAAGTTAGGTAGGTGTTTTGATAAAGTCCTTTTTATTTTTTCAGATAAGTTAGAATTTTCATTATTAGCATTATAATTATTGTGAATATTATTACAATTATTTGAATTGTTTATATTATTAGAATTGTTTGACTTCATATTGCACCAAGGTGCAATATGAATTAGTTTGTAAAATTGTTTTTTTTTATTTTATATTTGATATTTGTTAAACTCTGATGATGACTAATTTTTAGTCGAAAGCTTAGTTATTATTATATATTAAAAAATATAAGACTTTTGTGTAATTAATCTGTTTTTATTTATATATTTTTTAATTCCACTTTAATTTTTAATTATTTATTTTAATTTAATTAATTAAAATTAATTAAATTAATTTTAATTCCACTTTTTTCCATTTTAAGTCCACAAAAAGAATTTTTTTAATTAATTATTTTTTTAAGTTGACGTAAAAACCTTGGAACACAAAGAATATGATCCAACACTATGAAGTGTTTTTTACTAAGAGCCATATTTAATGACTAGCTTTACTCCACCATAAATACAATTGTCACAGTAAAGAAAAACTCACTATCTCGTAACATAATATAATAGTTCTGATGAGAGACTTGGTTTTTTTATAATTAATAATGACCATACGTACCAACATAAGGTTTTCCAAAAAGAACATCGGGAGAGATATAAGCGGGACTTCCTCTCTGATCTTTCAGCAAGTCATTTTCACTACCCAGATGCTTACCAAGACAGAAGTTAGTTATAATGACTCTGCGAGAATTCACTTCCAAAACCAAGTTTCCCAGTTTCAAATCTCTATGCACTATGTTCCTCTGGAAAATATACACATTTTAATCCTTCTATACTAATCTCCCACAAAGATTAGCGAATAAGAATAAGAAACTTGTATTGATAATACATTTTTAAATACAAGATTCTCCAAGAGCCAATCTATCGATTTGCATATTTCAGATCATCAAATGCAACTATGTACTTTACCACATTTAAATATCCAGCAAATTGCATAACACAAGAAATACTACTCCAGAAACTTTAAAGATGAATTGGGTCTTATAGCTACTAAGAAATATCTCAAAAATTACAACTGGGGCCTCTTAAATTATTGTGTTGATAAAAATGTATGTCTCTCGTGACTTTATATTAAACCACTACATAGATAAGTATTTCTCTCTTAAAAAAGAATAAGATTAAGGTGTTTCTCTTATTTGCAAAATGTTTTCAGAAATGATAAGATCTACTTAAATCTAGAGAAACTATCAATTTACTCTTATATCTCAGTGGCATTGATTCTACATGTAAGGACTCTTACAAGAAACATTTTCATTATCATAAGAACTTGCTTCATTTTAAAAAACAAAATTACTATTCTTTTCTAATTACAAATTCTAAGAAATCTAGAAGGCTCTGGGAATTAGCTAACCAGAAACGTAACAATAATAAACAAGAATCAGTATTGGACGACTTTTAAGATATATCTGACCCTGTAGCTCAAGCAAACCAGTTCAACTCTTTAGTTATTGACTGAAAGAACTTCTCCTCACAACTGAGTGTTGACTGATATCACTCGAGAAAAAAGGTTTTTTATTGCTTATACTAATGAATTTGAAATAGTTAAAATAATATATTCCATGAATAATAGTGCTTCAGTTGGAGGAGATGGTATCCCTATTAATACCATAAAGCATCTTTTATATCTCTGCCACTGTCTTTGTGTATCAATGCCTCATTTGAGCAAGGAGTTTTTCCTATCAAGCTTCAAAACAGCTCGAGTTGTTCTAGTTTTTAAAAAAGGGGACAAAGATTAGGTTGAAAACTATAGGCCTTAAGCCTAAAGTTTTGAAAAATCTATGCTGCATAGAATTTTTTGAAAGGGAGAGTATATTGTCTGTGAATCAACATGGTTGGAAGGTCGCATATTTCAGCTAGAGCAGACTATCTACAACAGATCTACTATTCTTTTAGAGAAAATACATATGTCACAGGTGCTTTCTTAGATCTTAGTAAACCCTTTGATAAAGTTGATCATAGGATACTGCTAGAGAGACTATATCAGTATGGAACAAAGGGGGTTGGGTCTCATATGATTGGTTTAAATCCAACCTCACAAATCGAAACCAATATACCCTTATTAGGGATAATCAAAATGAATATAAGTCTTCATCACTGCATGTTAAATTTGAAGTGCCTCAAGGTAGTATATTAGATCTTTTCCTTTTCCTAGTTTTTCTGAATAATTTTCCTAGTATCTTAAGCAATACTAATTGGTCTAGTGTAAGATACACAAATGATACCAGTGTTCTGGTGTGTGCTAAGTCATAATTCAAGCCGTTCGCAATATGAAGCATGCTATATTATGAACAGGATTGCTAAGCTGTGGTCAGAGAACAACAACCTATCCTTGAACTTGCATAAGACTTGCACAATGGTTTCTGACAGAGGTCATCAGAAGGACAATGCCAACATACAAATAGACAATACTCATATCCCATCTGTAAGGCATACCAATTTTTTAGTTGATAGTAGATAGCCACCTTAACTGGCTAGACCATGTTGAAAAATTAAGTAAAACAACTTGCCAGCTCCATCTATTAACAAAGACATTTTTCCAATCAGGTTCCAGCTGAATGCCTAAGGATACTCAACTATAGCTTAGTCCATTCACATATTTCTTATGGCATTCATTTCTGGAGTAGTTCTAGTGCAGATGAAAGAATCATTCTACTATAGATAAGAGCAGGAAGACTAGTTGCAGGGGGGTTAAAGTACAAAGATTCTTGCAGTGGCTTTTTTTTAAAGAAAATTCAGGTACTTCCTATGTTTGGTCAACATATGTTTTATTTGGTTCAATATATGTTTCTGGATCTATACAAGTTCTACCTCTCAACTCTTCTAAATGAGCCTAAGTTTTAAATTTAATCACAAACATTTTACTAGAGGTAATAGTATCAAATTATTACAACACAGAACAGTCAGATATGAGAAGAGCTCAGTCTATACTGCTCTCTCTATAGTGAACTCACTCCTTTCAGTATTTAGAGCTTCTGGTGATAGTAAACAATGTTTGGCTCTTATTAAACGAATATAAAGCAAATTGATTGACCTGGAGCCTTACTCTCTACAAATTTTATAATTATGTCAATAAGTAATTCACTAAGATTAATTTTAGTTAGTTTATTACTTTTTCTTTTGAATTTTTAGTATTTGTTTACTTTTGATTTTTATGCCATCTTTTTTTTTACTTTTTTGTTAACTGACTCTTTTCAAACGTTTAAGGAACTAAAAGATGATAGACCCTTTGGAACCTATTGTTCCACCATGCCTTGACCCCCCGGTTTAATCCTATTTATAATTATAAAGTATTAAACAAACCTGATGTAAGTCATTGACAACACTGACAGTATTATACAGGATTACAGCTGCCTCGCTCTCTGACAGTTTCTTCTCTTTGATAACGTAAAGCTGCAAGTTGATAAAGTCACGACTCTTGATGTCATAGTCGTGAGATACAAGACAGTCCAGTACCAGACAGAGTCGGGTCAGAGTCCTACCCGTGGCTATTCTTCTCCTGTCCGCTCCTATTCTCTCTTCTACACCACTATCCTGGTGAAACAACCAACAACAAGTACATATATATTATATATATATATATATATATATAATATATATATATATATATATATATATATATATCATTGACAACACTGACAGTATTATACAGGATTACAGCTGCCTCGCTCTCTGACAAGTATATATATATATATATATATATATATATATATATATATATATATATATATATATATATATATGTATATATGTATGTATATGTATATATGTGTGTAATATATATATTTATATATATATATATATATATATATATATATATATATATATATATATATACACATACCAACATACCAAGTAGGGTTTTTGGCAGTCATTTAAAAATGACCACCTGCTTTGATGATTTTTGTCTACTCTTCAAACCATCCTGAGTGGTTTTTACCAAGTTGTCAGTCTGTATAAGTGTGTGTGTGTTACCATCATAGCTCACAGTGTGTTTATGCTAGAAAGTTGAAATGTGTCAAAGTTTCATTCATATATCTACAGTGCTAGGGATGCAATATCTACAGTTCTAGGGATAGTATATCTACAGTTCTAAGGATAGTATATCTACAGTTCTAGGGAGTTTTATGTTATAGAGATAGCATATCTACAGTTCTAGGGAGTTTTATGTTTTTAGTATGGGTATTTAATTTTTTGCAGGTTTACTGAAAGATGATATTTTGACTAAGTTAATATAGTAGGAGAGCTTGCAGGAGTGCCATAGAGAGTCGCCATAAAGGCAGTCGGTTGGGACGACAGTATTCTGGTCACTATTTTAGACTGTTAATTAGGTAATTAAGGTTTTAATTAGTGATAAATTAGGTATTGGTAAATTACTACTTAGTTTAATGGTAAAAGATTTCAAAATATTTAAACTCTTTAAAAAAGCAGTTTATATGAAATCTTCGGCATGTCAGAAAGACATAAAAGGTAGCACGCTTTGCAACACAAAACCTTTACCATGATGTTTATATAGATTTGTCATGTTGTATATTACTATAAGTACAGATCATTATCCTATGAGTAATGGTGATGTTACCTTGAAGAATCCATGATGGTGAATAACATTCTTTTGATCATGGAGTAAAGACAGTAAAGAATATTCAGTGTGCAGAAGCATCTTACCCTGTCTTTCCTCCTGGCCATCTTCTACCTTGTTCTTTAGCGTTAAAATCTAAACATACACAATTTAATTATGCATACATATCATCACAGCCCAGGTATACCTGGTAGTGCCCAGTGCCCAGTGCAATATTTAAGTTGACAAAAGGTACGATTGCCAACACCTTAACACACAAAAAGTTTTTTTTCTTTTATATATTTTATATAATTTATATAGAGGAATATATAAAAAAAAATTATAACGAGGGAAAAGATAAAGTGGAATAAATAAATACAATTGTGGTTTTAAGATTAAATTCTAGTTTCCTATGGTGCAAAATAGTTAATAATAACTTATTTATAAATCAATATTACTATCCTTAGTATTATTTTGTGATTATTATTTTTCCATTAGGCCCAACGGAAGATCAGTCAAAACTAACAAGATTAGACTGTGGAGACTAATACACTTAATGCTTGACCATCTAATGTAATGGAATCCACTGGCACTAGTGCTTCTTATAAAATTACATACATTTGAATATACCTTGATAGTGTAAAATTGGTTAGTGTGTTCCTTGCGAGCAAGACACTGTACTATGCTCTTAACGGGAGAACTGCCTATGGTGGGTCCGAGCAAATAAGGGCCTGCCTTTTTCACCGAGCTCAGCATAGCATTCCTCACAGTACCTGTACCTATCAAAACAAATCACAGGTCATGTCATATTGCCAAGTGCTAAGGCAAAAAAAACTTTATTTCATCAATTTTTTTTTTAATTTTGAGCCGCATTTTAGGGGGTTAAATTAAAATTTTTGTGTCAGCTTTTTATTGGTAGTCTTATAGTGGAATAGAATAACAAGTGAACCGACTCCCTTAAAAAACTAGAGCAAGTTCCGAAAAAACCAATTCTTAAAAAATAATTGACTTTTCTCGACATTTTAACAAAGGTAGGCTGGAAAATGGTCAAATGTCATAATATCTTGTAAACAAACCCTCCATGTTTTATTTGGGTCCAAAATATAAAAATAAGACGCGGTCGAATATCCACGGCCCTCTAGAACCTTGGATCACCAACAAACTTTTTTTATAACTTTTTTTCAAAATTTTCAGTAATTAGCTGGATTTGTGATAAATGAAGCCTATTTCCGTAATCTGCACGCTCTTTTGGTTAATCTCAAAGAGTATTTACATTCACTCAACGATTTATTTTTAATCTAACTTGGTACATACATAACTACTGTTAGACGTCAAAGTTATCTACCTGATTTGTGTTATATTTTGACACGTCATATTTGTTAACATTGACGTCTAACAGTAGTTATGTATGTACCAAGTTAGATTAAAAATAAATCGTTGAGTGATTGTAAATACTCTTTGAGATTAACCAAAAGAGCGTGCAGATTACGGAAATAGGCTTCATTTATCACAAATCCAGCTAATTACTGAAAATTTTGAAAAAAAAAAGTTATAAAAAAAGTTTTTGGTGATCCAATGTTCTAGAAGGCCGTGGATATTCGACCGTGCCTTATTGAATGTTTTTGTTCTTGTTTTGCACAAATGTTTGACACAAAATGTAACCTACATCAGTGACAGGCTTAGAATAATACTACATATAGTAGGAGCACTACTGATAACACGAAAGGCAGTTCACTGGTGGTCTTAAGTAATGTTGCCACCCTACCAATATACAATTTCTTATAAAAAGTTGGCAATACTTCCGGTTGATGAATTATTATGTTCTATTATTAATTAATGATTGATTGTTCATAAAATACTAATATAAATATCGGTACATAACAATATTTTAAGCATTTTAAATTGTAGTTTAACGTTTTTAATTAAAATTATATTAAAAGTAGTCCTCGTCAACTAAATGTAGATTCTTGTATTCCGCTACTCTTTTGTCGTTTAAGACCGGCTTTATTAAGTGCTCAGCAGGTGTTTTAAGGTTATTATATTTGTTCTTTACAGTCTTTCTTCATTAATGGATTTTATGACACATATTTAAAACAATATTTTGTTGTTAGGGTGGTACTCTTACTTATGACCACCAGTAAACCGTCTTTCAGTAGAATTACATTGTGTTAACGGTCATATGCTCCTTCTATAATAGTATCATTCTAAGGTGACAAACAACATTACATTAGACATAACCTCCTCAATGATAACAATAGTTGCTAAAAGTAGCTCTAGCAGCCAAACTTTTATTCTCATGACATTTCCAGTCATGTCAAAAGCCCGAAATATGTGAGTAACAGGTCACCTATAAGGACATTCTCTCAATCGATTCTCTTTTAGATTCTGTTCCACTTCCGCTATAATACAAGAAAACAAACATACTAGAACCAGAAGCAACAGGTCTCCTGTAAGGCCATTCTCTCAATGAATTCACTGTGACTGCAGTAGGACGAAATATTGATCTAAAATTAGTATCAGGAACAGTGGAGTTAGATACATCGGACGCCAAGGAGTTGTGGTAGATCTCAGATTCCAGCGAACTCAAATCGTCTTCCTCCATCTCAGGATACTTGACCTTTCTAATTACTCAAAAATATTTCATTCAAAATGCTTACAACCAATTTAATAAGCAATTGAAGCTAAATAATAACACAAATAAAAAATATACAAAAAAATTAAAAGCTAATAACTAGCTTAATATTAGAACGAAACAACTCTAACATTACACAACTAGTATTGTTAACAACTGGTTTCTGAGCTATGGTAACAATGAAGCAACAAATATTCCCCTCAAAAACTTAAAATAACAAAAATAAACATAACGAAAATACTTAAGTAATCAAAATTTCACAACATAAGTTTTCTTCTTTCTACTTCTCTTCTTCTTTTACGTTGTCTATACATTAATATGTCTGACACTACTTGCTGTGTTTTATGCAAACCAAATTTTATTATACCAGGCTTTGTAATTAATTTGGAAATAAAGTTATTGATTTATTTATTAATAAATAAGTAAGAGAGTGCAAATAAATAAGTAATTAATAGTAAAAGGGTGCTCCCGCCAATTTTTTGAATTATTTATCTATTAACCAATTGTATATTGGTTATAAAATATTGAAAAATCAAACTTATTAATCTTATAAATAAAAACAGATTCGTTACACAAAAAGTTATTTTTTAATATATAATAAAGTTATATATTATATATATATATATATATATATATATATATTATATATATATATATATATATATATATATATATATATATAAAGGACTTTTTGTGTAACGAATCTGTTTTTATTTATATATTGTTTTATAAGTCCACAAATAAGAAACTTTTTAACTTATTAATCTTGTTCATGGTATTTATTTCTTTTTTACGACAAATATCTTTAAGTACAAATCAATCCTACCTGCTCTTTACATTATCTTTTCCCTTACTTTTCTGCTTACGAAAAATGAAATAGGCAAGAGTTGTAATCATATAGTTTTTACTTTTACAAGAGGCATTTACGGCTCAAGTAGAAACTTCTTTCATGTATGTAATGGTGAGTAATACAATGTTAGAAAATTAAAAAAAAACTTAGTGCGAAATGAAAATTTCACACTGGCAAGAATAGTTATTTCAATGTACTCAAAAAAGTTATGCTAAACAAATAAAACCTAGTAGACCAAGAGCCCAGGGGTGTTTTGTTAATAAAAAGTGTAATGGCTGGAACCGGTCTCAATTTTTCGTAAATACCTTCCTGAACAAGGATCTGCAATTCTGCCGACTCGTATCGGATGGGTGTCCCAGGCAGAACGCATTTTAGGGGTCAAAGGTTCTGCCTGGGACACCCATCCGATACGAGTCGGCAGAATTGCAGATCCTTGTTCAGGAAGGTATTTACGAAAAATTGAGACCGGTTCCAGCCATTACACTTTTTATTAACAAAACACCCCTGGGCTCTTGGTCTATAGATAAACATGGTAAAAATAAATAACTCTCTTTGTTTACTTCTTGTTTTTACTTGTTCTCATGTGATATATTAAGTAATTTATCCTTAGTTTCACTTTTAAGTTTTTTAGAATTCATACATTTTTTTTATAAATTAAAAACAATATGTGATATATTCTTTATTAATTTTGTTATTTAGTGGTTTTTAGTGAAACCATGATTTAATTTAATAATTTTTGGTTTAACTTGTAAATCCCATGAATTTGCTTTTGTTTATAGGAATTCTCTCTTTGGGTATATGTTTATCAGCGATAATTGTGATTTATAACCGTGTTAACTTTAACTAAGTCGATACAACCACTTTAGGTGACCAAAAAATCGAAAAACCATGATAAATTACCGGAAACCAAAATCACGGTTGATAAAAATTAAATTTTGAGAAGGGTGTCTACTTCTGGGTATTTTTTGGCGCTTATCGAGTCGATAAGACCACTCTAAGTGATCAAAAAGTTGAAAAAACGGTGGTCAATACCAAAAAACCTAAAATACGGTCGCTAACCAATATATTTCAAGTGGGAGGTCGTTTTCGGTGTTTTTTGGGCCTGTGAGTTGACTGAGAGTTGTCTGGGGTAGATACGAGCAGTTAAAGCTAGAGTGGCTGTATAATCTACAGTGCTGTATAATCATATACAGGCACTTATATTATTATATTATTTATAATTATACAGGGATTATACAGGCACTCTATAATTTCAATTAACTTATATTTCATTAATTAATTAACTTATAATTTCAAAATTAACTTTACTATCTACTTTACTTTAATAAAAGAAATGATCAGTTGGATGAGATATAAAATTAATAAAGGTACTTATTTTTAAATTGGTGCAAAACTCTAAAAGTTATTTTATACATTAGTAAATAATTCAATTTTGCTATCATAAATAAAATAGTAATAATTGTACATAATTATCATGATTTGTTATTCTCAATTTTTTTTAAGTATAATTATACAAATAAATCTGTATAGTGTAATATTTTTTTTTCTTTAAATGTATATAGTATGTAAAATGTTTGTATTATAATTATTGTTAAGCTCTTATCAGAATATTTTTGTACAAGAGTTACAGGCTATTGCCTCTTTCTTGTTTTTTGTTAAATAAATAAAAAAAATAAATAAATAAATAATTTTAATTTGTAATTGAAAAATAAAGGGGCTTTCTTTCTTTAAGCATGGAAACACGCATTCCAAAAGAAATTCGCCCGACATGCGGACCACCGCGCCAACTTTTTCTTTAAATATAGTACGACACACGGCTAAAATCAGTTGACAGCGTGGGAAAATAATACGAGGGAGCCAATGAGGTTAGTCCTGTGTGTTCAACCACGCTCTAATTCATTGACTGATTTTTGAATAAAATTATTTAAAAAAAAATTAATACAAACGTTTAAACCAGCACGTATGTGCACATAAACATAGAGATATTATTACTAGAGGGGCCCTATAGGTTAAATTATGAGATATCAAAATAGTAACCTGACCACCTTCAATTATAAATACAATCAAACAATCAGTACAAAATTACAATAACTTATATAGGAGAATGTAAAAGATACAAATCAAAACACAAACAATTTGCAGGAAGCCAAAATCAATTTATTTATTGTAACCTTAACTCACTTTGGAAAGAGGTTTCTATGAGGTTACACAGAGCCCCTGAGAGCCCCAAAATGATGTTTCAAGTCTCTCAATGTATTAAGATAGGCTATGCCCCCTTTAGTATATAATATATCTCTATGCACATAAATGTTTAAAAACCTTAAAAACACGATAAAAATAAAAACTCACCCTAAATTATCAGTGCTGCCAATAAAAAAGAATACAAAAAAGGTAAATCCTAGAGAGCTCTTGCGCAGATATTCCAATTTTAGCGATTTCTATACTTGTAACATTCTTAAAAACTACTAAGAACTTACCATAAGTGGCTACCCGACCCGGTTTGAAGATAGCCACAATTCCAGCTCAGTGGAGACGGGTCGGGGCAAAATTTCACAAATTCCTTTTTCAAACTTGAGAACCAAAGAAATGAGCGCCACGTTATTTTTATTATAATAGGCTTAAAACTAAATAAGCGACGCCACTGGGGCAACTTTATGTTGCCAGATGCCTAGGACCAGGGGTGGTGAGATAGCAATTTCACCCCTCCAAAAAAAAACGAAAAACGGGAGGTGGTCTGGCCTAGACATACAACAACAGAAAGGGGCCTCCGGGCTTAATAAAAGTAAACACAACATAAAAATTTAGTGCACAAAATAATAATTTTTATTATTCTTAAAAAAAAATCAATGAAATGAAAAATGGTGTTCTGGTAAAACAAATAAGATGATTTAGGTAAATAATAATTACAAATAGTTATAAAAAAATATAAAACTTTCAAAATGATAACCTAACAGCATAAGTCACATAATCAATTTTTCTCTTGTACTTAGCAATGAAGGCAATACGTGAGTTGTAATCGACATTAAAGAAGTACAACACCCAAATAGGTTAATATAAAAATTAAAAAAGTAACTTCACTAGTTCATTTAAAGAGTAAACTTAATTCATAAATTATTAGAAAATAAATTAATCAGTATTAGGTCACAATTCGGTAAATTATTTATTTTACATATTATAATTTAGTTTAAGTTTTCATAATAGGCAATTAATAACTAGAGTCGTAATAGGTTTATAAAATAAAATAACAATCAAGTTAATGGTGGGTTAACCAGCCCTTGAAATGACTTAAAGGCTACAAAAAAAACAAAAGGTACCTGCAATAGTATATCCAAAATATAAAATAAAACTTCTCACTAATCTAGACTCCTCCCACACAACAACAAAATCCAGCAGAAGCTGCTATAGTCTTAAAGATGCAATTACCAACGGCAAAATGCCATCAGTGGGTACGCCAAGAAAATCAGCGTGGCGTCAGGAGAAGAAACGCCGGTATCGCGTGGTACACAATACCACCATACCAGCTGAGATGCCCAAAGATTTGCCAATAATAATGGCAAACAGCTGAACAGCCAAGAATGGCAAACAGCTGAGCAGCCAAGAATGGCAAACAGCTGAACAGCCAATAGCAAAAACACAATCTAGCAAAGATAATGGTTTTAAGTCGAGCCCCAAAATGTTACGCAATACTAACTCAAGGTCTAACCTAACTAGCACAAGTACAAATAGACCACTTCCAGGCACAGACGAGCCCCAAAACTAGACTGAACTAACCACTTCCCCTTCCCTAACTCTAATCTACATCTTCCGACATGATTGACAGAAGAAAACAAAGGGTTAAAGGAGTCGTACTATAAATATAATTACTAGAAATGGACTATGAAATAAATTACACATATAAATTAAATAAATAAAATAATAACGAACGATCCCACACAGGCGTCCCCGTGTAGGAAAGACGCAAAATAAACCTAAATAGTATGCGTCCATACTATTAAGGAAAGGATAGGACAAAATAGGAAAATACAAATAAAATTAAATATAGGAAAAGCATAAATAAAGGAATTTAGATTGACATAATTAAAATAATAAACAAGTTAAACTGGCAGACGGTAGACCAAATGTAGACATCGCTAAAATGGCTACATCAGACATTCTCCTCCTGAATGCAAAAAAAAAAAAAAAAAACACAAACTAATCTCTAGGAACCTCCTTCAAATCTTTCACATGGTAACGCCCAACTGATTTGCCCGCACCATCCTCTAACTCGTACACAAGGTAACCAATTTTCCTCCTGATCTTAAATGGACCAACAAACTTCGGAGCAAGTTTAGCAGAAAACTTGTCAACCTTTTTGGACTGTTGGAAGTTCCTGTGAAGAACAGAATCACCTATCTGAAATATAACATCCCTTCTACGAAGGTTATAATATTTAGAGTTAGTCTCATAGGCTTTCTGAAGTTTCAAGGGTAACCCCTGTCGGATCTTATTTAAAAGGTTGATACGCGTCTGCGGTCGATTTTCTTTCTCTCTATCGGCTACTGGCTGGTTTCCTTGCAAACACATCTCCTTGCCATAATTGAGGTAGTAGGGAGTTCTACCAGTCACCTCATGAACCGACGTTCTAATAGCACAGATGAACTTGTTCAAAAGCCGGTCCCAGTCCCTTTGATCCTTAACAAAAGAGACTAAGATGGTTTTGATGACCCTATTCACTCTTTCCGTCGGGTTTGCTTGAGGATGATAGTAGGCATTCAGGACACAGTTACAACCATATTCATCCAAGAGATCTTTGAATATCTTACTGGTGTACTGTTTCCCATTATCACACAGTACAGTCTTTGGGACTCCGTACGTTAAAAACACATCGTCCTCCATATGCTGAGTAATCGCTTTCGCAGTAGCATCCCGTAATGGTCTAGCTATGACAAATTTACTAAAGTAATCAGTAGTAACAACGATGTAACGATTCCCTCTTGAAGAACGTGGTAATGGCCCAATAATGTCAGATGACACCACCTCCCAAGTATCGTTGACTTGACGTTGAGCACCATACACACCGGCTGGTAACCCTTGAGCAGGTTTCGATTGAAGGCAGGTGAGACATCTTTTGACGTATTTAGCTACATCGTGTTTCATCCTAGGCCAATAGAACCGCTCCGCAACTCTGAAATAAGTTTTAAAAACACCCATATGACCTGCTAACGGCGAGTTGTGACACTCCTCCAAAACCTGCTTCCTCGAGTCCTTAGGAACAACCTGCCGCCAACTCCAAGAGTCATGGACTTTCGTTTGCTTCCAAAGCCGATGGTCTTCAACCTTCCACTTTTCGTAGTTCAACGGGTCCTCGGTGACATTTAGCACCATCTTATTGTACCAGGCATCATCAGTAACCGGGTCCCCCACACAAACAACATCAGCAAAATCCATAGCTCTCGACAGAGCATCAGGCACAACATTATCCTTACCCTTACGATGTATCAGCTCGTACTGGTAACCCTGTAAACGTAGAGCCCATCTAGCTAAACGGCCAGTAGGATCCTTCAAATTCTCGAGCCATAGGAGAGAGTGGTGATCAGTGATAACCTTGAACTGGTAACCATCCAGATACGGGCGGAACTTTTCAATACCCCAAATCACAGCTAAACATTCCCGTTCTGTAGCTGAGAAGTTCCTTTCCTGTTTCGTCAAGGTCCTAGAAGCATAGGCAATGACATGTTCACCGTCCTCAAAATCTTGAGTCAACACACTACCGACACCGACGGCTGAGGCATCCGCCTGAAGAGTGAACGATCGAGAAAAATCAGGGCATGACAGGATAGGAGCTGACACCAAACAACTCTTAATGTCATTAAAGGCAACCTCGGCCTCTGGTGACCACACAACTTTAGCGTTCTTCTTTGTCATCGCTGTGAGGGGAGCAATCCTCGAAGCAAAATCAGGGACAAACCTCCTGTACCACGAAGACATTCCGATAAATCTTCTCAGCCCACGAACAGTCTTAGGGGTAGGGTACTGGACAATGGACTCAACCTTCTCAGAATCAACGCGAAGACCTCTTCTATCCACCACATATCCTAAGTACTGAAGTTCGTCCTTACAGAAATGAGATTTCTCGACATTAATCGTCAGGTTAGCTTCCCTCAGCCGCTTTAAAACTTCCTCCAGAATCCGTAAATGCTCCTCGAACGTAGGTGCTATGATAATTATATCGTCGAGGTACACGAAGACGTATGGTTGCAAATCATAACCTATGACCTGGTCGATTAATCTTTGCCAGGTGGCAGGTGCATTATGCAAACCAAACGGCATTCGTGTAAACTCGAAAAGACCTCTACCTGGAACAACAAAAGCCGTTTTCTCCATTGACGACTCATCCAGCTCAATCTGCCAGTAGGCGGACTTCAAATCTATGGAAGAAAGGTATTTCGCATTCCGCAGCATGTCGAGGATGACATTTACCATAGGGAGGGGATAGGCATCCCGTTTAGTAACCTTATTTAATTTCCTAAAATCTACACACATACGGTAGGTATTATTTTTCTTTTTCACCAAAAGAATGGGTGAACTCCAAGGACTCTTAGAACGCCTAATGATACCCTGTTCTAGTAATTCATCCACTTGTTTATGAAGTTCCTCCAACAGGACAGGTGACATATTATAGTAACGTTGTTTGATTGGCACCGCTTCCCCGGTGTCAATGATGTGTTTGACCAGATGCGTCGATCTGAGCCCCCCACCACTACTGGTTTTACTCCATCGAGCCAGCATCTCTGCCAACATCATCTTCTGATTATCGTCAAGGGCTGTAGGAGCACACTCAGGCTCCGTCGCAGCACTCTGAACATTTACCTCAGTAAAACCCCAAGTGCCATTTTTGACGTTGGGAACGATCCCAAACTCCTTCCACAGATCAATACCTAAAATGACACTTTGAGACAACTTTGGAACTACCAAGACAGCTAATTTACACATCCTATCTTCAAGGCAAACATCTACCTCGCATTCTCCTAAAACCTCGGTTTTTCTTCCATCAGCGACAACAACATGGCGAACTGGAACAGGTAACAAAGCAGCACCCTTCTCCTTCAAGCTTAACCAACACCTCTCATCAATTATACTCCTAGAAGCGCCTGAGTCTAAGAGTCCCCTGAACTTAACCCCAAACATTCTTACATCAACGAAGTAACGAGGATCACTAGGTGATTGAGTAAAAACAAAAGAAGCTTCAGGTACCCGCCTACAAAAATCCGCAACAACGCGTAACCAGTCCTGCCACTCTTCGTTGGTCGATAACCGCTTTATCTGCGACCCAAGAAGTTGACCAGTTACTTCTTGGTCGCCGACAAGTTTCCCTGTCTTTTCGAAGAACACTTAGGACATTGAGGTTTAGTTACTCCAGGCTCACCGCAGCCGAAACATTTCTTCTCACGAATAGGACATTTGTTGTAGAAATGTTCACCTTTACATTTCCAACAAGAAACCGGTTTCCGATCAGAGGGAGCAGATGAGGGCCGAGGAACTGAAACTTCATTCAGCTTAGCTGGTTTGGAACGATAATACTCTTTCGATGGAGTACTTTTACTTTTGTATGCTAAATCAGGTTCTAGTATAGTCTTCTTACTAGACGATGGCGATGGTGTCTTATACTGTTCAGTTCTCCGACGACATTCCTCAATCTTCCTACATAAACTCGTAAGTTGTTGTACAGTGGTTATCTCCCCAATAAGAAGACACAACTTGTCCTGAAAATAAGGCAAACTGTTTTTAAGAATGATTTTTAATTTTACGGACTCATCTGGGACCTCTGAAAGACGAGTAAACAGATTGAGCATAGACGCAACAAACAAACTGATCGGCTCATCATGGCCTTGAGCACGGCCACGGATCTCATCCCAAAGAGCGTCGTCATAGTCTGCAGGCAGAAATTCTTCTTTAAGGCGTCTTACAAGTTCCCCCCATGATCCCATTTCGCCACGATAAGCTCTGAACCAAATTAAGGCCGGCCCTTCAAACATGTCAACAGCCGAATCCCAAAGGTCAACATCGGTCATGCCTCTGGCAGTCTTCAACTCATTTATCCTTTCAATAAAATTAGAAAGACTAGACTCAGAAACATTCCCATTAAACTTGACTCCCCATTTAGCGACAGGAACCGAAGGTTTTATCATTCTCTGAAGGGTAGGTAAAATTTGTTTGTTAGGTTCACTGCTACCGCCACCACTACCACTAGGGGACAACGGAACGCCAAAAATATCAACAAAAATACTGTCTTCGCCCTCCGCTCCCTGAGGTGTACTGACACTAGGGGGCGTGGCACCCGGTCTTGGAGCAGGTTGACATTTGTTGGCCATCTCTCCAGTGAGCTCCAGTATCTCCCGTATCAGACGAGACTGTGCAGCTTCCTCAGCAGCCGTTGTTGGTGTCACATGTTGTAATCTGTTTAATAAGTGAAGGCATTGAGTTTCCACTTTACGCCAGTTAGTATCACCACGCTTCCCGGTGAAGTTATCAACTATAGGTTGCAGCTCATTCACAATGCCTTCACAATAGGCTACTTCAGTAGCTAGATTAAGTTTAGTCTCTTTCGACGGAGAAGATAAAATTCCCCCAGCAGGTAGGTTATTAAGACGCCGCAAGGTTTTACGCATCTCGCTTACTAAAGTTAAATCCGTAACTCCTCGAAGTCTTAACTCGAACTGTAGTTGTTCCTTGTTCAACCTAGAAGGATCCATACTGAAGATAAACAATCCAACACAATAAAAAAAGGTCTAAAAGGAATTCAAAAGAAAGTCTCGATCACAAGCAGCACCCAAAACCGCTGGTGAATTCAGAGCCTATAACGAAAAGTATTCCTAAAATTAAAAACAAATAAATTGAAAGGAAAAAAAAGTAAGAAATTCGCTTGACTTGCCGGGACAAAACTCACTAAGTTCTGCCAAATACCTGAAAATTTTATCATATAATACTCATATACAAATAAATAAAATAAGTAGATATATTTATTAAAATATTTATTTATAGGTTTAAGAAAGGGAAGGGAAGGAAATAAAGTATTCAATATGTTTTTGTAATAGTTAATATACGAAAATGAAATATTCAGTATGTTTTTGGAATGGTAGATATAGTAGTAAAATTCAAGTGGATAATATTTTATAGGGTTACTAATAAATATGATCTTATTAAAAGTAAATAGTTGGAGAGGCAGGTATAGAAAAAAAATAACAAATGGAGCTGTAAAGTCCAATAATATCACAAGGGGTTCACGAGATAAGCCGGAAATTGGCCAAATTCTATAGAAACATTGAAAATCTTTGATTACAAACAGCCGCCTTATAAGGTTACTAAATAATGATTTAGTTTCTCCCGGGCAGTTGTCGCGTACACTTCGGAAATATTTTAAGTAAACAAGTGTTAAATAAATAAATTTCAAAATCTTAAAATCAAACGACTCCTTTACCCTAATTATTAACAATCCAGTGTAAACAATTGTAAATATTCCAAAAATGTAAAAAAATAACAGTGTTATTTTACAATTTACAAAATAATAATAATTAGCTATAAAATTAAAATATCTCATTCAATACAAACATAAACAATAAATAGTAAAAGTAAATCTAGTCGCAATCGGGATTAAATAAAACAATTAAAAAAAATAAAGCATCTAAGTGCTAAGTCACAACCTTATTCTTAAAAAATAGTTACAGTTCAGTGTCTCAAATTCTTTTAAGTGACAACTTAAGTGATTTATTAAAGTGTTAAAAGTATTATCAGAGGACCACCAAAAACTGAAAACAAAGTTGGATATATCTAAGTACAAGGTAAAATATTTAAAATCATTAGTAATATAGTTCATAAATCTTATAACTATAAACATCTATAATAATCTTAATAACCTTATAAGATTTTAAATATCTTATAAATATACTTGTCATCAAAAGCACACAACAGTGGCTAGTAAATTCAAATTCTAATTCTCTAAATTAAAATAATTCTCCTTTAAATACTAGTAAACTTATAAGCATATAAGTCAGAAAATACCAAAACAAATCAAGTATAATGTAATTAAGTTTAAAATAAAGACCATACAATAGTACTTAAAAATAAAATTATTACACAAGTCAATATTTATTTTACAAATCAAATAATTTTTATGCGTTATAAAAACAGAAAGCAAAAAGCATACGTGCTCAAAATAAACAAAAGCAATCTGTAAAAAAAATAAATAAAATTTGAGCTTAATGTCTCGAATTATATTTGACAACATAAATCGTCCAAATAAGGAGTATCAACATAGGACCAGAAGCAATACATTTTCCAAAAAAAGAAGATACAAAAAAATAAATGTTTTAACTTGTCTAAAGTATATAAATTTAAAGGGAAAATTTCATGAGAATTTTATTGTTTTTACAACTTATAAAAATTAAGTAATCAAGAACACAAAATGTTTTATTATAGAAAAAAATAAACTCGCAAATAATATACAAAAAGTCAAAAATCATAGATAATTCATAAAAAAAATATTAATAAAAATTATTACAAAAAAATGATTGTTGACAAATACAAAATGATAAGTTTTCTATAATTATTACAGAACAAATCGACCAACTTAAGCAATATCTTAACATTACAAAATTTTGTTATTTCATACAAAATAATAATGTAACCCAATACAAAAAATCAAACTCATAAATAAACCAATTTTAAATCTCATACAAAATATATTTTAGAGTACCAACTGTCAAGTCCATTACAAATTTTATTTTCATAATTAATTAATTTTTTAAACTTAAAAAACAATTTTTTAATTTCAAAATTAAAATTTGGCAACAGCTTTTCCAAAGGAAACAAATGTGCTTAAAACCTAGACGTACTATTTTGTTTTCAAAACAAAAGTTTATTATATTACAAAACTCATAAGGTTTGCCAATGCAATTAATCAAAATAAAGTAATTATAAGCTATCAAATTCTTTAAAAAATAATTTTTATACAATAATAGATTAAACAATAATAGATTCAAAATTATTTCAAATTTTTTTTGCAACAATATAAGTATATTATAGGAAGTCCATTCATCAAAAGAATTTCGAAGTTAAGTTAAAAAAGAAATTTATAGAAATTCGTGCCCCACGTTGACGGCGACAATGTAACATTCTTAAAAACTACTAAGAACTTACCATAAGTGGCTACCCGACCCGGTTTGAAGATAGCCACAATTCCAGCTCAGTGGAGACGGGTCGGGGCAAATTTCACAAATTCCTTTTTCAAACTTGAGAACCAAAGAAATGAGCGCCACGTTTTTTTATTATAATAGGCTTAAAACTAAATAAGCGACGCCACTGGGGCAACTTTATGTTGCCAGATGCCTAGGACCAGGGGTGGTGAGATAGCAATTTCACCCCTCCAAAAAAATAACGAAAAACGGGAGGTGGTCTGGCCTAGACATACAACAACAGAAAGGGGCCTCCGGGCTTAATAAAAGTAAACACAACATAAAAATTTAGTGCACAAAATAATAATTTTTATTATTCTTAAAAAAAAATCAATGAAATGAAAAATGGTGTTTCTGGTAAAACAAATAAGATGATTTAGGTAAATAATAATTACAAATAGTTATAAAAAAATATAAAACTTTCAAAATGATAACCTAACAGCATAAGTCACATAATCAATTTTTCTCTTGTACTTAGCAATGAAGGCAATACGTGAGTTGTAATCGACATTAAAGAAGTACAACACCCAAATAGGTTAATATAAAAATTAAAAAAAAGTAACTTCACTAGTTCATTTAAAGAGTAAACTTAATTCATAAATTATTAGAAAATAAATTAATCAGTATTAGGTCACAATTCGGTAAATTATTTATTTTACATATTATAATTTAGTTTAAGTTTTCATAATAGGCAATTAATAACTAGAGTCGTAATAGGTTTATAAATAAATAACAATCAAGTTAATGGTGGGTAACCAGCCCTTGAAATGACTTAAAGGCTACAAAAAAAACAAAAGGTACCTGCAATAGTATATCCAAAATATAAAATAAAACTTCTCACTAATCTAGACTCCTCCCACACAACAACAAAATCCAGCAGAAGCTGCTATAGTCTTAAAGATGCAATTACCAACGGCAAAATGCCATCAGTGGGTACGCCAAGAAATCAGCGTGGCGTCAGGAGAAGAAACGCCGGTATCGCGTGGTACACAATACCACCATACCAGCTGAGATGCCCAAAGATTTGCCAATAATAATGGCAAACAGCTGAACAGCCAAGAATGGCAAACAGCTGAGCAGCCAAGAATGGCAAACAGCTGAACAGCCAATAGCAAAAACACAATCTAGCAAGATAATGGTTTTAAGTCGAGCCCCAAATGTTACGCAATACTAACTCAAGGTCTAACCTAACTAGCACAAGTACAAATAGACCACTTCCAGGCACAGACGAGCCCCAAACTAGACTGAACTAACCACTTCCCTTCCCTAACTCTAATCTACATCTTCCGACATGATTGACAGAAGAAAACAAAGGGTTAAAGGAGTCGTACTATAAATATAATTACTAGAAATGGACTATGAAATAAATTACACATATAAATTAAATAAATAAATAATAACGAACGATCCCACAGGCGTCCCCGTGTAGGAAAGACGCAAAAAACCTAAATAGTATGCGTCCATACTATTAAGGAAAGGATAGGACAAAATAGGAAAATACAAATAAATTAATATAGGAAAAGCATAAATAAAGGAATTTAGATTGACATAATTAAATAATAAACAAGTTAAACTGGCAGACGGTAGACCAATGTAGACATCGCTAAAATGGCTACATACTTTTGGGCCAGGTATCAGCAGATTACGCATGTTTGATTTTTTTTGGCAAGGGTTAGCACAGGAGTTTCCATACTCGGTTTATGTATTTCTTTAGTTCCAGGATATGTATTTAAATTAGTTGATAACACTGTCACTGTTTCTTGGGCAACAAGAAAACAGCAGAAGCCGTAGAGATATATACTAGCGATACAGAACAACACCAGTTCAGTAAAATACTAGCCTTCCGCAGATCAGTAGGCAGATGTACTTACCAAGGCTCTGCCAAAAGAAAAGTTTCTAAAAACAGTATTCGCAAATATGATAAAGTAAAAAAGCCTACTGAAGTTCTGACCCGTTCTGGGGTACCAGTCGTTGGCGCTCCAAGTTGTTGGAGCTCCATTCGTTCGCGCGCCATCATTTGCGCTCCAATTCGTTGGCGCTCCAAGTTGTTGGCGCTCCATATCGTTGGAGCTCCATTTAAAGTGGAGCTCCAACGATATGGAGCGCCACAACTTGGAGCGCCAACGAATTGCCTGCACTTTAATTTTCTCGTGTGATTTCTCTAAAATTCATAGACGCTCCAAATCGTTCGAGCTCCATTTCAAATGGAGCTCCAACGATATGGAGCGCCAACAACTTGGAGCGCCAACGAATTGCCTGCACTTACATTTTTCGCGTGATTTCTCTAAAAATTCATAGACGCTCCAAGTCGTTGGCGCTCCAAGTAGTTGGCGCTCCATATCGTTGGAGCTCCATTTGAAATGGAGCTCGAACGATTTGGAGCGTCTATGAATTTTTAGAGAAATCACGTGAGAAAATGTAAGTGCAGGCAATTCGTTGGCGCTCCATATCGTTGGAGCTCACTTTAAATGGAGCTCCAACGATATGGAGCGCAACGATATGGAGCGCCAACGATTTGGAGCGTCTATGAATTTTTAGAGAAATCACGCGAGAAAATGTAAGTGCAGGCATTTCGTTAGCACGCCATTCGTTGGCGCTCCATATCGTTGGAGCTCTAATAATTACAGTGTAATAAATGAAACTTGGCCTTTAACTTCCTTTTAAAAAAGGAAGCCAACCAATCAAAATTAACTTATGACGAAATACTTGAATTATCAAGTGCAAAGTTACTTAAACCCTACTACGCTCGGAGAACTGCAATTAATTATTTTTGCTTAAAAATTGTACGCGCGCCATTAAGAACGCTCCAAATCGTTCGCGCTCCACTTAAAATGGCGCTTCAACAACATGGAGCGCCAACGAATATTATTGATTTCGGGTGTAATCGTTGGCGCTCCAATTCGTTGGCGCTCCATATCGTTGGCGCTCCATATCGTTGGAGCTCCATTTAAAGTGGAGCTCCAACGATATGGAGCGCCAACGAATTGCCTGCACTTACATTTTCTCACGTGATTTCTCTAAAAATTCATAGACGCTCCAAATCGTTCGAGCTCCATTTCAAATGGAGCTCCAACGATATGGAGCGCCAACAACTTGGAGCGCCAACGACTTGGAGCGTCTATGAATTTTTAGAGAAATCACACGAGGGTGCATTTTCGTTGTCTCCAAAGTTCACTGTCTCCAAAGTTCGTTATTTCCAAAACAAAAATCCCATTGCCTCCAAAGTTCACAGTCCCCAAGGTTCGTTGTCTCCAAACTTCGTTAGACACAATTATTTTAATATAATTTTTGGAACTTACGAATATGTATGACATTAAACATTCATTACTACGTTAACAATAATATTTTGGATCAAATGAATTTTGGAGGCAACGGACTGATTCGATAGATCCAAAGCCTTTGCCTAGTCTTCCCGTTAGTTCCAAAAAGTGTAGAACGACCCGACAATGGTTTTAGCTATGGGTTTTAGTCACCCTCGTGACTTTTTGCTCTATATGTTCGTTGCTTCCAAAGACCATTGTCACCAAAGTTCATTAGTTCCAAAATATTTTTTTTATTATTTTGGATCTAGTAAACTTTTATGTCATTAAAATATGCTTCTAGATTAAAAGTTTGAATGCTAAATCTTTTGTCACATTATTTCGTTAGCTCCAATTGGAACTTATGAACTTTTCTGACTCGTTGGAACTAGTGAACTTTGGAGACAACGAGTTTTGGAGGCAACGTATAGGATCCCACACGAGAAAATGTAAGTGCAGGCAATTCGTTGGCGCTCCAAGTTGTTGGCGCTCAATATCGTTGGAGCTCCATGGAGCTCCAACGATTTGGAGCGCCAACGAATGGCACCCGTTCTGCCCCCAGATTTTATTCCTCTCTCTTATCAGTTGGCAACATTGTAATTTGGCGGTTGTTTTTTATATCTTGTGATTCTGAACGGCCGATCTTTGTTTTGATTTCACGATCATTCATGAGGTAGTTCAAGAGATTCACGATCTTTTGACAATTATTGCTTTATAATTTTCGCAGTGTTTAACTAAAAGTGTTTAGTTTAGTGGAGAATGGCGGCCGCAGTAGACTCGAGAGAGAATGCGGCTCAGCAGATTGAAGACGACGAAGTCGGCTACCACACCATTGGCAAACTACAGGTACCTCCGGCCTTAGTGATCTATTGTAAATAGATATAATAGATAAATATAATACATAGATATAATAATTATTTTAAACTGTCTGCGCTTTGCAGAGCTTTTAAGTATCTTTTGATTTCAATTTAACTGTTAGTTAAAGACTTTTATAGAGGATAAAGTCATATAAGA
This sequence comes from Microvelia longipes, assembly GCA_018340805.1. Lineage (NCBI taxonomy): Eukaryota > Metazoa > Arthropoda > Insecta > Hemiptera > Veliidae > Microvelia > Microvelia longipes. The sequence goes on from JACMZG010000008.1 coordinate 6,518,665, forward strand.
ACGGGGTAAAATAAAATGAGAATTGGAAGTCTGCTTACTCACGAAAAAACATTAGTCTAAAGCACCCATATTAGAAATGAGTTTCAGAGTTGAACACCGTGTTTAATTCTGTTCACAGGAAAACTGCCGGGGGGGCAGGGGCTGAACCCCCTGCCAAAACCCATGTCTGAACAAAGTAATAGTATAACATACAATCATAATCAGTTGACAGTGTGAGAAAAAATGCAAGAAATGCATTGAAGTTAAGGACTATCTTCAATTGTCGTGTGGGTGTCGTTTGACATCCAGGACGGTTGTCAAACGATACCCACAATTTCACATTAGGTCAACCTCATTGGTCCCTTAACACTATTTTCCCACGCTGTTAACTGATAATGACCGTGTGCTATACTATAATGGACAGATTTCTTCCCACCTGTATTCCTTGCTATCCCAGTCAGTCAATGTAATTTTTAGGCCTAGGAATGTGTCAAAAAATGTGCCTACTCCCTTCCTTTTCTTTAGAAGCCTCATAGTGCTTATTGAAACTATAAGTTATTTACTCATACAACTTTATTAGTTGAGAGCTTGAGTATTGTTTTGCCTACTGATGATGACATTATGCCAAAACTGGTCCAGGGAGATTCATATCCAACAGCAAGTATCAATGATAGCTGCTATCCAGGGTGGTCCAGTTTCAGTGATTTGGTTGTTCCGTAGCTGTGCCAGTTTCCCAAAGTACCGGAGAAAATATAAAGCTTATCGGTTATAATCAGTCAGACTCATGTATTTATGGTGTGACAGAAAACTCGTGTAAACAATGTTTACTAGATATTTCTTATGACAATTTGTTAAGTTTAAAACCATTGTGAACGTTGATTGAAATAATTTCTTTTATTTTTTCCTTTTGATTTTTTTTTTTAATTTTGCTAAGTAAATTCAATGAGGTATAAGTACAATCTTTTACTATTTGTGTTTCATAAATTCATACATTACATTTTTAAATAAAGCAGAGCACTGAGTTTTTTGATTCTGTAGTGCACCGATCATTTATCTAACCTACATAAAGATGGTGGACTAAACAATAACATCTGGTCAACAAGGGAAAGGACTGGCTGGTTTGTAGTGGCTGGGTGGCCTCTACGGACAAATGAGCAACTAACAAGTACAATTCACTTTATAATCCCGTCTTTTTACTAACTTCACTCTAACTCCAGGACATTCATTAATTTTATCTTTCACATTTATAATGAGAAAAACAAGTGGCTCACTTTATATCTTAAAATCTCAAGTTGTCTTTGACTTCTTAAACAATACATAATGGCAGTTCAATGTTACAGTCTTTAGCCCTTAAGATACTGAATGCTCCATTGACTTAAACAAATAAAAATAATTTAATAAAACTTTTATAAAAAAGCTAACATTTTTACCCTGTGTCGAATAGGTTTGAGACCTTTGGTCCAAAGAGTAAATAAATAATAACGTATTTTTTATTTATTTACCCTTTGAACCAAAGCTCTCAAACCAATAAAACTTTTATATTTATTGATAATTTTGAAATCAATTTTATAAGCTAATGAATACACATTAGCTTTTTGAACAAAAATATTTTAGTAATAATTATGTTTTGACAATTATTATTAAAAATACAGCTGTAAATAATAATATAGTTGCCCAGCAATTGAACTGCGAAAACTATGGCAGTTCCACCAAAAAAGCATGGTTAAGTACAAAGGTGTTTTAAAATAAATAGTTCACTTTTTAGCCACCAGAGTGGCCGCTCAGGGCAAGCGTCAGTCTTATGTGTTGACCACTCTCTCTATTTAAGTCCTGCTGTAGTGTGACATTTTTTCCTTTGGCACTTTATTATAAATTAAAAATAAAACAGTGTAAATAGAAAAGTAGCTACGCTGTTGTTTGATGTCCTAATACATCAAAGAGCTAATATGTGCCAGTTTCAATTAATAATTTGTTTATGTAAAGGCGGGAGAGAGTATCATCTGTTTCCATTTTTTACTGCTATTTTGGGGGACCAGCGCTGGTTGTCTGTCACAGGTAGAAGAAGAGGGAAGTCAGCAATCTTGCCATATAGGATTATATTATCTGTGCTGCTTTCCATTAAGTTTGTTTAAATTATAATGTTTCGCAGCAAGAAATCAAATTAACAAATCTTATAATACAATGATGAAATAAATTCCTGTTATTTATTTAGAGGATTGAAATTTTATATTGAAAGGATTTAAATAACCTTGTACGATGGCTGGTTATTTTTTTATTTTTAAGGCTGGTTATTTTTTGCAGGCATAGAAACATAGTTTTCGTATTGATTGAATGGCTATCTACTGGAATGCTTTATTTAACCCTAAGTTATAACCCTAAAAATAAGGTTACCTTATAGTTCTGAGGACAAGTGTATCGATACTGATGCAATTTATCCTTAAGCTTTATACTTCAATAGCCTGCTGCAATTTCTTTTGGGGACCTTCGAGAACCAAATGCTTGACCGGCTGAATGCAAAAGAGCTATCAGTAGGACCAACATGATGCCGGTCTGCTTATTCAGACTTGTGACATCAAAATTGACTGAAAAGCTCCAGCCTGAAATTAACTTGTATCAATTCTTAGTAGCATGAGTATGTTGAATCAACTAGTCTACCTTCCCAAATAAAGAATTTTTACGTTGGCAGACTGAGATAAAATTTCTCGTTTTAAGGGCCCCAAAATGATTGAAAAATCCCAGTATGAAAGTGGTCCTGAAAATTGTTTCATACAATTTTATTGCAAATTATCGGTCTGCCTACTTGTAAATGAGAATTTCCTATTAGCAGACCAATCTATAATATCCTAATTTCCGGGCCCCTAAATGACTGAAAAGCCCCATCATAGATTATATCATATGGCTTTTCAATCATCCATGAAGAATCTCAAAAACCCTTCTTTATTTGCTTCATCTGCTCAAGTGTTATGAAATGATCACAACAGGCTGTGCAGTAGTATCCTGATTCACTTTATAGGTCAATTTTAGCTGGTAATTTAGTATCTTATTAATTTGTCCATTGTTTGTATTGTTACTAGGAGGTTGGTATTGGAGCAGCTGATATAAAGAAGCTAATAGAGGGAGGATATCATACTGTAGAGTCTGTAGCTTACACCCCTAAGAAAGCTTTACTTGCTATCAAAGGCATTTCAGAGGCAAAGGCTGATAAAATTATGGTGAGTATCTCTCTCTTTTCCAAGACCCTTTAAAGCATATTTCTTTGGTAGCTTGGTTGATTAGAGCCAAAATGATGATCCTAGATTCTATCAAAGGTTATCTGGCCACAAACCTCAGCAAACCTTTAGTAAATATATATATATATATATATATATATATATATATATATATATATATATATATATATATATATATATATATATATATATATATATATCTGTGTGTGTGTGCAATGTTGAATATTGTCGATTCTTATTGAAAGAGCGAGCTCCCTTCAAAGTGAAATATTACAGTGTGTGATTACATGATGTCACGAATTTAGTTTGGTTTGGTTTATCTGCGGACCATTTGGAGCCCATGAAAGGTCTTTAGGAGGTTGGCAAGTTGATACAAATGATTGTTCCTTTTGTTTTCTTTATTATATTGATGAACTTGATTTTAAAATGAATCTCTAGTATAACCTCTGCTTAAAGACAGATTAATTAAGTACTTTCTTTTAATGATTAATGAAAATTAATTAATAAAAAATTAAGCATTTATTTTTATTAAGATCTGAATGATCCGGTATAGGTCTACAATACGATATTGGTACATTAGTGTTAAATAACACTCTTATTAATTATAGCTCGGAATCTGAATGACGTGATGAATCAAGATTATATAGATATTTTTTAACTTATAATACTTATGCTATAACTATTTTGCTATAAATAAATAAATAAATAAATAAACCATTTATTGCAGAATATTTTACAACATTTAACATGGTTTTACTTAAAAGGATCCATTCAATTATAACCTGCAAATCGGCGGATCGCTGTGGTTACCTCTTTCGAGGTCTGCTGAGTTGCTTATTATGTAATTTTAATATTTTATTTTATTTTAATAAGTATTGGTGAATTATTTTTAAATAACTATAATAAACCTAGACTAAACATTTTTTTTTCTAAATTTTTTAATAAACTTACGTTTAAGGATTTATTTGTATATTAACTTAAACTAAATTATAACTTCCAATTACTTATTTAATTTTATTTAAGGTTTAAATTTAATTTATTCTAAATATATTTTTTTAAAGATATCTATTCAAACTTTGTTATCGATTTTATTATCTATTTTTAATATTTTATCTATATTCTTAAATAAATACTAAATAATTTAAACTTATCCTTTTAGGTTGCATTATTTATTACTATTATTATTTTAAAGTATTTTAAAGTATTTTATATTTAAGTAATAATTTTATAACCATTGTTTTAATAACAAACTCATTTTTGACTGTCAACTTATCAAAACTCGGACATTAGGTCGAAGCATTCATACAGCTTGGCTTAACAATGGCTAAATAAATGAAAACAACCCCAAGAAAAAACTTTTTGCTGTTAAAACTGTTAATAATTTGTTAACAACTTCTATTGTTAGTCCTTATAGTAATTAATTTGTTGTTGTTTGATAAATAAACTATTTGCCGATGGAAGCTCAGGTATCACTGTTAGTTTGTTGTGAAATTGCGAGTTGACAAAAGGAAGGCTTGAAAAGCAACAAACGTATGGTTCTCATCTCTCGCTTGTGTGCCATAATTCACTATAACTTTACTTGTGTGTAGGCTGAAGCAATGAAGTTAGTGCCTATGGGTTTTACGACAGCTACGGCAGCACTACAGAAGCGCTCTGAACTGGTGCAAATCACGACTGGCTCAACAGAGCTAGACAGACTGCTAGGTGGGGGTATCGAGACTGGGTCCATCACAGAACTGTTTGGAGAGTTTAGGACCGGCAAGTCACAGCTATGTCACACGCTTGCCATCACCTGCCAGGTAATTCACAGCTATGTCACATACTTAATCGATCACACACATGCAGCGAGACAACTTTGCCAAAATCACTCAGGAGGCCTTTAAAACGCCTGAAACGGATAATTCTTGTTGCCAAACAATTCTTTTCCTATATATCTACGATATAAATGAGGAAAAGTAAAAATGACTTTTGGGCTGAGTATGTCTCTATGTCATGGGAATAGCTCTCTTTGGTCCTCAGTAAATCAAATTGCTGCAATATAGAGGCAAACATCTCAGTCTGTAGCATATATTTTCAATATTTTGTTCACACCAGTTTTAATTTTAATTTATTTTAAAATTTTGGTGTGAGTTAAAAGATAATTAGTTTAGCAGTTGTATAATTTAAATTTAAATTCTGAATCGTATTGGCGGGAAAGAGGACCGCCATCTTTATTTTAATTAGCATGCTATTAATTAAGTTAATAGTATTCTTTTATTGTTGAATTATATTTAATTTGGACTAAATTAGGATTAATTTTTAGTTCAGAGTTCTGATTATTTAATTTGGGGTTATTATATTAGGTTTAGACCCAAGTTTAGGGTTTTGGGGAAGGTTAAACCGGAGCAGGTTGTTCTAGGTGGTTCCGAGGTGAACACGTTTTCGGTTAGGTGCTTTTTCGGCCCTAAGTTTAGTTCAAGTTTAACTTCACCCGTTTAAGGGGATTATCTGGGTAGTTCAGGTTTTCTGAATTAGTGGGAGTAATAACTTTCCACTTTGAGGCTGCTCGGTTGACGAAGTTAATCTCCTAGTGCCTGCTTACTGGACGATGTGCCACTGTGTTTGTGCTGAGGTTTAGCCACAAATCTTAAAGTGTTTTGGTGCCTTAAGTCAGTTGCTGCTGCAAACTGTTCACACTATTTTCATTTGGCAATCTATCAATAATATCAGGTCAGACAGATATCACAAATCCTTACCTTATCACCTTTCGAGCTGGACGCTCGCCTTCTCATCATTATTTTATTTTTATTTTATCAGAAGTTTCTTTTCTTTTATTAGTATTAAGCCTCCTTATATTGTAAGCCCTAGGAAGTCAGTAACGACCAGTAGAAGACTACTGTGCATAGGTAGGGATCAATGTAAGGGGCCCCATAGTTTATTAGGCAGATTTTATGTTTTTTTCTTTTATTTACAGTCAGCTAGATCAGATCACTTAAAAATCAAGTCACTTTTATTTTATTTTCAAGTAATTATTTTATACTTAAATCCGCAGAATAGTTTACCTTTATTTTATGTATCTGATCTCTTCTATCAATCTTGATTCCTGGGCAGAACTTAATTACTGTTCTGAACAAGAATATAGTATTAACTTTTATTTAAATTCAAATATTTGTCTCATTTAACTTTATTACTGCTTGAATTAGCCAGCTCCTGGATACCAAGAGTTTTGCTATTTCAGCATCCAAATTTGTACCTTTATTTGTTCCCAAATAAGACTCAATAGACTGGATTCCTCGTTCACCAGTCTACACCTTAACCTCCTCTATTCCTCTTCCTCAATTCCTCCTCTGCCCCACATTTGTCTGTCCAGTGTTGTCTTCATACTTTGGTCACCATTTGTGTCTACTCCTCTGAACATACTGTTAAAAGCTGAACGAGGTGGCGCTCAAATTAGTTTAAAAGAGAGCTTAACTCTCTATGATCATATCTCTAAAAGTTTAGGTCGCTCAAAAGAAGCCTACGCCCTTAAAGTGCACCAGACTGAGTTGGGTACCGAACATCACTCACAACATAGCCGTTAAAGGCTATAAGTCTATTGGCTGAAATAATAATTTTCAGTATTTTAACTGGATCATCTAGTCAAACTCGACAATATCTTATCTACTTTTCATTTGTTTTGTTTACCTTGTGTCGTAACACTTCTCTATTTTCATTACATAAAAATTATATTTTATTTCCCTATGGCCAAAATTTTCCCATATGATCCAAATTGTTCCAAATTTGTTTTATGTATTAATTGAACCCATACAATGTATACTTTAGGAATAAATTTTTAATTGAAGAACAGATACTGTATAGAAACATAAACAGTGGTTCTGTAAAATAATTTATAAAGCATTCGTTTAAAATGTCTAGTCTCTGAGTCAAATAGGTACAAAGCAATTTAGACAAATTTTACAGCATCACTGCTCTCTTGCATCTGTTTATATAATGTTAAATTAGATATGTTTGGTTTGATCATTTGATTTCTCTGACCTGCTGGTGTTGTACTGATGGTATAATTCCTTTGTTTACAGTTACCTATAGACCAAGGAGGAGGGGAAGGCAAAGCCATCTATATAGATACTGAGGGAACATTCAGACCCGAGCGCCTCGTTCCCATAGCCGAGAAGTTTAAGATGAACTCGGTGGATGCTTTGGATAATGTCATCAGTGCCAGGGCTTTTAACACAGATCACCAGACCCAGCTCCTCTATGTTGTTGCTGCTATGATGACTGAATCCAGGTAATTATTATTATTATTATTATTGAGTGGGTTTTCCTTTGAACGGGGGTTTTATTACGGGGAGGACGTTTCCTTCGAAAAATACAGAAAAAATGAGTTACAAGTAGTGCTTTATAATTAAGCAACTGCTCAAGTTATAAAGCATCAACTGAATCCTTAAGCAACAAATGGATTGTTGAGCATGAAAACACTCTTTCTAAGAGAGATTCGCTCGATATAAGGACCCCAGCACCAGAATTATTTTGTAGTTATAAACTTATATAATGTAAAAAGATGATAAAAAAAACATCTCTACCAGGATTTGAACCCAGGTACCTAGTAATGGATTGTTAAGTGCTAAAACACATTCCAAAGAAAATTTGGCTGGCATGTGAACCACTGTTCTATAATGTTTAAGGGTGTGAGGAGAGACTCCTCATCATACCCTTGATGAGGAATTGATATTTTAACAAGTATTGACTGTTGTTATTCCTTGGGTTGTTTATACTTGGTGGATTTTCCTTATATTTATCTGTCGTGTTGGTATTATTCTATATTATGTTTAACGATAAGGAATGTCTACCATATTGTCTAAAAGGGAATATTGTATTGTGTTGAGTGGTTGTGCTTTGTGTGTAGATATGCCCTGCTGATAGTAGACAGTGCCACTGCTCTGTACAGAACTGACTACTCAGGTAGGGGAGAGCTGTCTGCCAGGCAGAATCATCTTGCAAGGTTTCTCAGGATGCTTCTCAGGCTTGCTGATGAGGTAATCTGCATTACTCTGTCTATATAATGTTAGACATTGACACTTACATGTCAGTTATAGTTTTAATGTTTTAAGTTAATTTATATTATTGTATAACCAATATATGATATAGAGAAGGAGTGGTAATAAGAGGTATATTATCTATTATATAACATTATAACCCATAACATTATAACAGGTTATGGCCCACATCATAGTTTAAGTTCAGAAAATTAGCCCGAAACTTTTTGATTTTGAAAAAAGATCTTTATAGATCGCCTTAAACCAACGTTTTAGCTCCGGGGGAGAGTTATTTTCAGAGAGCACATCCTGCATATTATTGATTTTTTAATCTTATATTATTTAAAATTGGAAATGTCTTGTCATTTATCATAAAAATAAATTCTTTCTTGTTTTATCATTCACATGTTTATAGATATCGCATAGTAAATGTATACTATCATATGTCATGACTGATTATGTTGTATGTTTAGTTTGGAGTAGCTGTTGTCTTAACTAACCAAGTTGTGGCCCAGGTGGACGGTGCTGCCATGTTCTCAGCTGATCCTAAGAAACCTATTGGAGGAAACATCATGGCTCATGCTTCCACCACCAGGTATCTCATGTCCCATTCACATCCTCTAAGTTGTCAGAATGAGGGATGTAGAGGCACTTAGTTGCACCATCAGACCACAGGCAACTAAGCCTTTAGTTTCATTTAGTCCCATAAAAGTGTTTTATCTAGCCATAGAAACATCTAATAACAAAACCTCGTACATATATATAATTATATGTATTGGAAATTAACTAAAAACCAGTTAACTAACAGATAATAATTTAAATAAAAATCAGGAAAAACACGAGCGGTACTAAAGTAGGATAGAATTGATAAAACATTAGGATTGAGTTGATTCTATTTTACTAAGTACCCTACTCACAACAATTAAAGATGATCACTGAATAATAATACATATAAAAAGTATTTTATTTTATAACTTACCTTTAAAAATTAGTTAAGAATAGACTTGTTAAGAATGGGATCTTTTTCCAGCTCTGCCATTGTTTCAGTGTCCATTTTAATGTGATTGACACTTACTGACTTACTTAACACTATTTATGTTTTAACATTAAAAAATAAAAAAAAGCTACACACCTAGTAGACCTAACTTATATCAAACTTACTTAGAATCAAGTTAGAACAAACTTACATGTACAGAATATTGTTTCATGTACAAAGTTTCATGTGCACTCATGTCAGGTGCACATAATGAGGACTGTGACAAATCCAAGCCAAACAGAGCGTCATTTACTACTTTTGTCCTGGTAGTCTTAATTTTCAACTCGCCTAACATTATTTTAAACTTGTTTAAATCAGTAAAATTTACTGGTAATAAGAGTAATTTACATGTGGCAGCTAATTTCACTGAAATAAAATGTTTAAAACAATTATTTTTCAAATTTGAATCAGTAGCCAATACTAGTTTACTAAAGTACATTAAACTTTGTAATCGACAGTTTATAATACTGTCTGAATCAGTAAAATTTACCTACTAAATAGAATTATTGAATATTACTGATATTTTGCTCTCTTAGCAGTTTATTTAACTTGTGTCAGTAATAATAAATCATAACAAACAGTTATATTAACTTGCCTTTAATAATATCAGTAAACTTTACTAAGTATGAACAATTATTTAAAAAAATACTGTTTACTAATTATATTTTATTGATAACACTTATAACTTAAGTAAATGATACTTACATATCATTTACTAATACTTACTATAATACTCTGTCAGTATTATATTTACTCTTTTTTCCCCATGGTCTCTGTTGCATAAACTCTTTTAGTAATTATTGTTGTTGAGAACGCAGACAGACTGACTTTAACTATTTTATTGAATTTAAAAATTTGACAAATTTTACTCTACCTCGGCGTCTTCTCAACGACTGACTTTGTCATCTATTTATCTTTTCCTGACGTGACGTCTTAAAACTTGCTTACTTGCAATAAATAAATAACAAGTTCCAACAATTGTGAAACATTGATTATGAAACAAAAGTTTCATTCTAGAATAAAGTATGGTTTGTTTCCAGGTTATACCTACGCAAGGGTAGAGGAGAGACAAGGATCTGCAAGATTTACGATTCACCCTGCTTACCAGAAGCTGAGTGTACTTTCGCTATTAATAATGATGGAATAGGTGATGCTAAGGACTGATGACTCCAATCTGGATTCATTGTCTTTCCTGAGTGTTGAGACTGACTTAAAGCTCAAAAATCTTGTCATGTTGACCTCATCGATAGAAAAATTAAAGTTACTAGTGTATTGAACTGGTTGAAACATTTTGAGGGATGTACAGCAGCATTATGTTGATTGAAAAAAAGCTTTACTGTGTGTAGTTCAGATAACATTGTCATCATGACAATGTTATCTGAAAATGACTCTGTCATAATGACAATGTTATCTGAAAATGACTCTGTCATTATGACAATGTTGTATGAAAATGACTCTTTCTCATGGCAATGTTATCTGAAAATGACTCTGTCTCATGACAATGTTATATGAAAATGACTCTTTCATCATGGCAATGTTATCTGAAAATGACTCTGTCATCATGACAATGGTTTCTGAAATAAACACACTGTCATCTTGACAAGGTCTTTGAAACACACACTCACTGTCAGATGATGAGGTCTCTGAACACACACACTCATCATGACAAGGTCTCTGAAAAAAACAAACACACACTGTCATCATGACAAGGTTTCTGAAACCTACTCACACTGTCATCATGACGAGGTCTCTGAAACCTACTTACACTGTCATCTTGATGAGGTCTCTTATACAAACACACTCTGTCATCATAATGATGCTGTCTGAAAGACACACTGTCATCATGATTATGGATCTGAATTAACACACACTCTTATCCTGACTAGGTCTCTGAAACAAACACACACTGTCATCATGACAAGGTCTCTAAAAAAACAAACTCACTCTGTCATCTTGATTATAGATCTGAATTAACACACACTCTTATTCTCACTAGGTCTCTGAAACAAACACACACTGTCATCATGACAAGGTCTCTAAAAAAACAAACTCACTCTGTCATCTTGATTATAGATCTGAATTAACACACACTCTTATCATGACTAGGTCTCTGAAAAAACAAACACTCGCTGTGTTTGTTGAAGATTTTGAGCTTCTAGATATTATCATGAAAGTCTTTGATATAAAAGCTTGTTCTTATGCTTTTATAGCCACTGTCTTTTGCTTTGTGTATAATACTGTACAGGATGCAACAAAATATTTGTTGTCAAGTTTATCACTTGTAAAAACTAACATAGCTGCTGTAAATTACATTTTGTGATGCCTTATTTTTTTTAATGTTTAGTACATAGCAGTATATTGTTTGTATTTGTGATTTTGCTCTGCGTATAACAGCAGTATTGTTAGGACAGTAAGTGTATTTTTATATTTATTTGTTTGTATGAAACTTTAATTTTTTAGATAAAACTGTGTTATAATTGATATTATTACTTGACTAATTAATATGAGCATGACTCAGCTATTCCATTCACAGCTATTCAAGCTATTCCTTGTTTGTTAGAAAAACTTTTCAACCCCTTTTCGTATGCAACAACAATTGTTGTCAACCTTAGACAACAATTGTTTCCTTGCAATGAGCACACTACACTGGCACTCAAAATTTGTATTATAATGAGAAAAACTGAAATTGTTAACATAAAATAAAAACCTGAGTCTTTTTCTGAGATGGAAATAAAATCTTGAGTGAAGTGATGTATTAATGATTTTATAAATGAGGGGTTAGTCGTTGACAAAATGTTGTAATGGCCATCTCCTTATTAAGTGTTTAGTTCCTCTCGTAATCCACCTTAGACCTATAGGATAGTTAGCGTTCTTTGTTTCGATAAAATGACTTTGCAAAGCAACAATAGCTGTATGATGAAGGACAGTTGTACTGTCTGAATTAAAGCAAGTACATCTCACCTATAAGGAAAACAGCTACTCTGACCCAACACTTTATATTTACATCACTTCAGGCTTGATTATGTTTTTAACCTTTTCTTTTTTCATTGCTTATCTAATAAGTACTTTTATAAAAAAAAAAATCCACCCCGCATTATTTTAAAAATAAAAATGACCTTTTTTCTGTAAATATTGTATTTTTTAGGTTATATTTTTTAATATGTATTTGTATTATTGTCTTTGGTTGTTTTTTAACAACACATTTTTCATTTTAAGAAAAATAAATATTGCATTTTGTCATTACATTGTATTGGGGACATTGGGTCTGTTTTAATATTTGTCTCGGAATCCTTGGAAATTTTGTAAACAAATTTATTTTATACTGTTTTTCCCCCTCCTGTGAAATTGTTTCAAGAAAAAGCAAAACAGTTCTACTAGAATTCAGTTTTTCTTTAGGGTAGGACTAAGCTAAATAAATAATCCTTTATTTCACATAATATACATTTCTGTAAACTGTAAAAAGTCAAAACAAAAAATTTATTTGTTACAATTAAAATTTATGAATTGGAATTCTTCCACACTGTACCAGGGATTTTTTAAAAGATTAATTATTACTAATTTGTCAAATCTATTCTCTTCTAGGGCTCTTATATTTTCAGGTAGTAAGTTGTATAGCTTTAGCCCTGCTTGAATTGAATTATATTTAGCTGTTCTTGTCAGTCTGTATTTGTTAAGTACTATATGATTTGTCTGCCTTGTATAGTGAGAATGAATGTTCTTTACTTTAGTTAGACTTGATCTAATACTATGAATGTAATTTAAAAGATGATAGCAGTATAAAGAATAAAAAGTAAGAATTTCATGAGTCTGAAATTTTTTTTTAAGCTGTGTTGTTGGGTAGATTTAAGATATCCCGTAGAGCTTTTTTTGTAGAATAAATAGCCTACTCGCATGGGGAGAAGCTCCCCAAATCATTGTGCTGTAAGATATTAAACTAAAAAACTGAGCAAAATAAACTATTTTAAGAGAATTTTGGGAGAGGGAGCTTAAAACTTTCTTGAACATATAAATGCTTTTAGCTAAATTGTCAATATGAGGTTAAATAATAAAGGTATCATTATTAGTCTAGTTCTACCCTTAGAATAATACTATGTATAGAAGGAGCTCAGGACCATAAACACAATGTAATTCCACTGATAACACGAAAGCCGGTTGACTGGTGCAACTAAGTAATGCTGCCAACCTGACAACAAAACATTATTTTAAATATTTGTCATAAATATTTAAAATAATGTTAAAAGATCGTAAAGAACAAATATAATAACTTAAAACACCTGCTGAGTATTTAATAAAACTGGTCTTAGATGGCAAAAGGGTGGCGGAATACAAGAATTACATTTAGTTGACGAGGACTACTTATTTATATATAATTAATAAATACGTTAAACTACAATTTAAAATGCTTTAAATATTGTAATGCACTGATATTTATATTAGTATTTTATGAATAATCAATCATTAATTAATAATAGAACATAATAATTCAGCAACCGGAAGTATTGCCAACTTTTTTTTTTAGAAAATTGTATATTGTTAGGGTGGCAGCATTACTTAGTTGCACCAGTCAACCGGCTTTTGTGTTATCAGTAGTGCTCCTTCTATATAAAGTATTATTCTAAGGTTCTACCCTAAAGGAAAACTATTCTGTGCTTTAAGCTGTGGAAGTTGTGCTTTTCCGTAAACTCCTGGTAGGGTTCTGGTTTGGTTACTTGGTAGGTAACATGATTACATTACCCAAATCAATCTCACCATGATGCTTCCAGAAGTATAGTCCTTTAAACAATAATCTGCTCAAATAAGCACACTTTTATTATATGTTTATTTTGTATTATATTTATTTATAGATATTAAGGTGTTTGACACAGTTTTTTTAACATTGTAGGAGCAATGCAGTGTTGTTCTGATAGTTGTATAAGATGTTATTTTGTAGTATTGTCATTGTTCCTGTAATGAATTTTATGTAATATAATCTTGTTTACTCTAACCATGTCTTTGTTTCATTAACATTAAGTAGTCTCAATATGTGAAGATAGATAGTATGATCAAGTACGCAAATATGATCGAGACTGAGGCCAGTCATTAAACCCAAATAATGAGTGCAACGTGACTGGCTGGAATATTTATTGTCAAAAAGATTTAGGTTTTTATCCATGATGTCCTACGTACAGATATCTTCACATGAACTCCCATCATCATCCAGCATAGAGGATGGCTGCGGTAAACTCCTTGAACGAAGAGGCTTTAAAATTAATGACCAAGAATCAACCAGCGAGAAAGAAAGACGAGAACACAGGAGGAAAGCCCATCTACCATATGTCAAAGAAAAACTAAAAATATAATCAGCAAGGTTCTGGCACTAAGATCCCTTGTGGAGTTGTGGTAAATCGGAGAGACAAGTAGACTCATATCCACGCGTTCCGCCTAGGGATTCCCTAGGCGAAACGCGTGGATTGATTCAATCACACCATTGAAGACGATTGCTGGTCCGCGGTAGCAGAGCATTCACGAGATACTGGATTAATATTGAGAAAACCGAGGTACTTGTGAATGTTTCTTGATATCCTGACAGGCTTGTCAGAGAAGCTTTTGAGATTGCTAAGCACAGGAATAACATCAACAGGGACACAGGGTTGAGGATTTCCTACATTCTCTTTACTATGTGTTTTAGATAATTCCCCTAGCCAATCTCAGCCTTCAACTACGTCACGCTGCACCCAGCCATCGATGATGTCATCCAACGTAATCCCCTATTAGCTAATCAATCAGAGAGGACACCCCTACACGACCTTCAAGTTTATTACGTAATACTAGACCTTCAAACCCTACTATCTATTCTCATGCCTATAATCTTCATTCTCTAAGACAAGGTCAGAGACAGGTATAAATAGGGCCCTCCTGGTCGTCGATCTTCTGTTCAGTTTTGTAGAGCATTGTGTTTTTATCCATGATGTCCTACATCCCTGAAGTGGAAACAGAACATCAGATTCTTCATCTACATTGACCCAGGAGACTTAAATCTTCATGGAGGGAATATTGTTTAGTACATGATTTGCAGTAAAAAAATGTGTCATGTTATAAAACAAGGATCTTCGGAACTTGCCCCGTGTTAAGGTGGTCCTTTAACACTCACCTTGTCTCCCACATGGCATATTGTAATGTTCTGGCACGGTGGTCCGCATGCCTGGTGAATTTCCTTCGGAATGCGTGTTTCGATGCTTAACAATCCATTTCTTGCTTAAGGATCGGATTTATGCTTTATAACTTGAGCAGTTACTCAATTATCAAGCCCTACTCAAAACTTATTTTTCCAAATTAGCTCATTGAATAAGTATTTATCTTTAAATTTCTTTGAGTAACTATAGTATTATTTATCTTTAAAGATAATTGAGTAACTGATCAAGTTATAAAGCATAAACTGGAATCTTAAGCAAGATATGAATTATTAAGTATGGAAAAAAGGAAATTCCATCACGGACCATCCATGCCTGCATTTTTCTATGAGGGAGACAAAGTGGGTGTTAAAGGATCTTCTGCTGAGGCTGAGGGGACAAGGTTCTGGTATTATGAACACATTTGTTTTATAAATTAAAAACAATGACTTTAATTCTATAAGTTCATAAGCTATAAAATTAAGCTATGGCCATTTCACCCAACACTGTGGGCATCATCAGGCTAATAAACTAAACACTACATTAACAACTAAAAATCACAGAAAACAAATAAAGCACATATACATAAGACTAGAATTTGAATTGAATTCTAGTCTTATGTATATGTGCTTTATTTGTTTCTGTGATTTTTAGTTGTTAATGTAGTGTTTAGTTTATTAGCCTGATGATGCCCACAGTGTTGGGTGAAATGGCCATAGCTTATGAACTTATAGAATTAAAGTCATAGTTTTTAATTTATAAAATATGTGTGAATTTTATAAACTTAAAAGTGAGACTAAGGATAAATTACTTAACACATTTGTTAACTGAAATGTCATGTACTAAACGATTCTGCCCATAGCGAACAAATCGTGCCAAAAAAGTCCAAATTAGAATTAAAACTTTGGGGGAATCACAGTTTAGGGCAAAATTACACACACATTGTAAAAATTTGATATCCTTATTTAAATTGACTAGAGTATAAAAAGCTTCAGTAGTTTTATCTGGAAAGTCCAACGGAGTAGAAAAAATTGTATCATGAATTTCCACAATAACTCCTCCACCACGGGAAAAGCCCAAATTGATCGATCACATCGGTTGACATTATAGGCGTTGAACTCATCATATAATCATGATTATGTTAAAACAGAAATATCTTTTCTAATCAAAGATTTATTACAATTAAATTCAGCAAGTTTGGTTTGCAGCCCATGAACATTTTGATAAAATTGATAAATTTAAAATGTATTATAGTCATAGGAAGATGATTATGATGTATTCTTACAAATTAGTTTTTCTTGGATGATAGTTGGAGCACCATTTATATATTTGATGTTTGCTGGCTGTATTTTAGGGTGGCTGTTCGATATTCTAGCAGCTCTCTCTGCAGAGGTTAGGCTAGTTTAGTAAAGACAAACAATCTAGCAATTCTATGCCAGTGAACTGGGGAAGACATTACTTTGCAGGAACCTACCCAGTGTTAAAGTAAGTTGCACTCTCCACATAGGTAAGGTCGCATAGTTAGGACAAGAGTCTTTCCAAGTTAGTTGGACAGTAAAGACTAGGAGAGGAATAAGAGTCAGTAATCCAGTACAGCTGCATCCCATTGATGATTAAACATATATAGAACTTAAGATTAAATATTTATGAACCATTGACACCGTCAATCAAAAACTGGTTACCATTCTGCTGCTGTGATAAATTACAGACAGAGAGCCCTGTGTTGTGGAATGATTGTCTGTGTACTTATTTTACTTAACAAAACATCTATTCAAACCATGTATAGAATTTTATATACCATGTGATTTATATGAGTGAACTAGATAAAAATTTCTGTTTATAGCTTTAGTGGTTTGTATAATAAAAACGACCTTAGACCATGTATTTTAAACACACCTGAACTAGATTAGATTATCTGTTTATTTTATCACCTTTATCTTGTTTATTTATGAGAATCAATTTTATTAAGACTGTTTTTGAAAGATTAAAATTTATGTATTTAGGTAAATTATTGTATAGTTTTGTACCAATGAATTTCTATTGCCTTTGTCCCATGGTGGTTTTCATAAATGGCTCAATAAACGTTTTTTTATGAGCTGATCTTGTTTTACCTATAACTCTAGGCATTTCTAGATTATGTTTGTGGAGTCGATTAAGAGAAACCATTTGATACATTTAATCTATTTTCAAAATATTTAGTTCTTTAAATAGAGGGCCTGATCTTTCCATTAGTTACTGAAATTTTGTTGAACGAACGTTAGTGGGTTCTTTCATTTCATAAGTTTGGGACACCATGTATTTTTGTACGTGTCACGATAACTGCCGTAAAAATAAAGTGATTTCAATGTAACTTGGTATACATGTAGTAATTGATAGTCTTCAGAGCTGTATACTTTTTGGTTATAGTATACCAAATTTGTATACTATAACTTTATAAATAAATTTGCATTTTGGTAGTATGCAAATTTATTTGGCGCTGATATTATTCTAAATGGCGGACCATTAAAATTTTTTGAGTGAAAAAATCGTATTGTATATTGTTTTAAAGCTTTTGCAGAGTAGAAAAAGAAAATACATATGACATGCACAAAAGTATTAAAATAACCCATAATTTTTAAAATGGCGGCCATTATTGCAAACCAATTAAAAATCGTGTTGCGTATGTATAATTTTATTTTCAGACGGTGTATAATGTAAAGTTTATTAACTAGTTTTTGGGGAGTAAAGAAGCACTTTTCACTCCCAAGGGAGAAAAAAGTTGCTTTTTACTCCCAGTAAAAAGATACTTTTTCTCCCTTGGGAGTGAAAAGTGATTTCTATTATTGGGTTATTAGAGCCAATTAGACCAATTTTTTAGGGGAGTGGTATTCTCTAAACTTATACAGGTGACCGATCAATTTTTTGTAATTTTCCCTGGAGTGGCACCCCAAAAATTTATAAGGGGAATCCGACCAAAAAAAAGTTTTTATTGGCTCAAAATCTGTTTCTGGTCAATAGAAGTTGTTTGGAGCAAAAACAATTTTTTTTTATGCAGCCCCCCTAAATTTATAAAGGGGTCCGACTCCAAAAAAATAAGAATAAAATAGAACAAAACGTTGAAATAAAATCAACGTCTGGAGATAAAATCTTGTATGCACCTTGGGAGTAAAAAATGCTATTTCCCCCCTCGCAATTACCTGCCTTGGCTTCGCCTCGGGAGTTAAATACTTTGGTTCCCTCGGCTTAAGCCTTAGGAACCAACTAACTGCTTAGGGAAATAATAACATTATTCACTCCCTTGGTGCATAAATAACTATTAAAGCTCTTGAAGATCAGAAAAAGATAATATAAATCGCATGCTAAAAAAAATCAAAGTGGGGGGAAAATTGGTAAACATAAAAAATTAAATTAAGAGGTATAAAGCGAGTAATATATCGTTGCAAAACTCTTGATTAGTAGAATAAAAAAAAATTTATACCAAATTTCAAAAAATTCAACATGGCGGCGATAATTTTTTATAATAATTAGTTTATTAGTATAATTTTTATAAGAAATTCCGAGATAAAGATCAATGATGATGTACTGTAAATACTTCGAGCGAAGAGAGTACTTTTTGTTGTTTATTAGTAATAACAGCAATCTAGCGAGTCCTTTTAGCGAATTTCCTTTGGAAATTCGCCTAATGGGATAGGCGTCATGGCGGAATTCGAACCTCGGACCACGACACACAAATCCGTTTCAGAGGTCCCTTATGACGAAAAAAAAATTTTCGCGAGACTTTATATAATATATATATATATATATATATATATTATATATATATATATATATATATATTATGCCATAAAGCCTATCTAAAAATAACCTTGTTCATATAATATGACATGATAATATATATATATATACATATATATATATATATATATATATATATATATATATATAATATATATATATATATATATATTATATATATATATATATTATATATATATATATGTATTATTTCTAGACACTTTCTTGTAAACACTCTATCTTTCGAACGGATTAATATTTTTTAACCTTGGTACAAAAATCAACCTTTGGGAGGACACAAACCCTATTGAAAACCAGGTTTTTGTGACGTCGTCAACCCGGTTTGCTGAGTCAGCGAAATTTTCAAAAAATCGGCAAAATTTAGGGTTAATATTTTTTGCCGCGAAAAAGGTCAACATTTATGTTTTTTGAGACGCTGAATCGAATGAAACCGGTCCGAAGTCGATACGACCACTTTAAGTTACCAAAAAGTCGAAAAAACCACAAAAATTATAGAAAACCAAAATTACGGTCGTTAAAAATTAAATTTCGAGTAGGGTGTCGTTTTCTATGTTTTTTGGGCCTCTGAGTTGAATACCAGTGGTCCGGAGTCAATACGACCACTCAAACTCAGGGTACCTGGGTTCAAATCCTGGAAGGGTCGATAATTTTTTCGTTTTTTTTACTTAATATAAGTTTACAACTAGAAAATAATTCCGGCGCGGTGGTCCGCTGTCAGGCGAATTTCATTTATTATACGTGTTTCCGTGCTAAACAATCCATTTCTTGCTTATGCATGAACCATGCCCATTGCGTGGTTCCGGTTCATGCTTTAGAACCTAAGCAGTTACTCAATTGTCAAGCACTGCTCGTAACTCATTTTGTCTGTATTTTTCAAAAGAAATGCGCTAAATCCTTTAAAGATAACTGACTAAGCTTAAAGATAAGTAACTAAGCTTTAAACTAGTGCAAATAATAGTGCGTACATCTAATTTTAGAGGCATAGTTTTGTACAACCAACTGGATAATTATGCGCATTTCCTTTGAAAAATACAGACAAAATGAGTTACGAGCAGTGCTTGACAATTGAGTAACTGCTTAGGTTCTAAAGCATGAACCGGAACCACGCAATGGGCATGGTTCATGCATAAGCAAGAAATGGATTGTTTAGCACGGAAACACGCATAATAAATGAAATTCGCCCGACAGCGGACCACCGCGCCAGAATTATTTTGAACTAGAGTGCCTGTATAATCGAGTGCCTGATTATACAGGCACTCTATTTTGAACCTTTTTACATTCTAAATATGCACAATCTAGCATGTGAAGCGAGCCTTTCTAAGTATGTATTATTATAAATATAAGTAATCCAGCGATCGAAGCGAATATGTAATATGCACCATAAGCAATAATCAAGCAAACGAAGCAAGCTTTTTTTTAACATTTTTAAATTCTAAATATGCGCAATCTAGCTAACGAAGCGAGCCTTTCTTAGTATGTATTATTATAAATATAAGTAATCCAGCGATCGAAGCGAATATGTAATATGCACAATAAGCAATAATCAAGCAAACAAAGCAAGCTTTTTTTTAACATTTTTAAATTCTAAATATGCGCAATCTATCTAGCGAAGCGAGCCTTTCTTAGTATGTATTATTATAAATATAAGTAATCCAGCGATCGAAGCGAATATGTAATATGCACAATAAGCAATAATCAAGCAAACGAAGCGAGCTTTTTTTGAACCTTTTTACATTCTTAATATGCACAATCTAGCGAGCAAAGCGAGTCTTTTTTACAGTTTTAAATTCTAAAACTTTTTGTTTTTGTAAAAAAAATCTTAATAGTTATTTTAGCGATTTTGTTTAGTATTACAAACAAAATTGTAAAAAATTTTACAAAAAATAAACGATTATCTGTTTATTTAATATAGTGAGCCTCTTTTTATTACGTAACATTATAATCATACGTAATTTAGCAACCGAATTACGTATTACTATATATCCTTATATATATGCACAATCTAACGAGCGAAGCGAGCGTTTCTTTTTATGTATTATTATAAACATACACAATCTAGAGAGCGAAGCGAGCCTTATTAAAAATGTATGATTATAAATATGCATTATATAAGTATATTTTAATGATTGTTTCATCGTGTATTAACTAAATACTTAATAAATATTCAAGGGTGTTTAGGTTACTATTTTGATGCTTCAAAATTTAACCGATAGGGCCCCTCACATAGAGATATACTACTAGAGGGGCCCTATAGGTTAAATTTTGAAACATCGTAAAATAACCTGACCACCTTCGCTTAGAAATAAAATCAAAGAATCAGTACAAAATTATATTAACTTATATAGCTATTAGCTAAACGTTATTAAAATACAAATCAAAACAAACAATTCGCGGCAAGCCAAAATCAATTGATTTATTATAACCTTAATTTGAATTTGAAGGAGGTTTCAATGAGGTTACAGAGAGCCTCTGAGATCCATAAATTGATGTTTCAAGCTACTCAGTGTATTGAGATAGGCTATGTCCCCTCTAATAATAATATCTCTATGTACATAGAAATATTATTACTAGAGGGGCCCCATAGGTTAACTTTTGAAACATAGAAAAGGTAACCTGACTACCTTTGCTTATTTAAAATAATCTAATAAAAACTTATATTGTAAAACGTTAAAAGTACTAATCAAAACATAAACAATGTGTAGAAATCCGAAATAATTTATTTGTTAAAACCTATTCTTTTAACTCACTCTTAAAGGAGGTTTTGATAAGGTTACACAGCCCCAAAAAGATGTTTTAGGCCTCTCAATGTATTTAGATCAAGGATGTTGAATAAAGGGAATGACGCACTAAGTCGAATTGCCATTCAACAAAGTTACCCCATCGAAAATCAAAACATAGAGAAGAATGCAACACGAAACACACGTCAAAAACCAACTGCACATGCTTGGTACAAACTGCGCATGCTTATGATCCTTATAACAGCGCAGGTCTTAAATTTAGAGGCAAACTTAACTCTCAATGGGTTTCCCATTGTTTTGCTTGCGAAGGTTATAAACAAATTGAAAAAAGTTCATACTTTTTAACTGTTTTTGTTAATATTGCTTAAAATTAACAACATTAAAGAAAATTAAGAACATTAAAAACAAAATTGAATCTTGAAAACTAGCAAAACATTTCACTAGGCTAAAAAAAGACAAAATACTAACACATTTAACTTACTCTCTACTAAAGCTTCAATTACTCTCACTAAAGTAGCCACCTAGAGTCCAAAATGTAAAATATAAGCACAAATGATATGACAAGCACCAAATGTAACAATAACGAAAGCACTGAAGAAAGTCGAGAAGCAAACTCGACAACCAAGAATTGTATAACAACTTAGCTACATAACCTGCGTTTGGCGCCTTTTTTAATTATAACCTAAGGGAAGGTAAGTTTGCTCCTATTTCTCTATCTCATACAACTTCCATGGGGTCAGAAATGTTCCTTAATGCGTCATCCCCTTTATTCAACATCCTTGATTTAGATAGGCTATGCCTATCTAAATCTCTAAAAAGGCTATGCCTTTTTAGTCTATTCTCCCTGGGCTATGCCCCCTCTAGTATTATATCTCTATGAGTATATATCTGTATGGTTTTCTATAAAAAAGGTTATTTTGCCACAAGTGTGATAACGTAATGTTTGTTTATTTTTAACTAATTCTGTGATTTCCCACAATATATTGTATATTTAAGAAGTATGTAAGTTAGTCTATAGTTATTATTTTTTACGATAGTAAAGTTTTAAAACGAAAATAAGAATTTAAAATCTTATTACAGTCTATAAACATAATTGACCGGTGTCTTATCATTTTTAGGATCTGTTATCAAAACATATAAACTATTTAAATGTAATTTGTCGTTTAAAATAATCTTAGTATAAAATAATCATTATTATTAACACGTAAACTGTAGTTTCGACTGGTGTATCCGTTGTTTTATGTTTATATTGCTAGCAGTTTTAGTGTTGAAGTTATGTTGGGACGGGGTTTAGCGACGCAGGCTCTGTGTGCGTGCAACTGCTGCTTGTAGCATGCGCAGATCACGCACAGATCTCGCTATTTACTCAGTTATTGGTTAATGTCTGTTGCAGATAGTTTAATGGGACTAAGTCGTGTCAAGTGCAACGATTCCACTCTTCATTGAACGCGTTTCGAGGGGTTCTGTAATGAGAAGATTTGGTGCTGAGTATTTAGCCTGTGTGTTATTCAGTTGATGTAGAAATGTCTTGCAAGACACCAGTCACTATCCTACAAGAACTTATGGTTAAGAAACAACAGACTCCGGCATATAACTTGATACTGAACCAAGTAGGTACCCATGAACCTCTGTTCAAGTACTCCGTGTCGGGACTGGGTCAAATGGCTATTGGCAGCGGCAAATCTAAAAAAGAAGCCAAACATGAGGCGGCCAGGCTTCTCCTCTATATCCTCAAGGAAACTATGGATATACCTGATTTAAAGAAAAACCCAATCTTACAGGAAGTCGACGCTTGTTACTCCCCTTATGATAATACAATTAAGGACAATGCGGTTGGAGACTTACAAACATTCTGTATTGATTTCCAACTTCCTAACCCTACATACAAATTAATATTAGACATCGGACCCCCTCATTTTAAATTATTTACAATCAGATGTACAGTTTCGTCACTGAATCAAGATGCCACAGCTAGGACGAAGAAGCAAGCCAAGCATCGCTGCAGTGCCGCTATGCTTCTCAAATTAAAACTGTGTCTTTCTGATTACTTGGACTGTTCGGACGACGGCAGCAAAACTGTGAGTTGCGATTTAGCTAAACGCTGCGCTTTTCTCTGCTATCCTCTGTCTGATCTACATAATGTTTATAAGAAATCAGAAGTATACTTTCCGTCATCCAAATTAGAAGAATTTCGAAAAGACAAAGAAAAGTTAAAAGAACTTAAAGAACCAATTGATGAACTAAAGTTAATTTGTGATGATTTAAACTTTGAACTGGACATCCTAGAGCTGCCGTCAAAAAGCAAAGACTCAGTGGTTGTGAATATATTCCTAGTGTCCAGGCCTGGTTGGAGTTTCATTGGCTTCGGGGAAAATTATGATGCTGCTGTCAACAACACTGCTCGGGATGTTTTGCAATTCTTATTAGAAATCACTCCAGAGGATAAAAAATAATTATTTTGTCACCTCATAACAGAAGAGTCTTGAAACGTACTACTTTTTGTTCTGTGCCATTGTAGCTATATTCTGGTTTTCGTTATCAGAATCGTTTTTTATATTTGAGGTACTTTCAGGGTTTCTTTATTATCAGAGTAAAGACAACTGGGTATTCAAAAATTATTGCAACAATTCTTCTAACAATTGTTTAAAAACTCTCATATCACTATGATTACTGGTGTGTGTCTCCATAATACCAGATGAGAATCAGTTTGAGCACAGAAGAGACTAGATTTCATCAGATTAAATAAACTATATTTTACTACTTACTCACAGTAATACTATACTATACTCACTACTTACACATATTCATGTTAAAAGCCAATTCATGCAAAGAAAACTAAAAACCTAAACTGATTCTCATCATGTCATATTACATGAACAAGGTTATTTTTAGATAGGCTTTATGGCATATATATATATATATATATATATATATATATATATATATATATATATATATATATATATATATATATATATATATATATATATAACACTAACTTTTGAACGGATTAATATTCTTTAATTAAATTTTGTATAAAAATGAACCTTGGGGAGGACACGAACCCTTGTAAACCAGGTATTTGTGACATTATTAACCTGGTTTGCTTAATTTTTAAAAAATCAAGTAAATTTAAAGTTAATACTTATTGCCGCCATAAAAATCTTTTTGTCTTTAGGATGAATCGAATGAAACGGGTCCAAAGTTAATACAACCATTCTAAGTGACCAAAAAGTCAATAAATCACCGGAAACCAAAATTAAGGTCTATGTGTATTGAATTTCTAGTAGGGTGTTCTCTACGTATTTTTGAGCACTGAATAGAATAAAGCTGGTCCGAAGTCCAGAATTTGTTATATTTTTGTGCCTAACTGTTGCTTCTTTCACTAGTTTCCTCCAATTTGTAAGTTTCAGCACCTACAGATCCCTATTTTATACCTTGGCACAAAATCAATTTTTGAGAGGAGCTTTTTTGAAAATAATATTTTTGTGATCCAGAAAAAACTTTATTTTATTTTTTTTAAATTTGTTTTCTGCATTTTTAATCTTCTTAATTTTTAATGTTATAATTAATTTTGTTTTGTATTCCTTGAAACATATGATTTTAAAATTTGTTTTTTTTCTTCTTTTTGTTGATATTCTATAAACAGTTTGCTGAAAGTTATATAAAGCTAGATATATACAAAAAAATAATCTTAAGAAATTATGTCTTAAGAGAATTAATTTTTCAAAATCTATTGAATTGATAAATTTAGTAAATATGATCTGAAAACTATCATTAAAAAGTAAATGTCTATTATTTGTGGGAGGCCATGAATTTCCTTGTGTTATCCAGGAATTAATAAGGGGGTATCCCTTGCCATGTAGGTTAGGGCATGAAAATAAGACAAGGTCGGACGTCTGTTGGCTTGTATGGTCACTTCTACAAATTTCTGATTGTATGATATTAAACCTTTAAGGGAGCTCTTTAATTTACCATGTCCTGTTATAACCATGGTTACCACTTTATAGCTTTCCTTCCATGGCTCTTGATTTAATCTTCTGTTCACATTAGGGAAATATTCTTTAGTTAGTGTACGACACACGGCTAAAATCAATTGACAGCGCGCCAAAAATCTGTGAGGGAAAGAATTCTATTGGTTCACACCGACCCCGCTCTTTCCCCCTCCACCTCATGCCAACCTCGGTATAAAAAAATACCTTTTTCGTAAATAAAATCATAAAAAGGCATCACTGGTTGTAAATATTTGTAACCTCGCGTCGCTTTTATTTCCCTCATTGTGTATATTGATCTGTTTGAGTTCGTTTCGTTTCATTCCAATCTGTTCAATTCATCCAATTATTGCGGAGTTGTAGTATGATCTTAGTGCCTATATTTGACACTTGGACATTGACTTATTCTTCAAGCATTTCTTGCTATTTGAGTACAGCGCAGGTTCTGTGCTCTGTCAACCAAAAGACAGCATTTTTTTTTGAAAATGCCATGTCTTTTAATAGATGACAGTCTTGAATGCAAAGACAAACTTATACAAACTTGACACAAAAAAGCAGTTTGTTTTGGAAAAAAGTAATTATTGCTGACAATTTATTTAAATCGTCAAACTTTTATCAAAGAACTCTTATGATCCATGGCATTATGTAATTAACAACTTTAACTCCACTTAATTCATACTTCCCGAACAAATTTAAAGCAACACTTAGTTGGTAAATTTATAAGATACAACAATATTCCTTCTTAAAAAGTAAATAAATAATTTTTAAAAATAAAAAAATACGATATCAAATAATAAAATTCAAAATATAACCTGACTTTCAGTGTTGCCAGAGTAGGGAATTTTTTTTGTTACATAAAAGAAGGGATTTTTTTATTAAAAAAAGAGGGTTGAAAGCATTGAGATTTTGGCGGGCTGTCAATTGATTTTAGCCGTGTGTCGTATTATAGTGTACCGATGTGGTGTTGGCTCTCTCCCTCTCGAGTTGCCACGTTGATATGGCCCTTTGTCTACTTATGTATTAAACTCTCGTGTGTAATTTTGGGAAATAAAAGAGATTTTTTTGTGTCTAATGCGAAGTGCTCATCCTCAAAAATATCAAGTAGTAAAGAGAGTTCTGCTGGTCGTCTGGTCTGCGTCTTTGACCAATACACAGAACTTGTTTAAAAAATATGCTTATGTGAATCCCAAGAGTGGTAAAGTTGAGCTTAGCACATACGATGAGGTGAGGAAAAAGTTCTGAGCATCACTGGACATGATTACTGCACAGCAAAGCTGTCTTATAACAAAGATTATAAGGTCTCTTTGTAGACCTAACATATGATCATATTTGTTAAACTAATTTAAAAGTAATATAATAAAATTTCTTGAATTCTTAAATAAAAAAATGTTTCCTTCTTTTTGAAAGCATAAGGTGTAAAAACAAGCAGTGTTATCTCCACTCTTTATGTGGCTTTTTTACAGTGAAGCTCGATCTCTGGTGGTTTCAACTAAGGTTGCCACCATTGCAACATAATTTTCTTTTACAAAGTTAGCAACACTTCCAAATCTAATTAATATTTACAGAAATATTTAATTAAATATTATTGTTGTTATTTTTAGTTTATTGTACTTTTTTTATTATTTTAAATTATTTTTTTAAACATTTAATGAAAAATATGTTAAAAATAGTCCTGGCTTACTGTATATCTCGTTCTCTGTTATTTTTTATTTCTAAAGCAATGCGACTGATTTATTTAAATGTTTAGCTGCTTTTATGTTATTTTACGAGTTTTATTATTAACTTCTTTTATATAATAATAATAAAAACATTTATGAAGAGTTCACAAAATTTTTTGTTGTTGTTATGATGGTACACCTAGTTAAGGCATACAGTAATTATTTTTTGATGTGTAAATAATGTTTCTAATTTGTAAGAAATATAAAGATTATATTTTTTTATTATAAAATTTAATTTTATTCATCGAATCATGGTAAAAGTAATTTTTTAAAGACTTAAAATTCAAAACTGATATTTCAGCTGAATTATTAGGTGTTTGTAAAGACCTCCTCAGTAGTTTTTACCAAGTTTCCTGTCTATTATCGTAGATCCCAGTGTTTTTATGCTCGAGAGTTAAGACTTGTACAAAAATCCATCTTTAGGTCTTGTTGTGCTTTACGGTAAAATCTATGACACTACTGGAATTTCATAAAATACATTAAAATGTTTGGATCAATTTGAATATAGTATATGCATAATTTTTTTTTATTGCATTATCTTAAGTACGCCGTATAAAAGAACACCCTGTAGAATATTAGAATGAAAAAACTTATACTTTTGATGATACAGCAAAAAAACGAAAAATATATTTAAACATGTACTTTTGGCGGGAAAACGGCCTCGACTGCTTGTGTGACGTCAGACTTAAGAATACTGCCGTGAAGTACAATATTCACTAGAGCAACACTCATAAGAGTTTATTCTATACTGTCAACAAGATGATACTGACAGCTGTAGTCATCACGTTCCTAAGGCATTGTATTACCTGGAACACGGAATTGTTTTGCTTCAGTCTTCTTTACATTCTATTGAACTGTAAGTAACTGTTGGCCTTACGATATTTTTAACTAAAACTCCTATCTGTACGTTAATCGACCCAACCTTTAGAACGTTCCGTTTTCACCCCACTCTCTCACCCATTCCCCCTCTCCTCTTCTTTAAACGCTTATTTGGACTATTTCAAATTAAATTAAATATTTTTTTACAGCTTACTATATTTTTTTAACACATTTAATCATTTTATAAGCAAAAAAATTTTTTTTTGGAAAAATGCAAATTCTCTATAGTTCGCTGTTTATCAAATTACATGTATAGATACAGTTTAAAAAAAAAGCCGGTAACAAATCTAATTCGCTTCGCTTATCCTCACTACTTGTATTGGCTTCGCTCTTTATCAGAATTTAAAAATTACCAAATGTACTGCAGCACGTATTTCTGCAGACTCGATTCTCTCGTCTTCAGATAGTAAATACATTTATTTCATTCCGAGCGGTCACCCATTTAGGCACTGACCACGCTCGATGCTGCTTAACATTTTGATTCTACAAAAACCCTTGATATACTTATATGTTGAATTGAGCCGTGGAGTGCCGTAATAATGAATAAAAACAGAACAGTTTTTGTCTCTCCACACATTATTATATTTATGTAACAGAGCTGGCTTTTAACCGTTAACGGTCATCATCAGCGCCGGTTAAAGTGAGGCTAGTAATCAACCAGTGTATTTAAAGTCAAGTACTCACCTTTAAATACACTGGTTGATTACTAGCCTCACTTTCACCGGCACTGATGATGACCGTTAACGGTTGAAAGCCAGCTCTGTTATATAAATATAATAATGTGTGGAGAGACAAAAACTGTTCTGTTTTTATTCATTATTCCTTGATATACTTGTCATATTGAAACGAAACTTAGTGTACTTATTTATAATGTATAGATATTACATTTGTTAGAAAATCTTATATTATAAATAATAGGTTAATACAAACCAATGTTTGTATACTCTAACAGGAAATAAATGATTTTTTATTTATTTATATACTCTTTCTTCCGAGTTTCAACTAATTCCTCATTTATACCGTAGGTATGTAAGACTTTTCCTGTATGTGTTTGCAAAAAAAATGTCAATGTCACAGTAACTGTTTCAGGTGTTTTAAAGCCTCATAAGTGGTTTTGACAAAGTTGTCTGTCTTTATGTGTGTCTGTTATCAAATCTTGGCTCCCAGAGTATTTATGCTAAACAGTTGAAAATCTACACCTATCAGACCATAGGTGTAGTTGTGTTATTCGGAAAGTATTTTTTGATGACTTCATAAATTCTTTTATAATTAATGACTTAGCAAAAATTTAAAACTCGGAAAAAGTATGCGATGGGATTGAGATTCGGCACGCATGTAGTCATGTATAAGACTAACATATGTGCCAAGTTTCATCTCATTATCAGCATTCCTTTATTTTATTATTATTAGAAGAATATTTATTATTACTATGCTTTTAAAAAATCGATAAATAATCCAGAGTTGAAATTTGGTAAAAGGGTGTACATTTACTTAATAAATAAGTACACCACGTTTCGTTTTTATACGACTAGTATATTCATTATTTTTGTTGCATCATAAAGATCTAAAATTTATATTTTCAATTACTTAAGAAAACATAAATATCTATATCCTTTTTATGCTACTTAAGAGACCTGAAAAATGATGCTAGGACCTTTTTTGGCCCTGTTCTTTCGAATAGACCCTTAAAAGCCCAGGTGAAACAAATAGGGGCTTTGAAGACCCTAGATTTAGGTAACAAGATGAGAATAATTGTAAGTACTTTAAAACATTTGTGTCTAGAAGCTCTTTAGGCCTTATCTTAGAGTATTGGGCCCCTTTGACTTTGGTGTAACGAATATATTACATAATTATAATACATAAATATATGTATATATTGTATGTTTACTATATTCAATGTGTTAATTTTATCATTATTTTTTTTATTTTCGTTGTTTCTTCTTTAAGTTTATTTTCGGCTAAGGGGCGCAAGGAGGGCTGACCACAAATAAATTAACAAAAATATAAAATAAACTATTGTTTACAAAATTATAACACATGAAACGAATAAATTAACAAAAATATAAGACCTATTGTTAAAAAAATATAAAACATGAAACGAATAAATGAACAAAAATATAAGACGAACTATTGTTTAAAAAAATATAAAACATGAAACGAATAAATGAACAAAAATATAAGACGAACTATTGTTTAAAAAAATATAAAACATGAAACGAATAAATTAACAAAAATATAAGACAAACTATTGTTTAAAAAATATAAAACATGAAACGATAAATGAACAAAAATATAAGACAAACTATTGTTTACAAAAATATAAAACATGAAACGAATAAATGAACAATATAAGACAAACTTTGTTTACAAAATATAAACATGAAACGAATAAATGAACAAAATATAAGACAAACTATTGTTTACAAAAATATAAACATGAAACGAATGAATTAACAAAAATATAAGACAAACTATTGTTTACAAAATTATAAAACATGAAACGAATAAATTAACAAAAATATAAGACAAACTATTGCTTACAAAAATATAAAACATGAAACGAATAAATTAACAAAATATAAGACAAACTATTGTTTACAAAATTATAAAACATGAACGAACAAAAATATAAGACAAACATTTTAACAAAATATAAGACAAACTATTGTTTACAAAATTAGAGAATTAAAAAAAAAAGAAATTAGCCCTTAAAAAGGGTTAGTCCTGAATATTAAACCTAAACCACGCCATCAATTTCAAAGCAGGCCAACCATATTTGTTCCTCAACACTATTTTTCCGCACTGTCAATTGATTTTAGCCGTGTGTCGTATTATAAAATTTAAATACTCCTGCCATCCCTCTTCTTTAAAATTAACTTAAGAGTTAGATTGCCAGCATATTTTCGCTTAAATCGCATAAATAAATAATGTTGACACATAAATGTCAGGTTTGTTTGTTGTAAAATTTGAAGAATTAGGTGGTGAAAATGGCCAAATTTTCATATATTTCCCTGGCACCGTTGTCTTTCAACGATCGTAATAAAGGTAAGAAAATGTTCATTAGTGATCTTACGTTGACCATCTCCGATCTCTTGGTCAATGCGTAATTTCTTAATGTACTTACTTGCATGAAGTCATTTTTTTACCAGATTGCCAAATAAAAACACTAGCTTGTTTAGTATTGCCCCAATAATTATCATTTGGAACTAAGCACAAAGACCCTCGATTTAAAAACATTTTTCTCTATGAGCTCTTTAGGTCCTACCTTATTGGGCCCCTTTGACTCAGGTGTTATGAATATATTACAAAATTATAATAAATAAATCAAGTTTTAAACTATGTTGGGTTTTGTTTGTATGCCTGTCTGTGAGGTACTTGTATTCTTGTGTGAGTGGAGCTAGAAATCCGTGCACACGGGATTAGTAGTGGGGATGGCTTAATTTTAGCCCCTCCTGTAAATCAGTCTCTCGTCTTCACTTAGACAGTGTCACGCGTCATTATTAATGATACATACCAGATTAACGTTCTAAAAAACTTAATTATTGTTCGCCCTCTCCATCTGAGACTCACAACAAACTATTTAATGTTAATCATTTTTTATTTATTTTTTTTGGCTAAAGGGTCCAAAGAAGGCTACCTCCCTCGCCCTCACTGGCCAGTCCGCCCTCGCTGGTCAGTCTGCCCTCACCCTCGCTGGCAGTCTGCCTCGCCCTCGCTGGTCAGCCCTCGCTGGTCAGTCTGCCGTTGCCCTCGCTGGCCAGTCTGCCCTTGCCCTCGCTGGCCACTGGCCCAGTCTGCCCTTGCCCTCGCTGGTCACTGCCTCGCCTCGCTTGTCGTCTGCCCTTGCCCTCGCTGGCCAGTCTGCCCTTGCCCTCGCTGGTCAGTGCCCTTGCCCTCGCTGTCAGTCTGCCCTCCTCGCTTGTCAGTCTGCCCTCGCCCTCGCTGGTCAGTCTGCCCTTGCCCTCGCTGGCCAGTCTGCCCTCGCCCTCGCTGGTCAGTCTGCCCTTGCCCTCGCTGGCCAGTCTGCCCTTGCCTCGCTGGCCAGTCTGCCTTGCCCTCGCTGGTCAGTCTCCCTCGCCCTCGCTTGTCAGTCTGCCTTGCCTCGCTGGCCAGTCTGGCTAGTCTGCCCTTGCCTTCGCTGGCCGTCTGGCTTGCCCTCGCTGCCAGTCTGACTCGCTGGCCAGTCTGGCCTTCTCTCGCTGGCCAGTCTGGCCTCTCTCGCTGGCCAGTCTGCCCTTGCCCTCGCTGGCCAGTCTGCCTTGCCCTCGCTGGCCAGTCTGCCCTTGCCCTCGCTGGTCAGTCTGCCCTCGCCCTCGCTTGCCAGTCTGCCCAAAGCTGCCAGTCTGATGGCCAGTCTGGCCTTGCTCTGCCAAATCCGCTATTGCTTATAGGCCTCCCGAAAAATAGCACAAATTAAAAAAAACTTATGATTTTGGGCTGTTTATATGCATATTTACAGGGTGTTTTCTTAGAAAGTCTCACTATATTTTTCTCAGAAACTAAAAAACATATCGAGATGCAGTCTTCACAGATAGTTTAGGTAAAAAATCACTTTTCAGGAAAAATACGATTTTGGGGTTGTGTTGCGGGTTTCACTGACTTGTTTAGGCTAAATTCATTGTTTTTAGGGTTAGGTATAAGGAAGTTTTTCTTATTATTTGTTGAAACCTCATCAAAATTGGACATTTTGCCACTGAGTTAAAGAAACATTTTTTTTCGCATTGTAGAATAAGTGTTTTTGCGACGTAATAAGGTATGCAGGAACCACCCAAAGAGGAATTTATTTGTTTACACAACATATCCTTATTAAGCTTGCAGTGAACAAATTTTAACTGTTGAGTTATAGAGTAATTACTTGGTGAGTGTTAGGTAGAATAGTCTCTACTGGTATTCCCAGTTTTGGTGTGGTAGGTCTGGCAGATGTTATCGTTAAGCTGATACCGTCAGCCTTGCTTTCGCCAGAAAACCCATTTTCTTCATACTTATTAACTATGCTCCATGCGCAGTTGCCA
Source organism: Microvelia longipes (assembly GCA_018340805.1). NCBI lineage: Eukaryota > Metazoa > Arthropoda > Insecta > Hemiptera > Veliidae > Microvelia > Microvelia longipes. The sequence continues at coordinate 6,552,205 of JACMZG010000008.1, forward strand.
ATCAGTAGATGTTCGACTCTCGGCACTTATTTACTTGGTTCCCAACCTCAATTTATCTGAAAAAATCGAGTGGATTTGGGTATAGAAACTAGGAGGTCTGTCTAATCTCCATTAAAATCTCTTAGTTTCAATTTGTAATGGAGTTTTTTGCTATGAGAACAAACATATTTTGTAATTTTCCTTCCAAGTAAATTGCCTAATTTACTTGGGTCCCAATTTTATGTTGGGAACCAAGGGTACTTTTGCCTCGTATCGCCATATTTACTTGGGTCCCAATTTTATGTTGGTAACCAAGGGTACTTTCGCACTATATTATCTTATTTACTTGATTATCAATCTTTTCTATTTCCCCTCTTCTCAACCCCATACAAAAGTCCCATTGCTTTTCAACATCCCCCATTAAGATTTTCTTTTATATGATTTAGTAAATATATTGTCGGTACCCAAGTGAATAATTGCCCTATATCGCCATATTTACTTGGGTCCCAACTTTATGTAGGGAACCAAGTAAATAAGTACCGATAGGATATAAGGCGCTCGAAATCGAGCAATTCCGAAGCTCGGAAGATCCGACAGCTCAGAAGCTCACAAGTATCTCCTAAGCAAGCAAGATGTAGCTGCTACCAGTATCAAGAGTTGCTTCCTAGATATTTCCCTCAACTTCACCCTGTTGACATCTGCTGATTACTGACATGGAGTCTCAACCTTGGCTTTGAAATCAGCTTGATGTCATTTAATCTGCTCAACCTTCTCACCACTCATCTCATCTCTCTCCTCGGGAGTCGCGCTGTCCCTTAGGGAAATTTTTGCGACGACTCCTCTCAACTCGTTCATGCTTGGCAGCCACTCTACCCCCTACGGGAATTCTTGCGTATGGCTGATTGGTTAGCTTCCGCTATCTTGTTAGACTAGCAGGTCGAAACTGAGGTTACGCTGTGACTCTGAATATGCGCCCGGCCTCAGTACCAACGGTCCTTTACAGGACCACCAAGCATGGTGACAACTTCTGGAGTTCAACCGATCCCCAGTTTCTCAAAGGAATACGCTGAGCCGTATCAAAGACTGTTTTGTATAAGATTTTATATTTTACTTTTTCTGCTTTGGTTTTATGTCATCTATTTTATAGCAGATGATATAAATTTATTTATATAATAACTTCCGTAAGCGCAGTGGAATTTTCTACAATAATATCAACACCAACAACGTCTTTCCATTAAGCAGAGCTGGCTTTCGGCAATAATGCCATCTACAGTGCCTAAACAAATAACAAGTCTTAGCAAATAATATTTACATCAAGTAGATTTGCTTTTTTATTTATCTACTTGATGTTAATAAATAAATAACTACTAAATAAATAAATAAAAAAAGATAATCACCCAATTAATGAGTATATGTATGTGTGTGTATATGTGCATATATGCGTATGTATACATGCAATACATACACATGCAACCTTATACATGCAATTTACTAAGGTTATGTGTAAAAAAATAATAATTATGACATTGTTGAGACGAGGCCCTTTCTCTAGATACTTGATATCTACTAAGGGCCTAGGGCATAACTACTTTTAAAAGTTTATAATTTAGGGAATTGTAAATATTTTGAGAATTTTTTTCTCATACTTTTGTAAACATAAATGGTGGAATTAAAGAAGTTTATTATTATTATTATTATATTATTTGCTTAGTCTTGTTATTACTTGTTTAGGCACTGTAGATGGCATTATTGCCGAAAGCCGGCTCTGCTTAATAAAGTTTAAAATTAGTGGAATGACGTTGTTGGTGTTGATATTATTATTTATATAAGTCCTATCTAGTTTTTTTCTGTAAGGATTTTTAGATATCCTTGGAGTTATCCATTTTTAGAATGTTTCTAATAATTTACTTTTTTACTTTGTTTTATAGACGGACTACCTAAAATTTACCTGACCCTGATATTTTTTTGTTTAACGTCAGGAAATAAGAGTTACTGCATTTAGGTCGTACTATTATTTGACCTTAGCAAAAAAATCTTGATCATTTTATATTTATAAATTTTACATATGAAGTATATAATTTTTACTAAACGTTTATGACATAATGCGTCTTTCCTTATCTTATATAATGCAGCAGGGAAACGTTGAAATAAGAAAAACTCTAGATTGGGGTGCAAATAAAATTACTTATCTTATACTTAAAAACATACTTAAAACCCTTTAAGTACCCAGATAAAATTTAAATTTTTTATCTGGGTATATTTTATCTGGGTACATACAGCACCGGATTAAAGGGGGGAGGAAATTTTGGGGGGCGCAAAATTAAGATTCTAGGTAGGTATTGCAAAAAAATCTAAAACTTAAAACAAATGAGTTAAATCTTAAAATTTCCTCCCCCCTTTAATCCGGTGCTGTATGTACCCCAGATAAAATATACCCAGATAAAATTTAAATTTTATCTGGGTACTTAAAGGGTTTTAAGTATGTTTTTAAGTATAAGATAAGTAATTTTATTTGCACCCCAATCTAGAGTTTTTCTTATTTCAACGTTTCCCTGCTGCATTATATAAGATAAGGAAAGACGCATTATGTCATAAACGTTTAGTAAAAATTATATACTTCATATGTAAAATTTATAAATATAAAATGATCAAGATTTTTTTGCTAAGGTCAAATAATAGTACGACCTAAATGCAGTAACTCTTATTTCCTGACGTTAAACAAAAAATATCAGGGTCAGGTAAATTTTAGGTAGTCCGTCTATAAAACAAAGTAAAAAAGTAAATTATTAGAAACATTCTAAAAATGGATAACTCCAAGGATATCTAAAAATCCTTACAGAAAAAAACTAGATAGGACTTATATAAATAATAATATCAACACCAACAACGTCATTCCACTAATTTTAAACTTTATTAAGCAGAGCCGGCTTTCGGCAATAATGCCATCTACAGTGCCTAAACAAGTAATAACAAGACTAAGCAAATAATATAATAATAATAATAATAAACTTCTTTATTCGGATTAAAGGGGGGAGGAAATTTTGGGGGGCGCAAAATTAAGATTCTAGGTAGGTATTGCAAAAAAATCTAAAACTTAAAACAAATGAGTTAAATCAGAGATAATTTTTATATAAAAAAAGTACAATACTTGTCATAGTATTGTGTATAGTACGGACCATACTTGTCCGAAGATGTGTTGTAATATAAATTTAACGACCTGTATATTTTGAGGCAAGCAAAGCGAGTCCGAAGCTAGGAGGATGAGCGTAGCGAATCCGATGTGATGAGGAAAAGTTCCGAGGTACCCCGTACCCGATGTTTTTTAGCATAGTTTAAGACCCGTAATAACCGGGGTTCTTGATTGTCATAGCTGCGCCGATTACTAGGTACTTTGGTATGTATTTAGCAAAACTATACGCCATATTTGTAACACATGAATTTAAACTCGATATCTTTTAATTAAACCTTTTCTTTAATAGTTTCCAGGCAAAAAGTGTTGTGTTTGCAAAAAATCCAAAACGGGGATTGTACCCGAATTATCCGTTCCAGGTGTTTATAAGGCCTCCTAAGAGGTTGTCAGTTATCATCGTCGCTCCCAGTGGATTTGTGCTAAAGAGTTGAAACTTTGTACAAAAATCAGTCTATATGTGCAGTTGTGCTATTCGGAAAATAATTTTGGTATGACGTCAATAACTCACAATAATGACTATGCTAAAATTTAGAAAAATCAAAAAAACGCGGGAAAAATTATGTAATTGAATGGATATTTGACACGTATGTGGAGCTATGTATAAAATTTACATGTGGCCTGATAATCATCTTATTATCAGCATTAGTTAAATTGTTATCAAATGATTTGTGTACGTTTTTTTAAAAAATTTAAAACATCGGAAAATTATCAAATTGAATTAAAATTTGGTACTAAAGTATAACTTTACGTAATAAATAAGTACTCTAAATTTCGTAAGTAAGTATATCCATAATTTTTGTTGGATGATAAAAGTTAAGCAGCATAGAGCGTGGTCAATACCTGAATGAGTTATCGCTGAGTATAAAACGTATGTTTTTACTATCTGAGGACGAGCAAAGCGAGTCCGAAGATGTGCTGTAGTGTAAATTTAACGACTTGTATATTACGAGTTCGAAGCAGGTAGGATTAGCGTAGCGAATCGGATGTTATGAGGAAATGTTCCGAGATAGCCCGTACCCGATTTTTTAGCAATCAGTCCCGCTATGCATGATTAAAATAATATTGGCACAGCAGTCACAATCAAGACCGGCGGTTATTACGGATCTTAATCCGTAATAACGTAATAATGCTGTGCGTAATGTGCATAGCGGGACTGATTATAAAATATTATAAGTTGCAGGATCCCTCCTGCCAATGAGGAAGGGGGCGCGAATTTCCAAGTTTGCCTGGGGCGCTTAAATACCTAGGTCCGGCCCTGGGTACATATTACCCGGGACATTTTATCCGAGTACCGTCATCTTCTTAATGCAGTGTTTACTAGATATTTGTATTTGTTGGCAAGAGGGTGGAGGACCGACTTTGATGAAATGGAAGAATCTGGTAGAAGGGTTAGACGACAGCCTGCGAAACTCTCTTTTGGCCTCATCGGACGAGTGTAAAGAGGCAGTAAAGATCCTGTCTAATCAGTTCATAGACAAACTCAAAGCTTTAGAGGCCCAGTATAACCCAAATGACCATGTAAGTTACTATAAATAAACGTTGATCTATTTCAAAGAAAAGGGCCTCTCTAATCATACATTAAATTCTACCTATCTATTTTAATAGGTAGAATTTAGAATAGGGCCCCTTCTTCATAGGGGGGGGGGGGCTCTTCTTCTATAGCATACCCCTCAAGTGTTCTTTTATAGAATAATGCCGCCTTCTATTTAAAATAATATATTAAAATAATATTGTCCCCACCCAAGACCCCATATTTCCACATTCTGTGCCATTAGAGATTTAATATTTCCAGGCAATTTAAATTTAAATAATATTGTCCCCACCCAAAACCCCAAATTCCACATTCTGTGCCGTTAGAGATTTAATATTTCCAGGCAATTTAAATTTACACAGTATAATTGTGCGAGAGACACCAGAAATGTAACAAGCAAAATGCAATGCTACATCTGGGAACTGTTCCATCATTCGACATTCGTCATACTTGATGGCTCGACATAATGTCATGTCCCACTCTGTTTCGTTACGTCTAACTCATCAGGGCGCCGACAGAATCTGAACTCACTCTGACCTTCAATTAATTCCGAAGAATATAATGTGAAGTACTTACCAGAGACAAGCGGTGCTCTCTTACCGCCATCATGCATGGCAAGCAAAACATATATCACAATTCCCAGATGTAGCATTGCATTTTGCTTGTTACATTTCCTTGGTGTCTCTCGCACAATTATATTGTGTCAACTATTCTTGTTTTGCAAAACTCGGTAGTTTCAAAATGATATAAATATAAATTTAATTAATATTTTCCCCACCCAAAACCCCAAATTCCACATTCTGTGCCGTTAGAGATTTAATATTTCCAGGCAATTTAAATTTAATTAATATTGTCCTCACCCAAAACCCCAAATTCCACATTCTGTGCCGTTAGAGATTTAATATTTCCAGGCAATTTAAATTTAATTAATATTGTCCCCGCCCAAAACCCCTAATTCCATATTCTGTCCCGTTAGGGATTGGACATCTTTAGTTTTTTTTATTAATCCTGTATTCATTGGGGTCCCTTTTCTATAATGTCGCCCCTTGGGAACTTTTATAGAATAAAAACCACCAAAAGGGGATCCCTTTTCTATAAAAGTGCCGAATGGGTAATTGAAGTTTTATAGACATAGACGATTTACAATTTAAAATAATCGTCGTACAGGTGATTTGGGTAAATTTATTTATCAAAGAGATTTTTTATCTTTCTCAAAGCAAAGCATTAAGCAGTTGATTCTATAAACTGCATAACACTATAGTTATAATTTTAGTTCCTTTTTTATTTTTTTTTATTATTACTCTCTCTTTTATTTTTTTTTTAAATTTATATTTGACCAGACGTCAAAACGGAGCTCTCGCTCTAGCACTGCTCATAGTGCTACTGAGAGCTCTCATCCTTAATTGTTGAAACAACAAAAAAAAAAAAAAGGAAAAAGTAAAACATTTAATTATTTTATTTTGTTTCTTTATAGATTGTATATTGACATGTAAATGGATGAAAATAAAGATTTATTATTATTATTATTATTATATGTGTTATAGTTGATTTAGGAAGTTCCGTAGCGTTTCATTTTCGGTTGTAATTCTGAAGAATTATTAATACTGATGTTTATTAATGAATGTCACGTGTTAAATGTTCACTTTAAATGATAATAAGAGGTGTAAGTTGCATGACTGACACGAATGCTTAAGCTCTGAGCATGGTGTGCATACAGCTTGTTCTAAAGCAGGTTGTTAATGTAAATTTTCCAGATAAGGTTGCAAAGTAAATCGGCCACCTTGCGGTATTGAATATTCTAGCCACCTAAGCAACCGTTTAAGAACCGTGTCCTGTTCTTTAAATAGCAAACACACCAATGTTTCTTAAGTTTTTAATTAATGTTTTACGAAAGACAGTCAAATGCTTTAGACAAGTCTAAGATTGGCTACAACTGGGTTAAGTTCCTTATGAAGTACGTGGTTTAAAAATAGTGTCACTTCAGATATACAGTTCCCAGCCCCATCAAAACCTTCTCAGGGTTTAGTGATTTTACTATATTTTCAATTTAATCATTTTAAATAGTTGACTGGATCTTTAAATAGTTGACTGGATCTTTAAATAGTTGACTGGATCTTTGAATAGTTGACTGGATCTTTGAATAATTTTCTTGATCTTTAAAAGTAGTCCAGATTTTCAACTATTTGACAACTATGGATTTTAAAATATTTTACCTTAACATGTTTTTTTCCAGATGAGAGACGAAACTCAGCCTAGGTTCATTGACAGGTGGAGGAGCGAACTACAAGAGTGGAGAAAAAACATTTTCAGCCTCAAATGCTACAGGAAGATATATCTGAGGGACTTGCTTCGGAAGCACTGCGATTTTCTGATGAATCTCAACCAGTTCCACCCAGAGTATATAAAGTGGAAAATCTCCAGACTTATCATGGTCGGTTTTATGTCATTTTTTATTCTTCAATTATTACGCTAATGAAAGAAAAAATACTTCACAAATATAAAGTGAATTAAAAGAATATTATTGATAGGAAATTTAAACACAACAGCTTAAAGTTCAAATAAACACAGGGTTATTTGACTGTGCTGATTAGTTTTAATTAACTGTGATATTAGTTTTAAGCTTTTGTCAATTATGATTTTGTAAAAAATTTACCTGTGATGCCTGAAGATGCCTACAATGATAGGTGAGCAACTATAATAACAACAAAAACTAATTATTTAGCTATATATATTTCACCTAACATTGTAGGCATCTTCAGGCATCACAGGTAAATTTTTTACAAAATCATAATTGACTAAATAATTACAGAAACAAAAGCTCAAAACTAATATCACAGTTAATTAAAACTAATTAACTCAGTCAAATAACCCTGTGTTTATTTGAACTTTAAGCTGTTGTGTTTAAATTTCCTATAAGGCGGTCGAATATCCACGGCCTTCTAGAACGTTGGATCACCAACAAACTTTTTATAATTTTTTTTTCAAAATTTTCAGTAATTAACCGGATTTGTGATAAATGAAGCCTATTTCCGTAATCTGCACGCTCTTTTGGTTAATCTCAAAGAGTATTTACATTCACTCAACGATTTATTTTTAATCTAACTTGGTACATACATAACTACTGTTAGACGTCAATGTTAACAAATATGACAACACAAAATATTGACGTCTAACAGTAGTTATGTATGTACCAAGTTAGATTAAAAATAAATCGTTGAGTGAATGTAAATACTCTTTGAGATTAACCAAAAGAGCGTGCAGATTACGGAAATAGGCTTCATTTATCACAAATCCGGCTAATTACTGAAAATTTTGAAAAAAAAATTATAAAAAAAGTTTGTTGGTGATCCAACGTTCTAGAAGGCCGTGGATATTCGACCGCGCCTTATCATGATGTGGGAGTTCTATAAAATAAATAGTGCTAAAAAGAGAAATGACTAAAGAATATTAAATTACAAAATAGTTTAATTTCAAATTCCTATCTTTGTTTAGGAAACAAATAAAGTAATAGTAGCGAACGAAGCGAGTATTGACGAAACAGAATCCACCCTGCTGAACAAAGGACTGATTCTGAGCATCAATAGATTCCAGGAAAATCCTAACGAAGACCAAGAGGATGAAGGCAAGTCTGTGTTTAGATTGTTTTTATTTATTTTTTTTAGTTCATCTAGTCTTGCCAGCTCCTCTGATCACATTAGTCTTACTTGACTTGCTGTCGTTTAACCAGTCTCACCAATCGGCTCCGTATCGTTCCGTCGACAAATCACTTCGTTGACAAATCATTCCATCGACAAATCATAGCGTCGACAAATCGTTCCATGGAAAAATTATTTGAGTTTGTCGACGGAATGATTTGTCGACGGAATGATTTGTCGACGGAACGAAATCACACCCACCAATCCCATCAGCTCCTCTAGCATCACCAGACTCTAGCTTGGCTCACCGCTCTGGCTAGTTCAGTGCCACCCAAAGAATTCTAGCAACGTCGGCGTCAGTGGGCAAAAAAACAATGACCTGACAGTCAAAGCTCGGCAGTAAAACTCTGGCTGGGTTGACCGGCCTTGAATCAAGACCTCCAAAGTGTACGTTACGAGAGATTACCTCATATCAAAGTCCTCCCCCTGTAGATTAGAACTCTCGACCTCCAGGTCATACGGCTAGCGCTCTCCTGTACACTTCTCGATTAAACTGGACATTTTTTATTACAATTATAGCATAGATTGGGCCCAACTCAGGTCGGTAACGGGCGTGGGACACAGAGAACTGCGGACTCATAAGTATTCCTGCTAACTATATAACAACAGACACTCCAACCTGTTATTACTGATATGCTTAGGACGCCAGGTTCTTTTGAGGGAAAAGAACCAACCCACAGAACAATATTTATAAAGGTACTGGAAACGGATCCTCCTGACTGAGTCTGATTGCCAATGAACAGAAAGTACCGATTAGATAATATGAGTTGATGCAATAGGCAAATAACACAACAGGATAGTTTAAAGCTAAGAATAGCATGTATATTATGCTTCAAGGCTAACATATACTTCTATTGGATTGCTTAATACTTTGCCCAGGTGATTTCTTGAAAAATAACTGCCTTACAGACAGAACAGCCATAAAATAAAAGTAAAACTCTAAATTGAAACTAAAGAAGTAACTTGAAATAAAAAAAAGAACAATATTCACGTATCCCTGCTTTAATGAAACTGAAATTAAATTAACTTTAGATGTGTGGCTGTCTGTTTGATTCAATAAAATAAAAATACAGCTTAAATATATGCACATAAAATTAAATTAAAATCTGAACCTGAATACATTTGGTACCTTGGGATCCCATAACAAACAATCCTACCGGTGGTCTTCCACCGACCTAAAATTACTACCAGGCAAATTACAAATATTTACTGAATTAATAAGGAAACAAAAAAAAGGAATTAATGAAAATATTATCTGGTTTACACGCAGCAGGTTGATGAGTAGGAGGTAAGTAACTTAGAACCTCCGTTAGCCTACCATTTCTCCAACTTCAGGTATTGTAAACTTAAGATGACAAGCCAATAAGATAAAGTCCAACCTGAACATTTGTGAGTGGTCTCACAAATAAAGAATCCTCAAACAACATCAAATGAACCACCAATCTGGCATCTAAGTTTGGTAGATCAGTTGAAGACTAGTTAGCTTAATAGTAGGGCTGAAAATAACTAGATCTTCTAAACTCCACTCACACTAGTGTCCTATCTAATAAATCCACCCTAAGTGAAAACTAGCACTACCTCACCACTACCAAAACTTAGCCAAAAAAAATCTTATTTATCACATGAGGTCCTGACCTCTAACCTAACTTTTTTTTTACCTCTGACCTTAACTTCAACCTCTGACCCTAGGCTCTCAAATTAGCCAACCTAACTAATGAAGAAAAAAAAGTAAAAGTTAAAAAAACCTATTAAAACAATAAAGACAATTATAAAGATAAAATAAAATATTAAAAAAAAAATGAACTCATAAAATTTAAAACAAATACAACCTCAATAATTTCCCTCCAATTCATACATTGAATTGGCGCCATAATTCAAAAATAACCCTTACAAATTTAATTCTATAATTAAATAATAAAAAGGGTTATATCCAAAAAAAAAATATGTTACACAATTATAAACCTTTGTTTAGATAGTGTTATAAAAAAGTTAATCTTGTTAAATTTAACTTATATAATTGTCATAACCGCCTCCGTGGCCGAGGTCGTTAATGCTTTACACTGACCTTTGACACCCACGGAGGTCTGGGGTTCGCATCCCAGGTTACGCTCTCAGTTTATAGAAAATTATTGTTTAGATAAATTATCGCCAACTTTAGAACTTTTTTTTTAAATACTTTATTGAATAAATTACAAAAAAAAATTATATTCTAATATTAAGGTTACCTCTCTGCTAAAAGGCTTACGCCTGTGCTACAGAGAGGGAGTCCTTAGTCAAATTACAATTTAACATTCTTAATTTAAAAAAAGATATTATAAATATAAATCGTCAAGTGGTTCTTGTTTTTTGTTTTATATATATATATATATATATAATATATATATATATATATATATATATTATATACACACACACACACACCACACACACACACACACACCACACACACACACACACACACATGGGTTAAGATGTCGGCTCGTGAGGGTGTGTTTAGTTCCGCGATTAATTTACTAACAAACGTTACTAATGTGAGTGGAAATTTACGAAATGACTTGAAAAAAGACATTAAAACTGCTATTCAGATGTTAAATAATTATTTTCGGAAATTAACAAAGATATTGAAGTTTCGAAAGAAAAACTAAAGTTGTGAGTGACTCGAGACCAAGTCAGGTGTTAAGCTATTCTGCTGCCGTAAGTAGAAACGTAAAATCTGTTCCCGAAGCAAAAAATCAGGTAACTTATAAAGCTATTATTAAGCCTACTATTAAGCAGACTAGCGAAGAAACAAAAAATAATATTAAATCTAATCTAAATCCTTGTAATCTGAGAGTTGGCGTATCGGCCCTGAAAAAGTTATCTGACGGTAACGTTATTGTAGAAACTTACTCCAAAAACGATTTGGAAACTATTTGTACCGAAATAAAAGGCAAGTGTTCTGACAATTTAAGAGTTGAAGTTTTAAAAAAATTGAATCCTCGATTAAAAATTAATTTTGTGCCGCAGGAGGTTAATATTGATAACGCTTATCAGGTGATAAGGAACCAAAATAGTGACATTATTGCTGAACAAGATTCAATTAAAATCATAACTTTGATCAAAAATAAAGACAGGAAAATACCTAATTCATTAATCATTGAAGTTAATCCTACCTTGAGAAAAGTATTCCTTGAGAAAGGTGTTAAATTATTTTGGAATTTGTGCAGAGTTGAAGATAACATCACTGTCACTCGTTGTTTTAACTGTAACAAATACCGACACAAATCCAGCGAGTGTAAGGTTAAAGAGCCTATTTGCCCACTTTGTTCAGGACCACATAAACTCAACGATTGTACCGCGGATAATACACAACACTGCTGTAATAACTGTAAAATCTATAATAGTTTTGTGTCTGTCGGTAGACAGGTCGAGACTAATCACTCAGCTCTCAGTAGATATTGCCCTAGGTATTTATCACTGATAAATAATATCAAACAAACATCGACTATGGACAATAACAATCTCACAGGTGTAAATAAACAACTTCAGAGTCTTTCTTACATTAAATGCATTCAAATCAATTTACAGCGCTCATTAAAAGCAACTTACAACTTAATTAATTATATTTCTGAAAAAATATTGACCTAGCATTGATTCAAGAACCTTTTACTAGCCAAAACAAAGTAGCAGGCTTCCCAAATAATTACAAAATTTTTCAAAAAGGTCCAGATAGAGTCCGGACTGCTGTAATAGTTGTTTCCAATGTTCTTGGTGCTTCTATGTGTACTCAAGCTTCAAATGTCGACAGAGTTCTAGTTGAAATTTCGTATGCTTCTTTTAGGTTTTATGCTGCTAGTATTTATTTACCTTTTGATCAGCCAATAGAGGCAGCCTTTCCTTCTCTTGACTATGTTCTATCTTGTGCTTCTCACAAAGTATTACTTGCTTTAGACAGCAATGCAAGGTCAACAACATGGTACGATGTTCTAACTAACCACAGAGGAAACAAACTGGAAGAATATCTTTCATCTAGATCATTGATTTTTCTCAATGAGGATTCAGGTATACCTACTTTTGAGACCATCAGAGGGTCGAGTTATATAGATTTAACTGTTGCCTCAGGGGCTATGGTGTCACTTATTGCTAACTGGTCTGTAGCTCAGGACGAAAGCCTTTCAGACCATAAGTACCTGGCTTACGATATTTCTACTCTGGTCATATGGGTGACCCATCTTACTCAGGTTTTCGGTTTAATACCAAAAAGGGGGACTGGCCAAAGTTCATTCATAAGTTAGAAGTTAATTTTAAAAAGTTTTTAAATTTATCTGTTGATGAGGGGGTAATTAACTTAGATTATAAGTTAGCCAGTCACATGAAAAATACGCATACCTTAGACCATGACGTCACAAAACTTTTTGATTACGTTCAATATTCATGTCAAGATTCTTTTCATTTAATTAATCAATTAAAAAAGAAAAATATGAAGAAATCTGTTAGCTGGTGGAATGATGATCTAGATGCCATCGAAAGAAAGTAGCTCATCTTCGGCGTCGTTACCAAAGGAGTCGAGTAGACCTTATTCGTTCCGTTAAAAAAGCGGAATATTACCAATCAAAGAAAACTATATCAAGAAATGTTATTGCAAAGCAAACTTGATTCGTGGAAAGAATTTTGTAGCGGAACGAGTACAAAAATCCTTGGAATGAACGTTACAAGATGTCTGCCGGTAAACTTAGATCTCCAACATGTATATCCACACTTAAACGTCCTGACGGCTCATACACAAGAAGTTCTGAAGAAACAATTGATGTATTACTTGACCATTTTGTTGCCCGTGATGCTTTAGAGGAAGATAGACCTGTGCACCGCTTGTGGCGTGATGAAATAAATATTGAGTTAAGTACTGCGAACGATATGGATTTTACAAAACACGAAATAACAAATGCGTTGCGTAGAATTGGAGCCAACAAGACTCCAGGTCTTGATGGTCTCACCAAAGATATTTTAGTTTGCCTTTTTGATAAATATCCGCTTACAATATGTGCTTTGTACAATGCTTGTTTGCACGCAGGTATTTTTCCGTCCTGTTGGAAAGTTTCAAAACTTATCTGCCTTGAGAAACCTGGAAAAACTGATGTTGAGGACGCGTCAAAGTACAGGCCAATAAGTCTGCTTCCACTTGCTGGTAAAGTTCTTGAGAGACTTCATATAGATAGAATCATGTACTTTTTGGAATCAAACATGCTTTTATCGAGTAAGCAATATGGCTTTCGTCCTCAAACTAGTACGATTAAAGCATTGTCAGATGTTACAAGTTTTATAAAGAGCTACCTAGATATTAATTATGACGTGATAATTATATCATTAGACGTTCAGGGAGCGTTTGATGCTGCCTGGTGGCCAGCCATTCTTAAAGGACTTAGAGACCTAAAGTGCCCTAAAAATTTATACAATATGGCAAAAAGTTATTTTTCAGGACGTAAAGTCATGTTATGTTTAAACCACGTAGTCAGGAGCAAAGATTTCTACTAAAGGCTGTCCTCAAGGAAGTTGTAGTGCCCCTGGATACTGGATAGTCAAGTATAATCCTTTACTTTCCTTGCCATACCCTAAGGACACTTTTGCAGCAGCTTTTGCCGACGATTATATAGTCGCTATAGCAGGAAAAGGGAAGCAAGAGATCGAACTACTTTCTAGTATAGTGATGGAATTAGTAGCTGGCTGGGCAATAGATAATAAGGTTGTCTTTAATCAGTCTAAGTCTCAACTGTTGTATATCACTAGAAAAGAAAATATACCCCAGATTACAATAAGTCTTAACGGGGTCATTATAAATCAAGTTGAGACTCTCAAGTACCTCGGGGTCTACCTAGATAGCAGGCTTTCATGGGACTTCCACGTTCAATATATCGCTGATAAAAGCTTACAGCTGGTAAACGTCTTATCAAGAGCAGCTAAGGTTCGTTGGGGCATAGGTCACGATGCGCTAAAGATTATTTATACAGGGGCTTTTCTTCCGATGGTCCTATATGGCGTTAGCATCTGGCAGGACGCACTCAAGCATAAGAAAAACAGAAATAAGCTAGAGAGAGCTCAGAGAATGTTTGCCATAAGGTTGGTTAAGGGCTATAGAACTATTTCTTATAATGCCGCCTGTATCATCGCTAACGTCACGCCTATTTGTATTAAGGCGGAAGAGTTCTGTAATATAGAGTCTGTGAAATCTGGAGCTTCGTTAGGTTTACTTGATGGTGCATTACTAGACAGACCTGTCTCATTTAAATATTGGAACCACCCAGGAGAATATCGTCCGATTAGTATTATTCAGTCTGAGAGTAATACTCACGAAGATCTTCAAATCTACACGGACGGCAGTAAGGAAGGCAAATATGTGGGCTGTGGTTTCGCTGTTTACTCTCGAGGCCTTGTTATAAGTGAGGAATGTTTTCGTTTAGGTGAATTATGCTCCAATAACCAAGCGGAACAACTCGCCATTTTAAAGTCACTAGAGTGACTGCAAGATTCACGCCGTCAGAATATAAGAGTAAAAATATTTACGGATAGTAAGGTATCGCTGCTGGCCCTAAACAATCCTAGCAATCATTTTCCCATTATTGAGAGGATCAGGAACACTCTAAGCGTGGTATCTGGCTTAATGAATGTTTCTTTTTCCTGGGTTAAGGCTCACATCGGCATTGAAGGGAATGAAAACGCAGATAAACTCGCTAAGGCTGCTTCCAGACTTGACTTATCAGAGGTTAAATACACCAACTTTCCATTAACTTACCTAAAGTACCACGCTAGAATGATAAGCAAGGAAATGTGGCAAGAAATGTGGCAGGCTTCTATCACTGGTGTAGCTACAAGGGACTTTATACCATCAGTAGACTTCAGGCTGAGTTTAAGTCATATGGACATATCTTACCAACTAACACAGTTCCTGACAGGTCACGGAAAATTCAGGGCATATCTTCACAGGTTTGGCTTAGATGATTCACCATCGTGTATCTGTAATGACACATCACCTCAGACTGTTCATCATGTTCTGTTCGACTGCAGACTACTAGATGCTGCAAGAGTTTCACTGCTACGTGCTTTCCTTTGTCAAGGAGAGACTTGGCCTCCACCGCTTCAGTCCCTTTTAAAACCCGAATTCCTTCCCCTTTTCCAAGCTTTTATTAAGCATTCCTTTGAAGTTTTACTTCTCTAATTCCAACCATTGTACCTATAGTTGTAACATTAAAATCTTAGTGATGTACCTTAAATATTGTAAACTTGTTCCAACCATCCTGCAGATCAAACCTTTAGTAACTAAGTAATCTTTAAACTAATAAATATTATGTGTGAATTAATTAACTCGGGCTGTCTAATATTTTTGGGTAAGTAATCTTTAGATGTTTGGAACTTGTGGAGCTTAAGTTTCAATTCCTCTAGTAATATTAATCTACTTGTATGAGGCTTGCGAAAGTTAATCTTAGTTTAATATTAAATATTAAGTTAAGTTACCCACAAACCAATATTAGTTATATTAAAATTTGATACTAGGTTAAGTATTAAGTCATACCTAAAAGGTCTTACTAAATTTGTTTAAATTTATCTAAATAAGATTCCTTTTCTCTTTTGTTTCAAGATTAGTTTTTAGTTTCAAATGTATTTGATTATTCGTGTATTATTTATAATTATTTTATGTTGCTCAGACTAGTTATATTGATTATAAAACTCTCAATGCCGCCAAAGTTCACTTTACATTTCATTAAAATCTATCGGTTAGGTCTACGTTTTAACGGTTCATAATCGCATGTAGTACTTTTTGTGGAGCATGCCGTAGCAGTCATTAAAAAAAAAAAAACACACAACACCACACACACACGACATAATAGTCCCAAGAGCCAGGGGGGCTAAAAAATGTGACTCATTGTGTACTACTTCAAACCAAATTTTTCTGAAAATATACCTTAAACTATGAAGAAAAAACATAGTCTGCCTATCCAGAGTGGAGCCCTTCATACAAATGCGCTCACTTGAAATATTAGAAAATCAAACAAATTCCAGTTTACTTGCAATAAGTGGTTCCCTGCTTGTCGAGTGCAAAACATGAAGAGAACATTTTTTAAAGCTGCTAAAATTTCCTATAAAACGAGTGTTTTTTCGCCAAAATCGGATAACCAGAACTAAAGTTATGAGTTTTTTCAAATGACCAAAAAATGCACACAAAGTAAAGTGATGTAAAAATTCATACAGTAGGGGTGGGGCGCGGACACAGTGGTCTAACTCCCCCGAAATAAGCTGCTTTAGATGGACCTGCCCTAAGTTCACCCTTTCTCCGCTAGTGGCGGGTCAGTTGACCTTGTACCCTATATATAAAATAATTATTTCTTCAATTCTAAGGTTAAAATTATGTAAAAGGGTCTTTAACAGTGTTAAAAATTGTATTAATTATTTTAAAGGTATAATTTTTCATAAATGTTTAAAAATATAAACGCTGTGTTAATTTTAAGTAGACCTGATATCGTGATAACCATGATTTGTAGACAAACATCAAAAATGTTTGTAAACAAACATAAACTGGGACATTATAAATTTAATTTACGTCTTCGTTGTCTCATTTGTAACACACGTTATCCTATTTTCTAAAAAAATTGTCTTATAAGCTACTAAAAAAGAAAAAAGGCAATGAATAAGATAAAAATCGTCTTGTTTACATTTTATAAACATAAATAGAAGTATCGATTTAAAACTGATAACAATAGTGATAAGGGGACAAGGTGAAACTAGCGCTCGGTGTGGTAGTTGATGCAACTAATTCCTGTTTTTCTCGGAACCACCTAAAACCAGGGAGTTAGACCACTGTGTCCCCCGCCCCGACCCAAACAGTATGAAACTTTAACATAAAGTCAATATTTTTTCAAAGAAATATATATATATATATATATATATATATATATATATTATATATTATATATATATATATATATATATATATATATAATTTTTGTTTTTTGCTCTCATTACATTGTTTTACTTACATTTAAACATACTTAAGTACAGATTTTATTAGATTTTTTGGATGAGTACTGGTTGAAACGTGGGCATTTGATGAAAAAAGTGCAATGCTTTCTACGATAGGAGTTAGGGATGCTATAGAGTTATGGACCCATCTAGTGTAGCACTGGAAATGTTTTATCTTTGCAGTGCGGACGACAAACACGATAAGATCAACGTTGACTACGACTACTTAGAGCAAGAGAAGTACCAAAAGATTCTGATTGAGCCCCTGGAGGAAGTTAGGACGGACACTACCGTGTCGTCTATACTGACTTGGCTTGACGATCTGAGAGACATGGTCAAGAAGCAGCTACCTCTCTTCAGGAACTATGACCCTGCTAATATAGATCTACAGATTGTTGTAGATCATTTAGGTAATCGACATTTGAACTTGATCTGATATGGCTGGTATTATTTACTCCTATTTTCATCTATTTACAAATATCTGCTTGATGAGGTTTAATAAAAAAAAAAAAAACACGGATGTAAGCGCTTTCCTCCGGAAGTGGAAAGCGTTTTCTCCGGAAGTGAAAAGCGCTTCCCTTTTCCTTTAACAATTGGTACAACCATTTTTTCTTCTCGTAGCCCATTTGTTCTATTTTATTAAATAGCGCAAAATGTTGAGCTTCGTTTGTCTAAAATACGTAAGAGCGTTGATTGATACTATTTGTTTCTCCAAACTGCCGTACCATTGACTTACCACTGTTGCTTAGTATTTTTTAAATGAACCACTGTTTTTCGGATGATTTTCCATATCATGCTTAAAAATGTAATTTTTGTTCTTTAAAAATATGCCGTGGATATTCGACCGCGCCTTTTTATATACTTTTATTACTTTACTATTATTATTGGCAGACATTAGTATGTAAATCGCATTTTAGTAAAGTAAAATGATAATGAATAAATAAGACCAAGTAAATACACCAAGAATTGTTATAAAAATACAAACAAAACTGAACAGTAAAAATTGTAGAGTATTATATAAAATAGAAAAAATAATAAAGATGTTAATCAATAAAATAATTCTAAATAACAACTTAAATCTAAATAAAGATCGATATTTTTTTAGGGATTATTTTTTTGTTTAGGTTGGCCATTCTTCAAAATCAACATGATTTGCTATTATTCGTTTCTGTTGTGTATTCTACTTATTATTTTGAATATTTTTAAAACCATGAACTATTCTTTTCTTATTTTGTATCCGCTATTTATAATTATAACTACTTTAACTAACAAATTAGTGTTTTTACTAAGCGAGGCATATGCGGTAAGGAACAACAGAAAAAGAAAATACACTGCTCTTATGAGAAGGCGAAGAACCAATATCATAACAGCAGCGTTTATTACAGCGAACTAGGACTTAAATTTGAGGAAAAAATGCATTTATTTTACTTATAAAGTTTCGACAGCAGACAGCATAATGCTGCTAAATCAATATATTGATTAAATATCATAAGGAAAAAATAAATCAATTCATAATAAAAATTCATTGGTTTATTAAATAACCAAAGAAATTGAAAGCAACGATATTTATTAAAATAACCTGACTTTGGACATCGGGTTCAACCAAGGATCTTGAATAAAAGGGATGACGCATTAAGGAACTGTTCTGACCCCATGGAAGTTGTATGAGATAGAGAATTAGAAGCAAACTTACCCCTTCCCCTTGATTATAATGAAAAAAGCGCCAAACGCAGGTTATGTAGCATGGTTGTCGAGTTTGCTTCTCAACTTTCTTCTGTGCTTCTCGTGATTGTTACATTTGTGGTGCTTGTTAAGTCATTTGTGCTTAAAATTTTAAACTTTGGAATATACTTTGCCTCTTCAGTGAGTGATAATTTAAGCGTGTTTTGTTATAACCTTCTCAAGCAATAAACAATGGAAACCATTGTGACGTAAGTTTGCCTCTAAATTTTAAGACCTGCGCTGTTTTAAGAATTGTAGCATGCGCAGTTTTGTACCAAGCATGTGCAGTTGGTTTTTGACGTGTGTTTCGTGTTGAATTCTCTCTATTTTCTGGTTTTCGATGGGGTCACTTGTTTGTATGGCAAATCGACTTAGTGCGTCATCCTCTTTATTCAAGATCCTTGGGTTCAACCCCGATAAGTGTTTACAAGACACACTATCGGGATTCATCCTACAAATTTACGGTGTCGATATCAGTGTTCAACACCGGGTTGAACCCCCGTCTGCACGGAATAAAATCGGTGTCGAGGATTCAACCCGGTGTTCAATACATCGTGTAGACGAGGTAATTGTAGCTGCAGTTCAGTGAATAAAAGGCAATGTTTGCATAGTAAAAATGAATATATCAAGGTGATCATAATCAAGATAAAATTACGTGCTAATGATCCAAGATCGATTCAGAAAAATAAAACCATGTCGTATTTTGTGTTAGCACCCTTAACATTACTTCATAGAATGAAGTGTGTAAAAAAGGACTTAGGGACTTATAAGGAAGGATTATAAGGACTTATTAAGTAACTTATCTAGCTCCATACAAATGAGGTTATCAAATAACCCATTTCAATCTAAGTATTTGTAATCTAATATCATGGGTATTGTGTTCGTTGATTGCAGAGAATTGTAAGTCGTCAATAACAGACATGTCGACTGACTTAATCAGTCTGATAGAGCTTCACGTGAGAGAGGAGCTCATGTCCACTAAATCCAAGTCAGTCAGTCTAATCCCTCTAAAAGAAAGAGAATCCGTTGAGGTAACCAACTATTAAACATATTAAATTTTTAGGTAAAACTTCTCTCAGCTCAGATAGATTT
>JACMZG010000008.1:6573401-6613401 GCA_018340805.1 Microvelia longipes
ACATTATGATGGCTCCAACAAAAAAAAAAAAAAAAACAAAAAAAATAAAAAGGAATCCCTTTCCAAAAAACCATCTTCAAATGAACCACGAATCTTGTGCATCCTAGTTTGGTATTAGATTTCAGTGTGAAGAAACCTAGTTAAGCTTTTTAAAATAGTAGTAGGGCCTCGAAAAAAATAACTAGAGCCTAGTAGGATTCTTCCTAAAACTTCCACCACTAGGTCCTATCTAATAAATCCACCCTAAGTGAAAAACTAGCACTACCTTCACCATACCGAAAACTTAGCCAAAAAAAATCTTATTATCACATGAGGTCCTGACCTCTAACCTAACTTTTTTTTTACCTCTGACCTTAACTTCAACCTCTGACCCTAGGCTCTCAAATTAGCCAACCCTAACTAATGAAGAAAAAAAAGTAAAAGTTAAAAAAACCTATTAAAACAATAAAGACAATTATAAAGATAAAATAAAATATTAAAGGAAAAAAAATGAACTCATAAAATTTAAAACAAATACAACCTCAATAATTTCCCTCCAATTCATACATTGAATTGGCCATAATTCAAAAATAACCCTTACAAATTTAATTCTATAATTAAATAATAAAAAGGGTTTATATCCAAAAAAAAAATATGTTACACAATTATAAACCTTTGTTTAGATAGTGTTATAAAAAAGTTAATCTTTGTTAAATTTAACTTATATAATTGTCATAACCCGCCTCCGTGGCCGAGGTCGTTAATGCTTTACACTGACCTTTGACACCCACGGAGGTCTGGGGTTCGCATCCCAGGTTACGCTCTCATTTATAGAAAATTATTGTTTAGATAAATTATCGCCAACTTTAGAACTTTTTTTTTAAATACCTTTATTGAATAAATTA
This sequence comes from Microvelia longipes, assembly GCA_018340805.1. Classification (NCBI taxonomy): domain Eukaryota; kingdom Metazoa; phylum Arthropoda; class Insecta; order Hemiptera; family Veliidae; genus Microvelia; species Microvelia longipes. The sequence goes on from JACMZG010000008.1 coordinate 6,574,286, forward strand.
CAAAAAAAAAATTATATTCTAATATTAAGGTTACCTCTCTGCTAAAAGGCTTACGCCTTGTGCTACAGAGAGGGAGTCCTTAGTCAAATTACAATTTAACATTCTTAATTTAAAAAAAGATATTATAAATATTAAATCGTCAAGTGGTTCTTGTTTTTTTTTTTATATATATATATATATATATATATATATATATATATATATAATATATAAACACACACACACACACACAACACACACACACACACACACACACACACACACACACAAAGATGTCGGCTCGTGAGGGTGTGTTTCGTTCCGCGATTAATTTACTAACAAACGTTACTAATGTGAGTGGAAATTTACGAAATGACTTGAAAAAAGACATTAAAACTGCTATTCAGATGTTAAATAATTTATTTTCGGAAATTAACAAAGATATTGAAGTTTCGAAAGAAAAACTAAAAGTTGTGAGTGACTCGAGACCAAGTCAGGTGTTAAGCTATTCTGCTGCCGTAAGTAGAAACGTAAAATCTGTTCCCGAAGCAAAAAATCAGGTAACTTATAAAGCTATTATTAAGCCTACTATTAAGCAGACTAGCGAAGAAACAAAAAATAATATTAAATCTAATCTAAATCCTTGTAATCTGAGAGTTGGCGTATCGGCCCTGAAAAAGTTATCTGACGGTAACGTTATTGTAGAAACTTACTCCAAAAACGATTTGGAAACTATTTGTACCGAAATAAAAGGCAAGTGTTCTGACAATTTAAGAGTTGAAGTTTTAAAAAAATTGAATCCTCGATTAAAAATTAATTTTGTGCCGCAGGAGGTTAATATTGATAACGCTTATCAGGTGATAAGGAACCAAAATAGTGACATTATTGCTGAACAAGATTCAATTAAAATCATAACTTTGATCAAAATAAAGACAGGAAAATACCTAATTCATTAATCATTGAAGTTAATCCTACCTTGAGAAAAGTATTCCTTGAGAAAGGTGTTAAATTATTTTGGAATTTGTGCAGAGTTGAAGATAACATCACTGTCACTCGTTGTTTTAACTGTAACAAATACCGACACAAATCCAGCGAGTGTAAGGTTAAAGAGCCTATTTGCCCACTTTGTTCAGGACCACATAAACTCAACGATTGTACCGGATAATACACAACACTGCTGTAATAACTGTAAAATCTATAATAGTTTTGTGTCTGTCGGTAGACAGGTCGAGACTAATCACTCAGCTCTCAGTAGATATTGCCCTAGGTATTTATCACTGATAAATAATATCAAAACAAACATCGACTATGGACAATAACAATCTCACAGGTGTAAATAAACAACTTCAGAGTCTTTCTTACATTAAATGCATTCAAATCAATTTACAGCGCTCATTAAAAGCAACTTACAACTTAATTAATTATATTTCTGAAAAAAATATTGACCTAGCATTGATTCAAGAACCTTTTACTAGCCAAAACAAAGTAGCAGGCTTCCCAAATAATTACAAAATTTTTCAAAAAGGTCCAGATAGAGTCCGGACTGCTGTAATAGTTGTTTCCAATGTTCTTGGTGCTTCTATGTGTACTCAAGCTTCAAATGTCGACAGAGTTCTAGTTGAAATTTCGTATGCTTCTTTTAGGTTTTATGCTGCTAGTATTTATTTACCTTTTGATCAGCCAATAGAGGCAGCCTTTCCTTCTCTTGACTATGTTCTATCTTGTGCTTCTCACAAAGTATTACTTGCTTTAGACAGCAATGCAAGGTCAACAACATGGTACGATGTTCTAACTAACCACAGAGGAAACAAACTGGAAGAATATCTTTCATCTAGATCATTGATTTTTCTCAATGAGGATTCAGGTATACCTACTTTTGAGACCATCAGAGGGTCGAGTTATATAGATTTAACTGTTGCCTCAGGGGCTATGGTGTCACTTATTGCTAACTGGTCTGTAGCTCAGGACGAAAGCCTTTCAGACCATAAGTACCTGGCTTACGATATTTCTACCTCTGGTCATATGGGTGACCCATCTTACTCAGGTTTTCGGTTTAATACCAAAAAGGGGGACTGGCCAAAGTTCATTCATAAGTTAGAAGTTAATTTTAAAAAGTTTTTAAATTTATCTGTTGATGAGGGGTAATTAACTTAGATTATAAGTTAGCCAGTCACATGAAAAATACGCATACCTTAGACCATGACGTCACAAAACTTTTTGATTACGTTCAATATTCATGTCAAGATTCTTTTCATTTAATTAATCAATTAAAAAAGAAAAATATGAAGAAATCTGTTAGCTGGTGGAATGATGATCTAGATGCCATCAGAAAGAAAGTAGCTCATCTTCGGCGTCGTTACCAAAGGAGTCGAGTAGACCTTATTCGTTCCGTTAAAAAAGCGGAATATTACCAATCAAAGAAACTATATCAAGAAATGTTATTGCAAAGCAAACTTGATTCGTGGAAAGAATTTTGTAGCGGAACGAGTACAAAAAATCCTTGGAATGAATGTTACAAGATGGCTGCCGGTAAACTTAGATCTCCAACATGTATATCCACACTTAAACGTCCTGACGGCTCATACACAAGAAGTTCTGAAGAAACAATTGATGTATTACTTGACCATTTTGTTGCCCGTGATGCTTTAGAGGAAGATAGACCTGTGCACCGCTTGTGGCGTGATGAAATAAATATTGAGTTAAGTACTGCGAACGATATGGATTTTACAAAACACGAAATAACAAATGCGTTGCGTAGAATTGGAGCCAACAAGACTCCAGGTCTTGATGGTCTCACCAAAGATATTTTAGTTTGCCTTTTTGATAAATATCCGCTTACAATATGTGCTTTGTACAATGCTTGTTTGCACGCAGGTATTTTTCCGTCCTGTTGGAAAGTTTCAAAACTTATCTGCCTTGAGAAACCTGGAAAAACTGATGTTGAGGACGCGTCAAAGTACAGGCCAATAAGTCTGCTTCCACTTGCTGGTAAAGTTCTTGAGAGACTTCATATAGATAGAATCATGTACTTTTTGGAATCAAACATGCTTTTATCGAGTAAGCAATATGGCTTTCGTCCTCAAACTAGTACGATTAAAGCATTGTCAGATGTTACAAGTTTTATAAAGAGCTACCTAGATATTAATTATGACGTGATAATTATATCATTAGACGTTCAGGGAGCGTTTGATGCTGCCTGGTGGCCAGCCATTCTTAAAGGACTTAGAGACCTAAAGTGCCCTAAAAATTTATACAATATGGCAAAAAGTTATTTTTCAGGACGTAAAGTCATGTTATGTTTAAACCACGTAGTCAGGAGCAAAGATTCTACTAAAGGCTGTCCTCAAGGAAGTTGTAGTGCCCCTGGATACTGGATAGTCAAGTATAATCCTTTACTTTCCTTGCCATACCCTAAGGACACTTTTGCAGCAGCTTTTGCCGACGATTATATAGTCGCTATAGCAGGAAAAGGGAAGCAAGAGATCGAACTACTTTCTAGTATAGTGATGGAATTAGTAGCTGGCTGGGCAATAGATAATAAGGTTGTCTTTAATCAGTCTAAGTCTCAACTGTTGTATATCACTAGAAAAGAAAATATACCCCAGATTACAAAAGTCTTAACGGGGTCATTATAAATCAAGTTGAGACTCTCAAGTACCTCGGGGTCTACCTAGATAGCAGGCTTTCATGGGACTTCCACGTTCAATATATCGCTGATAAAAGCTTACAGCTGGTAAACGTCTTATCAAGAGCAGCTAAGGTTCGTTGGGCATAGGTCACGATGCGCTAAAGATTATTTATACAGGGGCTTTCTTCCGATGGTCCTATATGGCGTTAGCATCTGGCAGGACGCACTCAAGCATAAGAAAAACAGAAATAAGCTAGAGAGAGCTCAGAGAATGTTTGCCATAAGGTTGGTTAAGGGCTATAGAACTATTTCTTATAATGCCGCCTGTATCATCGCTAACGTCACGCCTATTTGTATTAAGGCGGAAGAGTTCTGTAATATAGAGTCTGTGAAATCTGGAGCTTCGTTAGGTTTACTTGATGGTGCATTACTAGACAGACCTGTCTCATTTAAATATTGGAACCACCCAGGAGAATATCGTCCGATTAGTATTATTCAGTCTGAGAGTAATACTCACGAATATCTTCAAATCTACACGGACGGCAGTAAGGAAGGCAAATATGTGGGCTGTGGTTTCGCTGTTTACTCTCGAGGCCTTGTTATAAGTGAGGAATGTTTTCGTTTAGGTGAATTATGCTCCAATAACCAAGCGGAACAACTCGCCATTTTAAAGTCACTAGAGTGGCTGCAAGATTCACGCCGTCAGAATATAAGAGTAAAAATATTTACGGATAGTAAGGTATCGCTGCTGGCCCTAAACAATCCTAGCAATCATTTTCCCATTATTGAGAGGATCAGGAACACTCTAAGCGTGGTATCTGGCTTAATGAATGTTTCTTTTTCCTGGTTAAGGCTCACATCGGCATTGAAGGGAATGAAAACGCAGATAAACTCGCTAAGGCTGCTTCCAGACTTGACTTATCAGAGGTTAAATACACCAACTTTCCATTAACTTACCTAAGTACCACGCTAGAATGATAAGCAAGGAAATGTGCAAGAAATGTGGCAGGCTTCTATCACTGGTGTAGCTACAAGGGACTTTATACCATCAGTAGACTTCAGGCTGAGTTTAAGTCATATGGACATATCTTACCAACTAACACAGTTCCTGACAGGTCACGGAAAATTCAGGGCATATCTTCACAGGTTTGGCTTAGATGATTCACCATCGTGTATCTGTAATGACACATCACCTCAGACTGTTCATCATGTTCTGTTCGACTGCAGACTACTAGATGCTGCAAGAGTTTCACTGCTACGTGCTTTCCTTTGTCAAGGAGAGACTTGGCCTCCACCGCTTCAGTCCCTTTTAAAACCCGAATTCCTTCCCCTTTTCCAAGCTTTTATTAAGCATTCCTTTGAAGTTTTACTTCTCTAATTCCAACCATTGTACCTATAGTTGTAACATTAAAATCTTAGTGATGTACCTTAAATATTGTAAACTTGTTCCAACCATCCTGCAGATCAAACCTTTAGTAACTAAGTAATCTTTAAACTAATAAATATTATGTGTGAATTAATTAACTCGGGCTGTCTAATATTTTGGAGGTAAGTAGTATCTTTAGATGTTTGGAACTTGTGGAGCTTAAGTTTCAATTCCTCTAGTAATATTAATCTACTTGTATGAGGCTTGCGAAAGTTAATCTTAGTTTAATATTAAATATTAAGTTAAGTTACCCACAAACCAATATTAGTTATATTAAAATTGATACTAGGTTAAGTATTAAGTCATACCTAAAAGGTCTTACTAAATTTGTTTAATTTATCTAAATAAGATTCCTTTTCTCTTTTGTTTCAAGATTAGTTTTTAGTTTCAAATGTATTTGATTATTCGTGTATTATTTATAATTATTTTATGTTGCTCAGACTAGTTATATTGATTATAAAACTCTCAATGCCGCCAAAGTTCACTTTACATTTCATTAAAATCTATCGGTTAGGTCTACGTTTTAACGGTTCATAATCGCATGTAGTACTTTTTGTGGAGCATGCCGTAGCAGTCATTAAAAAAAAAAAAAACACACACACACACACACGACATAATAGTCCCAAGAGCCAGGGGGGCTAAAAAATGTGACTCATTGTGTACTACTTCAAACCAAATTTTTCTGAAAATATACCTTAAACTATGAAGAAAAAACATAGTCTGCCTATCCAGAGTGGAGCCCTTCATACAAATGCGCTCACTTGAAATATTAGAAAATCAAACAAATTCCAGTTTACTTGCAATAAGTGGTTCCCTGCTTGTCGAGTGCAAAACATGAAGAGAACATTTTTTAAAGCTGCTAAAATTTCCTATAAAACGAGTGTTTTTCGCCAAAATCGGATAACCAGAACTAAAGTTATGAGTTTTTTCAAATGACCAAAAAATGCACACAAAGTAAAGTGATGTAAAAATTCATACAGTAGGGGTGGGGGCGCGGGACACAGTGGTCTAACTCCCCCGAAATAAGCTGCTTTAGATGGACCTGCCCTAAGTTCACCCTTTCTCCGCTAGTGGCGGGTCAGTTGACCTTGTACCCTATATATAAAATAATTATTTCTTCAATTCTAAGGTTAAAATTATGTAAAAGGGTCTTTAACAGTGTTAAAAAGGTATTAATTATTTTAAAGGTATAATTTTCATAAAATGTTATAAAATATAAACGCTGTGTTAATTTTAAGTAGACCTGATATCGTGATAACCATGATTTGTAGACAAACATCAAAAATGTTTGTAAACAAACATCAAACTGGGACATTATAAATTTAATTTACGTCTTCGTTGTCTCATTTGTAACACACGTTATCCTATTTTCTAAAAAAATTGTCTTTAAGCTACTAAAAAAGAAAAAAGGCAATGAATAAGATAAAAATCGTCTTGTTACATTTTATATAAACATAAATAGAAGTATCGATTTAAAACTGATAACAATAGTGATAAGGGACAAGGTGAAACTAGCGCTCGGTGTGGTAGTTGATGCAACTAATTTGTTTTTCTCGAAACCTAAAACCAGGGAGTTAGACCACTGTGTCCCCCCGCCCCGACCCAAACAGTATGAAACTTTAACATAAAGTCAATATTTTTTCAAAGAAATATATATATATATATATATATATAATATATATTATATATATATATATATATATATAATATATATATATATATATATAATTTTTGTTTTTTGCTCTCATTACATTGTTTTACTTACATTTAAACATACTTAAGTACAGATTTTATTAGATTTTTTGGATGAGTACTGGTTGAAACGTGGGCATTTGAAAAAAAGTGCAATGCTTTCTACGATAGGAGTTAGGGATGCTATAGAGTTATGGACCCCATCTAGTGTAGCACTGGAAATGTTTTATCTTTGCAGTGCGGACGACAAACACGATAAGATCAACGTTGACTACGACTACTTAGAGCAAGAGAAGTACCAAAAGATTCTGATTGAGCCCCTGGAGGAAGTTAGACGGACACTACCGTGTCGTCTATACTGATTGGCTTGACGATCTGAGAGACATGGTCAAGAAGCAGCTACCTCTCTTCAGGAACTATGACCCTGCTAATATAGATCTACAGATTGTTGTAGATCATTTAGGTAATCGACATTTGAACTTGATCTGATATGGCTGGTATTATTTACTCCTATTTTCATCTATTTACAAATATCTGCTTGATGAGGTTTAATAAAAAAAAAAAAAACACGGATGTAAGCGCTTTCCTCCGGAAGTGGAAAGCGTTTTCTCCGGAAGTGAAAAGCGCTTCCCTTTTCCTTTAACAATTGGTACAACCATTTTTTCTTCTCGTAGCCCATTTGTTCTATTTTATTAAATAGCGCAAAATGTTGAGCTTCGTTTGTCTAAAACGTAAGAGCGTTGATTGATACTATTTGTTTCTCCAAACTGCCGTACCATTGACTTACCACTGTTGCTTAGTATTTTTTAAATGAACCACTGTTTTTCGGATGATTTTCCATATCATGCTTAAAAATGTAATTTTTGTTCTTTAAAAATATGCCGTGGATATTCGACCGCGCCTTTTTATATACTTTTATTACTTTACTATTATTATTGGCAGACATTAGTATGTAAATCGCATTTTAGTAAAGTAAAATGATAATGAATAAATAAGACCAAGTAAATACACCAAGAATTGTTATAAAAATACAAACAAAACTGAACAGTAAAAATTGTAGAGTATTATATAAAATAGAAAAAATAATAAAGATGTTAATCAATAAAATAATTCTAAATAACAACTTAAATCTAAATAAAGATCGATATTTTTTTAGGGATTATTTTTTTGTTTAGGTTGGCCATTCTTCAAAATCAACATGATTTGCTATTATTCGTTTCTGTTGTGTATTCTACTTATTATTTTGAATATTTTTAAAACCATGAACTATTCTTTTCTTATTTTGTATCCGCTATTTATAATTATAACTACTTTAACTAACAAATTAGTGTTTTTACTAAGCGAGGCATATGCGGTAAGGAACAACAGAAAAGAAAAACACTGCTCTTATGAGAAGGCGAAGAACCAATATCATAACAGCAGCGTTTATTACAGCGAACTAGGACTTAAATTTGAGGAAAAAATGCATTTATTTTACTTATAAAGTTTCGACAGCAGACAGCATAATGCTGCTAAATCAATATATTGATTAAATATCATAAGGAAAAAATAAAATCAATTCATAATAAAAATTCATTGGTTTATTAAATAACCAAAGAAATTGAAAGCAACGATATTTATTAAAATAACCTGACTTTGGACATCGGGTTCAACCAAGGATCTTGAATAAAAGGGATGACGCATTAAGGAACTGTTCTGACCCCATGGAAGTTGTATGAGATAGAGAATTAGAAGCAAACTTACCCCTTCCCCTTGATTATAATGAAAAAAGCGCCAAACGCAGGTTATGTAGCATGGTTGTCGAGTTTGCTTCTCAACTTTCTTCTGTGCTTCTCGTGATTGTTACATTTGTGGTGCTTGTTAAGTCATTTGTGCTTATATAATTTTAAATTTTGGAATATACTTTGCCTCTTCAGTGAGTGATAATTTAAGCGTGTTTTGTTATAACCTTCTCAAGCAATAAACAATGGAAACCATTGTGACGTAAGTTTGCCTCTAAATTTTAAGACCTGCGCTGTTTTAAGAATTGTAAGCATGCGCAGTTTGTACCAAGCATGTGCAGTTGGTTTTTGACGTGTGTTTCGTGTTGAATTCTCTCTATTTTCTGGTTTTCGATGGGGTCACTTGTTTGTATGGCAAATCGACTTAGTGCGTCATCCTCTTTATTCAAGATCCTTGGGTTCAACCCCGATAAGTGTTTACAAGACACACTATCGGGATTCATCCTACAAATTTACGGTGTCGATATCAGTGTTCAACACCGGGTTGAACCCCCGTCTGCACGGAATAAAATCGGTGTCGAGGATTCAACCCGGTGTTCAATACATCGTGTAGACGAGGTAATTGTAGCTGCAGTTCAGTGAATAAAAGGCAATGTTTGCATAGTAAAAATGAATATATCAAGGTGATCATAATCAAGATAAAATTACGTGCTAATGATCCAAGATCGATTCAGAAAAATAACAACCATGTCGTATTTTGTGTTAGCACCCTTAACATTACTTCATAGAATGAAGTGTGTAAAAAAGGACTTAGGGACTTATAAGGAAGGATTATAAGGACTTATTAAGTAACTTATCTAGCTCCATACAAATGAGGTTATCAAATAACCCATTTCAATCTAAGTATTTGTAATCTAATATCATGGGTATTGTGTTCGTTGATTGCAGAGAATTGTAAGTCGTCAATAACAGACATGTCGACTGACTTAATCAGTCTGATAGAGCTTCACGTGAGAGAGGAGCTCATGTCCACTAAATCCAAGTCAGTCAGTCTAATCCCTCTAAAAGAAAGAGAATCCGTTGAGGTAACCAACTATTAAACATATTAAATTTTTAGGTAAAACTTCTCTCAGCTCAGATAGATTTTGTAATTTTAAGTATTGGTCTACTAGGACGATACAGTCTTGTTTTGTTAAATTGAATCATAAACTCTAAACTACTAGAGTCGACCATGTCGCACATCAAGCAGTGTAATCCTCTGGTTGCATTTTTTTATAAAAGATATTGACGTAGACACAATATTATTGTGCGAGAGACACCTAGTAAATGTAACAAGCAAAAAACAATGCTAAATCTGGGAACTGTCACATCATTCGATATTCGTCATCATTGTTGTTGAGCCAATAAATGTTGTTGATGTTCACTTACAATGACAAGAGTATAATGTGACGTATTTACCAGAGACGCGCAGTGTCATGCAAAACTATTCATGTTTTGAAAAACTCGGTAGTATCAAATGATATATGTTTTGCTTGCCAAGCATGATGGCGGTAAGAGAGCACCCCACGTCTCTGGTAAATACTTCACATTATATTCTTCGGAATTTTAATTGAAGATTAGAGTGATTTCAGGCTCTGTCGGCGCCCTGATGAGTTAGACGTAACGTCACAGAGTAGGACATGACATTGTGTAGAGCCATCAATGATGACGAATGTCGAATGATGGAGCAGTTCCCAGATGTAGCATTGCTTTTTGCTTGTTACATTTCCTAGGTGTCTCTCGCACAATTATATTGTGTCAACTATTCATGTTTTGCCAAACTCGGTGGTATCAAATAATAGATATTGATGTTTTTGGACAATTAAGTACCTAAACCTCGTGACCAGTATTAGATTGCTCTTTATAATACTAAAAACACTTTAGAAAAATATCTGTTGAACAAGAATATGGATGTCCTCATGACAAAAAATTAAGGTTTGAAAAGCAGTTCTAAACATTTATCAGATATTTAGTACGTTCACACACACTTTAGATCCGCGTATCGTATAGAGTACGATCTCTCAATACGGTAATTTAAGCTGTATGAACCATGCGGAGGGGATCCGATCGCATACGCTAGAACTAGGGAGATGGAATCTAAATGGATCCCCGGATACGCTGTCTTTTTGTGTGTGTACCTTTAGAGACGATCGTATTTAACGGATAACCTTCTCGTTGAACTTTATTTCACTTCTATATAACCGTTTTTGATCAAATAACTTTTGGAATATTATTTTTTTTTAGTGTAACTTTATTATTACGCAAAGAAATCACAAGTTAATTAAATATATTTTTTGTTTTAAACTTCCTTATAACCAAAAGTGAAGGTTCACTAAAAAAGACGCCATGTTTTGGCGGGATCAGTTATCACTCGATCGACTAAACAAATACGCTGCAAGAACCGTGAAGTTAGTTTATCGTATTGTATACGTATTCTATACGATCCGCGGATTTAGAGTGTGTGTGAACGTACTAATTCTTAATATCTAACAACCGAGCTTTAGACAAGGGATATTAGATTAGTATTATTTACAGCCCATTAACTTTCCTTTTATTGCTTTATATGAGTTCTTTATTAATTAAGAAAATTGCGACGTGTTTTTTTATGTAATCGCTCGTTTGCTAGTTCAACACCATAAATAGAGGCAACTAGTTCATCAATTCCCGTCAGGGAATCAGCTGATTCCCTTCCGGGTTTATGTGATTTATCGCTGTAATTTGCGTTTCACTTCCACTGAAACGAGTATATATTTAAATTTACTAAATACTTATAATACAAGTTTTTATTCAACTCAAACACTGATAGTTTAGTCTGTCAAAGGTTATATTACTTGGTTTATTTGCAGAAATGGATCGAATGTTTATCTTATTTCGAATATTTACTGGGCTCCATTCACCGTTTAGTTATAAAAGGTACATCTGTTTGGAACCAACACGTCTGCAGATTGGAGACTGTGCGTAAGACTATACTGTCTCAGATCAAACAGCTCATGATAGAGCAGAACCATCAGCAGATGGTAAGCGAAAGTTTAAACATTATAAATTAACAATATAATTAAATGTGAGTAGGTCATTGATGTTGTATTCTGTATACACCATGAATATGAGCAAAGCAAACTTACTTTTCAGCTGGTCAATTGAGGGAAATTTATTAATGTAAAAGGTTCCCGCTATTTTTGAAACGTTGAGTCCTTCAGCTGTGTAAATATTGTGCTAAGATTGGGGAAAAGCAGGGTTGAATAAATCAAACTTTTAGATAAGTTTTCAGCAAGTTAATCAGAATGCTTTCTTGGTTAGTCTGCAGATTTTGAAAAGAAAATATGGGAAGTAGGTACAAAGCAAAACTAAAAAATATTAAAACTGCCCGCTCTAATATGGTCTTACATAGAACCAGTTCAAGCAGGTTAACCAGCCAACATGACTGTTGACTGTTGCCAGAATGATAAATCTTACTCATGTTTAAGTCAAACAGAATATGATAGTCCTAAACATAGATAGATTAAACCCTAAACATAGATATAAAACATAGATATCCTAAACATAGATATATTACTAGAGGGGCCCTATTGGTTGAATTTTGAAATATCGAAAAAGTAACCTGACCACATTTGATTATCATTATCATCAAATAAACAAAACAAAAAAACAGTAAGTTATACAGTAGAATGTTTAAAATACAAATCACAACACAAACAATCTGTGGGAAGCCGAAAACAATTGATTAATTATAACCATAACTTCCTCTTGGAGGAGGTTTCAATGAGGTTACACAGAGCCCCTGAGAGCCCCACTAAAAATGTTTCAGGCCTCTCAACGTATTAAGATAGGCTATGTCCTCTCTAGTATATATCTCTATGGTCCTAAAGTATTTGGTAAAAGAAAGACGTATAAAACATTCAGTACAAAAAGATTTTGATTCATCTTTAAAAGAAAGTTCCTTTATCGAAATTTATTTGTATTCATTTCAATTTATTGTATTACCGTGAAAATTATGTAATAATCTCCATAGCGAGTACCTATTTACTGGAATTACTCGAGCTGTTGGTATTGCATGTTTAAAGAGAATAGAGGAGAAAGTAAACATAGTACTGGACCAAATCAGGGAGGGATCATCACAGGAACAAGTTGAGGCATCTCAGAAACAGCTGCTTGATCTCTTTGATCAACTTCAGGCCTTGTAAGTCACCTCACACGTTTGTTTATTTGAACAACTTAAGGCTTAGTAGTAGTAGTAGTAGTTGTGAGAGTGGTGAGGACAAGCTTGGTGAGTAGACCACACCTTTAGGTCCTTTTTACCAACCCCGAAATCAACCACCTATCACTTTACCTCCACTACTTTATCCCCTCTACTTTTGGTGAAGCCTGAGTTTTCGATGTATAGTCCTGCTCCAGATAAGCCTGTATTATTTTGTGAACCATCAATAAATGTCTTAAGAGTCTGTGGTTTAAATTTTACCTCACCCTTTTCCAACTTTTCTCTAAAATGCATATCTATTACCAAAGACTTGGCGGCATTTGGTGAGATTGTTATAATTTCTTCAAATTCCATTCCTATAATTCTCTTATGCAGGTTTAACTCAACATACGACACGGGTGTAGAAATGACAGAGTCCATACTAAAAGGTTGCGATCTGGCACGAAAAGCTTTCGAGGCTCAAGTAGAACTGACCTTAAAAGAATCGAAAGATATCAGCGATTTTCCAACTCACGGATCAGAGTTAAGTGTAAAGATGGAATCTATTCAAGAGCTTTATCACTGGGAAATGATCAGACAGACTTTCAATGCTGCTGATAACTGGCAACAAGGGTAAATGATACAAATAATACATTTTTGAACACAACGTAAGATAATGAAAGACATCTTGCTTGATGTCCGCTGCAAGCATTTATCATACCTTTAAAAGCCATTTTACGATATAACATACCTTCCACAGGTTGAACTTCTTTTGGAATAAAACTTAATTAAGCAGTGAAGTCATTTACAGGGATCCTCTGTAAAACAAGGGGCCCGTTTATTTTGATTAATTTTAGAAATTGTCCTCCCAGCTGTTTTATATAATTTTAATTTTTGCGACTCAAATTCAAAGTTCAAATTAATGTTTACATTATATTTGAGAATTTGTGTACCAAAGAATTTCAGTACTTTCCCTTATAACTTCGGACTTTCTTTGCTCGGACTCGCTTCGCTTACGTGTGTATAGAATAGTTAACATCTATCTGGTGACTCTAAAGGCAAAATAACACTGCAAGAATTACTCAATGAACATTGGTTTGAAAAAAAAATTAATTTTTAGGCCGTCAAACAAATTAATTTATAAATTAATAATGGACGGGGTAACAATACCTCTTCCACCATTAGAAGAAAGTGTACCTTTTGTAAGCAAATATTACGGGGAGGACACGAGCTCTATTGAAAACCAGGTTCTTGTGATATCATGAACCCGGTTTGCTGAGTCAGCAAAATTTAAAAAAAACGGCAAAATTCAGGGTTAATATATTTTGCCACAAGAAAGGTCATTATTTGTTTTTTGAGGCGCTTAATCGAGTGAAACCGGTCTAAAGTAACGACCACTCTAAGTGACCAAAAACTCGATAAAACCACACTAATTACCGGAAACCAAAATTACGGTATAAATTACGAGTAGGGTGTCGTTTCCTATGTATTTTTGGGCGCCAAATCAAATGAATTCGATCCGAAGTCAATACGGCCACTCTAAGTGACCAAAAAGTCGAAATACCGTCGTCAATACCAGAAAACCTAAAATATAGCCCCTAAAACACATTTCAAGTGGGGAGTTGTTCACCGTGTTTTTTGGGCGTGTGAGTTGAATGACAGTGGTCCGGAGTTGATACGTGCACTCAAACTCAGGGTACCTGGGTTCGAATCCTGGTAGAGACGATAATAATTTATCATTTTTAACATATTATAAGTTTAAAACTACAAAATAATTCTAGCACGGTGGACCGCGTGTTTCCGTGCTTAACAACCCACTTCTTGCTTATGGTTTTGCTTTATGCTTTAAAAACTTAGCGGTTACTCAATTGTCAAGCACTGCTCATAATTCATTTTGTCTGTATTTTTCAAAGGAAATGCGCTAAAACCTTTAAAGAAACCATCTGAGCATTAAAATAGTGCAAATAATGGTGAGCACTTCCAATTTTAGAGGCATAGTTTTGTATAATGCGCATTTCCTTTAAATAAAATACAGAAAATAGATTTACGAGCAGTGCTTGATAATGGAGTAACTGCTCAAGTTATAAAGCATAAACCGGTTCCTTTAAGCAACAAATTGATTAACACAAATTGAAACTCGCATTCCAAAGAAAATTCGCCCGCCATGCGGACCATCGTGCTAGAATTTTTCATTGTTAAATTAGTTTCACCATTCTTTATAGAGTTCTTGTTCTTTCTTCTTTTCTTTATAGTAAGTAAGTTTATAGTAGTAGTAGTTTCTCAGCATTGGTTTGGTCATTCGATATTGTGTGATTGGTTTTACAAGTTTTCATAAGATCAGATTTGAGAAGAAAGATTACTTCATTTACATGAGAAAAAAGTACTATTATTTGCGTGTTTTATCAAATGAACCGACTCTGGAATTATGTTGAGCAAATGGTTTGATATTTTTTTCCGGCAAAATTTGATTTAATATAGTTAGTTAGTTAGTTAGGGCAGTTATAATTATAAATAAAAAGCACACATATGTGGAGGACAAATATGTCCTTCACTTTTTTATTATCGCTTTTATTTTCATCCAAATATTCTTCTATATTAAATATTAACAAGTTCTTGCCTCTATTAATCTGTTTTGTGTCACGCTTATAAAGAATTCGGTTTGTTTGTAAGTAGGAGTAATTGTACTACTATTACTACACCATACAAATTTACTATTACTTATTAATCAGTAAATAAGTTTCATTTTAAATAAAACTAGCATACCCATGATTATTGTTGGATCATAAGCGTTAAGCTGCATCGAGCATGGTCAGTGCCTGGATGGTTAGATTACTTTTTATTAATAGTCATAAAGGCGTAAAATGACGTAGTGGTACGTGGTTATATGATGATACTGATAGCTTTATAATAATACTGATAGCTTTATAATGATACTGATAGCTTTATAATAATACTGATAGCTTTATTATGATACTGATAGCTTTATGATAATACTGATAGCATTATGATGATACTGATACTTTTATGATGATACTAATAGCTTTATGATGATACTGATAGCTTTATAATGATACTAATAGCTTTATGATAATACTGATAGCTGTATGATGATACTGATAGCTATATGACGATACTGATACCTGTATGACCATACTGATAGCTATATGATGATACTGATAGCTTTATTATGACACTGATAGCTCCATGATGACACTGATAGCTATATGACGATACTGATATCTATATGACGATACTGATAGCTATATGACGAAAATGATATCTTTATAATATATTTACCTTTATTTCTTCAGACTGATTGAGGGGATTGGAGAGCTATGTGTGGCAGATAAGAATAATTACGAGAATCAATGGAAAGCAGCTTTGATAAACCGCTTAGGCTGGTTTAGAGATATAAAACTACAACCACTGTGGAGACGTATGGAGAGACTGAATATTGCTATAGCTGGGCCCAGGATAAGGGAACTACAGGATCATAAGGAGGCCATGGAGAGACATTATCAGGTGAATTTATTCTAGGGTATAACCCAAAGTTAATGCAATTACAGTGATATCTGTAGCCGTTTTTGTTGTTGTTCAAAATTGTGAAAAAACACTATTTTTTCGCAATTTTGAACTTTTTTATAGATTTTTTCTTCTGATCCCCACTTCAAATATATAGTTTACCAATCGTATTTTAGGTTTCCGGTGATTGGCTACCGTGTTTTTGACTTTTTGATTACTTTAAGTCGTCGTATGTTACCATAGTCATAGTCTTTAATGAACACAATTTATGCAACAAACAATTCCACTGTACGCAATTTATACTGTACGCAACAAAGTATGGGTTTTGAGGGTCTGAATCGATTCAGCTAGCCGTTTACCTAAACACGAAATACCTTGTTTAACCCATTTCAAGTTTCAAAAAAAAATTTTTTTCATGACGTCATAACTTTAATTGATGACGTCATAATGTTTTTATAAACAATAGGCCTCATAACCTCCTCAACATCTCGCGATTTGCAAAGTTTCGTTTCAATTTGATAACGCCTTCGAGAGTTATCGTTCGCCATACGAAACCTCATAAGCGTCATTTTCATAATGAAAATTTGCTAAAACGGCTATAGGTACATAATTAATATTGTAATAACATTAAAAGGTGTGCTCTGTATATAAAAAAATTGTTCAAACCGGCCCAGTAGAAGTGAAGAAAAAGAGGTTGAAAACGGCATTTTTGACGACTTCTTATTTATGCACTTTTTGTTGTCGCACCTTCAACCTAAACTGCTGAATGGATTTTGACATACGATGACTTTTTGATTCGTCTTATGATCGTGTGTATTCCTGTCTAATAAAATCTCAAATTCGACATTCCAACGTTAAACACAGAGCGAAAAACTAAGCTAGCAAACGGTAGTTTTATACGTTGAAGCACGTACTATCTAAACTACTGAAAGGATTTTGTTTTAGGACTTCTTCTTATGCTCGAGTGCATTCTTTCTAAATAAAACACACAATTCGACATTCCTTCGCCAAACACGGACCGGAAAAATAAGCTAGCAAACGAAAGTGTTCTATGTTGACGCACCTACAGCCTAAACTATTGAACTGAGTTCAATAGTTTAAGTTTAAAATGAAATTTTAAATTCCACATTTCTATGCTAAAACATGGAGCTGGAAACTAAGCTAGCAAACGCTATTTCTAAATACATTGACCCACCTGCACTCTCTACTACTGAATAGATTTTGGTGTTTGAGGACTTTAGTATTTTTCTGATGCCTTTTAACATTTTTGTTAAGAGGCAAGGGATTATAAATCCCTCATTCATAATTCCTATATTGAATTATGAACATAATTCAAAGAACAGAGCTTTACAGAGCTTTATTTTCAACATCTATCTTGCTTCTTCTGTTTTTACATTAAACAGAAGCCGTACAAAAAATCATGAAATCTTACGAAAAAACACTTGCGTGGTAGAAAAAACTCCCCGCCAAGTCTTTGGTTAAAAAAGTAGGGAAATCAACTTTTCTTTACTGCCAAGTCATGCAGCAAAGTCTAAACAAGTGCTTTGTTAGGAGACGGCAAAGAGACTAAAACTATTAGAGGGAGTACAGAACACCATTAACACAGTGATAAGGGGTCTAAGTGAGACAGTTTCCATAGGTGCCGTAACTGTACTTACCCCTACTATAGTCTCCCAAGAGAGAGACTATATACTCCCCCACCCCTCTACATTTTAGCATGCACTCTACTAACGGCGGACATTTTTCAGTGATGCCACATTAAACCACTTTATTCAAAACTAACAATTAAAGAATACATGCAATAGATAATAATTAAAACTTATTTTAAATTCATTTACTTGATTTAAAACAAAATAGTCGAAAATGTAATATTTACGTGAAATTAATTATTAGGAAAAATAAAAAAAATGACGTCACCAATGTACCTTTACGGCACCTAGCTACCCAAGGAATGATAAGAGCTGTTGTATCCTCCCTCTAATAGTTTTAGTCTCTTTGGGAGACGGTTATTGGATATGTCACTTTAGTTCTCGAGATATGTTGTTTAGTACGATAGGGGGGGGGGGAGATATTTGTTACTTTTTTCTGCACAAACATAAAGATATGATCTGTTCTAAACTGTAAGGTGTGGTGAAAACTCAGCAGTAGGTTTCGGTTCTTGCAGTAAAGACTCTAGACTTTACTGGAAGATCATTGTTGGAACATGTTGCAGGGAGTACAAAATATTCTTCAACAGAAGGTTTGCTTGGTTAAAGATTTTACTTGTGAATTACTTTTGCTGACTGATAAACTGGAACAAGAATATAAAACTATCTTACACCTGTCTAAGCATACATCAACACCTTGGCAGAGAGACAGGCTAGCCAGTAGAATCCAACTTGTGAGTAGGCAGTCTTCGTAACTCTAGTTGTAGATTTCCCTGTTATTTCCATCTTTCCCCTGTTCAATCCTTATAGGAAATAAATCTGCGCCTGTTACCTTTAATAGATAAACCACTCCTTCCCATCATAGTTTAATTTAATAGTTATATGTATTTTTGGTGGTGTTTTTAATGAAAATTAATTTTTTGTGTTATCCTTGAGCTTTTCTTCTAAAAATAGTTATTTATGCAACAAGGGATGAAAGTAAGTTTTACAGCTCAAGTTAAAGTTTCGTCCTAAGGCAGCGCCGAAGGAGGAAACTTATTAGCTCACGAGGCCGGTAGGCCGAGGGAGATAAACTAGTTAGCTAACATAAAATAAAATGTTAACTAACATTTTGGCTCCCGAGGCTTGACGAGGGAGATAATACGAGAGCTGAAAACTTTCATCCCTTGTTGCGTATTAAATTTTATCTACGATTAAAGAACTAATACTAACAACTATTAATATATTCTTCAGCTCCTTAATTGTTATTGTGTTAGTTTAGTTTATTCTTACCATGTCAATTACTCTGATGAAGAGAGAATAAAGCCACTATCTTCACATTATTTTATTGTAAGGTGTCAATAAAATAATGTGTAATACTATATTTGTAATTCAAACATAATAATATTGTATATAAAAAATATAAATGTATATTGTATATTCTACCGTAGTACCAACATAACACCGAAAAAATCCTAAAAATTTCCCATGTACTGATGGGTGTCCCAGGCAGAACGCACTTTAGGAGTCAAATTTACCACCCAAGTTGATAAAAAGGTTTAATGGCTGGAACCGGTCTCAATTTTTCGTAAATACCTTCCTGAACAAGGATCTGCAATTCTGCAGATCGTATCGGAATGGGCGGTCTCAGGCAGAACGCACTTTTCAGGTCAAATTTACCACCCAAGTTAACAAACAGTGTAATGGCTGGAACCGGTCTCAATTTTTCGTAAATACCTTCCTGAACAAGGATCTGCAATTCTGCCGACTCGTATCGGATGGGTGTCCCAGGCAGAACCTTTGACCCCTAAAGTGCGTTCTGCCTGGGACACCCATCTGATACGAGTCGCAGAATTGCAGATCTTGTTCAGGAAGGTATTTTCGAAAAATTTGAGACCGGTTCCAGCCATTACACTTTTTATTAACAAAACACCCTGGGCTCTTGTCTAAGAGTAAAAATTAAAAAATAATTCTGGCGCGGTGGTCCGCATGTCGGGCGAATTTCCTTTGGGTGCGTGTTTCCATGCTTTTTACATTACAATAAGTTCAAAACTGTAAATAAATAATTCCGGCGCGGTGGTCCGCTGTCGGCGCGAATTTCATTTAGAATGCGTGTTTCCGTGCTAAACAACCCATTTCTTGCTTATGCAAGAACCATGCCCATTGCGTGGTTCGGTTCAATGCTTTAGAACCTAAGCAGGTTATCAATTGTTCAAGCACTGCTCGTAACTCATTTTGTCTGTATTTTCCAAAGGAAATGCGCATAATCATCCAGTTGTTGTACAAAACTATGCCTCTAAAATTATAAGTACGCACTATTATTTGCACTAGTTTAAAGATTAGTTACTTATCTTTAAGCTTAGTCAGTTATCTTTAAGGTTTAGCGCATTTCCTTTGGAAATATACAGACAAATGAGTTACGAGCAGTGCTTGACAATTGAGTAACTGCTAGGTTCTAAAGCATGAACCGGAAACCACGCAATGGGCATGGTTCTTGCATAAGCAAGAAATGGGTTGTTTAGCACGGAAACACGCATCTAAATGAAATTCGCCCGACAGCGGACCACCGCGCCGGAATTATTTATTTACTAGTTTTAAACTTATATAATGTAAAAAGCACGGAAACACGCACCCAAAGGAAATTCGCCGACATGCGGACCACCGCGCCAATTATTTTTAGTTGTAAACTTATATAGGTAAAAAACGATAAAAAATTATTGTCCCTACTAGGATTTGAACCCAGGTACTCTGGGTTTGAGAGCTCGCATCCAAAGGAAATTCGCCCGACATGCGGACCACCGCGCCAGAATTTATTTTCTAGTTGTAAACTTATATTTAGTAAAAACAACGATAAAAAAATATCGACCCATCCAGGATGTGAACCAGGTACCCTGAGTTTGAGTGGTCGTATTGACTCCGGACACTGCCGTTCAACTCAGAGGCCCAAAAAACATTGAAAACGACACCCTACTCGAAATTTAATTTTCAACGACCGTAATGTTGTGTTTTCTATATTTTTGTGGTTTTTTCGACTTTTTGGTAACTTAAAGTGGTCGTATCGTCTTCGGACCGGTTTCATTCGATTCAGCGCCCAAAATTACATAGAAAACGACACCCTACTCGAAATTTATTTTTATCGACCTAAATTTTGTTTTTTGTAATTTACAATGGTTTTTTCGATTTTTAGGTCACTTAGAGTGTTCGTATCGACTTCGGACCGTTTCATTCGATTCAGCGCTCAAAAAACATAAATATTAACCTTTTTCGCGGCAAAAAATATTAACCCTGAATTTTGCTGATTTTTTGAAAATTTAGCTGACTCAGCAAACCGGTTAATGACGTCACAAAAACCTGGTTTCAATAGGGTTCGTGTCTCCTGAAGGTTGATTTTTGTACCAAGTTTGGTTAAAATATTAATCCTTCGAAAGATAGAGTGTTTACAAGAAAGTGTCTAGAATACATATATATATATATATATATATATACATATACATTATATATATATATATATAATATATATATATTATATTATATTTATATATATATTATATATAATATATATATTATATATTTATATATTTATCTTTCGCGAAAATTTTTTTTTCGTCATTAGGGACCTCTGAAACGATTTGTGTCGTTGGTCGAGGTTCGAATTCCCCATGACGCCTATCCCATTTAGCGAATTTTTTCCCAAAGGAAATTCGCTAAAATGGGAGGATCAGTTACCGTCTATACTGCTGATGTTTAACTCTTTCTCATTTATACTGTAGATGTATACTAAAAATATTGTTTGCACTTGGTAATAAAACTCTTAATCAGCATTCCACCTGAATCATCTGTTTTTAAGATCTTTCAGCGGTTTCAAGATATCTCTGTATGTGTAAGTGTGTGTTTCAAGGATCTTAAATAAAGGGGATGACGCATTGAGGAATATTTCTGACCCCATGGAAGTTGTATAAGATAGATAAACAGGATCAAACTTACCTTCCCCTTGGTTATAACGAAAAAAAGGCGCCAAACGCAGGTTATGTATCAAGATTGTCGAGTTTGCTACTTAACTTTTTCTGTGCTTCACGCGATTGTTACATTTGTAGTTCTTGTTGTCATTTGTGCTTATTTAATTTTAAATTTTGGACTATACTTAGCCACTTAATTGAGTGATAATTTAAGCGTGTTTTTTTTATAACCTTCTCAAGCAATAAACAATGGGTAACCATTGAGAGGTAAGTTCTCCTCTAAAATTAAAGACCTTCGCAGATGTAAGAATTGTAAGCACGCGCAGTTTGTATCAAGCATGTGCATTTAGTTTTTGACGTGAGTTTCGTATTGAATTCTCTCTATTTTTTGGTTTTCGAGTGTGTCATTATTTTGTAAGGCAAATCGACTAAGGGTGCATTAGCGACGCCCAAGCGCTCAGAGCGTTCTGAACAAGAGGTGTATTCGGAGGTACACGGATCACTCTGATTTTGCTCAGGGGCGTGGCCAGGGGAGGAGCTTAAAAAAGTGGAAAGCTCGGCCGGGGTGATCCAACTAAGCATTCCTCCGACACGTTCAGTTTGCTCACTTCTTCCCACTTTTTATTCAATTGCAACCTTCTTAGCAGGAAAATCAAAATTTGTATCTCACCTTCATCTTGACATGTCATGTACTATTACTACCTTTTTGATTTATACTACTAATACTTCCAATTTATAATTATACACTTCCACGTTTCCATTAATAAGTTTAATTGATATACATTTTTAATCGTACATTGGAGGCTGCAGGCTAACAACTGAACACAAGCCTGTTTAAAACGCGTTCGCGAAACCAAGTCTGATCAGTACGATGGTGGGCGAATATTTGTCCCCACCATCCCCCTCCACTACTGAACATAGTGACCCGAGCGCTCTGAGCCCTTGGGCGTCGCGAATGCACCCTTAGTGCGTCATCCCCTTTATTCAAGATCCTTGGTGTGTGTGTCAGTTATTATCAAAGATCTCTCTTTGTTAACGCCAAAGAATTAAAACTTGGTACAATACTCAATTTTTAGGTATAAGTGTGCTATAAGAAAAATAATTATGTTTATGTCATCAGTAACCGTCATTGACGCAGCAGCATTTTTAAAATATAAAAGTAATTTCCATATATACTACTACCATAAAATAATCCCTGTGACGTCATTCAAACCAACGTAATTACTTCAAGAGTTGATTTTAGCTAGAAACGCAAGTGAGCAAAGCAGAGGAGTGTAAGGACAAAATGCTAAACAGAGCTTTAGATCGAGTCAAGAGGAAAATGGCTTGGTTACAGCGAGCTAACTTCTCTATCATCGGACATTTCAGGTGAATTCCGACGATTTTTCAAACAATGAGCTATTGTGTTGAATTTTAAGATCAAGTCACCCACAGCATTCCCTACAGAATTTATTAATATAAATTCTGGCTCTAAGGTCTGCAAGCCGAGCGAATTTCTTTTGAAATATTTGCTTCGTTGCTCAACAATCCGTGTTTAGCTTAAGCTTTATGTTTTATAATCTTTTACAGTATCATTACTACTTGTTGCTTGAATTTTTTCGAGAATTTTTAAAGGAAATGTGCTTATTAATTGCATAAGTATAAAAGTATTTTTGGCACGTCACAAAACTTTTATTTTAGCCCTCATTTTAATCACAGTTTGTGCTAGACTTTCCATTGTTTTAGAACATTTCCTTTAGAACATTTGTTTTAGAACTTGGAAAAAATAGTAAAAAGTAGTAATGCGACTGCTTCAGGTTACGAAGCATTAACCAGAATTTAATGGAAGCAACCATTGCAAATATGTTGCTTCAGGTAAAGGCTCTAGTAAACACTACTAGAGGCCGTTTATTTTCAGCACGTTCATCTACTGTTCATGCTATTTAAAAATAAATATAATTAAATCTTGCGTTTTTTTAAATTTCTTTTCTTCTTTTTACTTTTCCTTATTTAAGGCCCGTCTACAACCTTAAGTTAAGTTAGGAAGGATTGAAGAAGTGAAGAATTCCTCAGGAAGAATCAAAGAAGTGAAGAATATCTCACTTAGAACAAACTATTTTGAAATTCTCGCTCTTTAGACTTAAGAGATCCGTAAACACGTCTACAACCTCTGAGTTGTTAAGTCAAGTTTTAAAGTTACAATTACACATATAGCTGTATTTAGACTACTTTTCTTCCTACCGTCTCCACACATTTTATTTATTTATTTATGGTAACAACGAGCAGAGCTCAATAACAATTTTAATACAATTTAAATAAACATTGCTTTTTCAATGGTCTTTCCTTCCATTTTTTAAAGACTTTTTGCAAATATTTTTTTACTTTACTTCTAAAATCGACCGTGTTTTATTTATTTTAATTAATAAATAAAATCAAAATGGATGAAGTAATTGTAGGGAGCGTTATTTTCCTTATCTCTAGTATGTCTACAGACGTAGGAACCTCATCCATTTCAAAAACTATATAATTCAAAAATAAAAAGAAAAATATATATTATATAAAAAAATATTCAAACAAAAACAGAGTGGTTTTTGGTAAAGAAAGGTTTCGAGGTTCGCCGTACCTGATTTTTATAGTTAAAAGCAAAACCTCCGTCGTCTATCTGTTTATTGCTCATTTAAGTTCTGATCAAAAGCATCAAATCAAATTTATTATTTAAGTCGTAAGAATTGTCAACTTGCTTTAAAAGTATAACTTTTTAAAATTCCCGTCCTTAGTCGAGCTGCCCCACTGCCTAAATTATTTGAAAGATTAAGATGAGACTTTTAACCAAAACCAAGAAATTAGGAAAAATTACGCGGCAGTCTTCTAAACAACAAGGAAAGTGGAAACAGAATTTGAAAATGTTGAGTTGATTCATTAATTGTTAAAAACGTTCAACAGGTTGTTCAGTGAAGGCGGGAGTTTTGGTGGAGAGGAAGCTGTACAGTACTGTCACTTGGTGGATAAAATCCATAAAACTGTTTCAGCTGAAGAGGATCAAACTATAGATGCGCTGATAGGCATCGCTAACTCTGTCCATCCGGTTCAGAATATCTCTACCCAGCAGCTTCAGCAAATTACTTATAAGTATGAATTCCTTCAGAGGTTTTGTAGCGTTCTTATATTTAGGGTTAGTACAATGCAATATCTGGCCCGATACCAACAAGGCATTGCATACATGTAACCATTAAATCATGAAATTTAGTTACTTCATGAAATAACTACTTATTTCGTTAATTAATGGAAAATTTTTCAAATCAAATATAAATTACTTCTACTTTTATGGTTAAACTAGGTTTTTCATGAAATAACTTTTTTTAAGGAATTATTTATTGAATTATTTCATATTTAAAAGTATTTCAGTCACTCAAAGTACTACTTCTAAAACATTTGGTACAGTACAGGGTACTTAAGAACACTTCCGACGTATTTAGGATAAGCGCAAAGAATGCGATAATGTGAGGACAATTTCGAGGTGCCACGCTCCCTATTTTTAAAATGTATTTAAGTTAAAATCAGAGTCAATAAGGAAGATGCAAGTTGCGAATATATTTTTACTTAAAATATACTACATTTAATGAATATTAGCACTTGCAAAAATTGTTTAAAATTTAAAATGTTCTAATTAATATTAATTAATTTTTAAACTTAACTGTTGTTGTTGGGGCATGTTGTTCAAGGCATGACTGGTATCGCACCACAGCGGATTTATTTAGAACTATTCGTGGGTTATATTTTGTTGCTTAACGTACCTTTTTATTTAAAGACTCCTAGCTGTTTAATTGTTTTGCAAAACCGCTTCACACTTTTATTAGTACTAATAAGTTCTAGCGGGAAATCACTCTTATCACATGTGACAACAATAATAGATGTATTTTAACTTTTTATACATAATATTTCAACAATCTTATAATTATATTTGTGCTTTTTTTAATTATTAAAACAAAATATTTGTGGTAATTTTCGTGTTTTAAAATGTTTTATGCACATTATAAACTATCAGTAATAAATTTTTAAGTGCTTGTTGTTCACCTTATTTTTCGTTTAATTTATAAAAGTATTACAATGAATTTGAGAAAATAGTTCTTTTATTAATATGTACTAATTTTAATGATAAACGTTATCAATAGAGCTCTTGTATTGTTTTTAAAATCTTAACGCCGTATACAGCCCAAAATCGGATACACACGTCCCAAATATTAGATGATATATGTAGGTACGTAATTAAAACAAAAATAATTTAAAATTAACAATTATCTAAGTGATTTTTTACAATAGATAGTGCAGATTAATAAAATAATAACTATTTCCCGAAATTCTTAGAAATAATTTTATCATTTGAACGAAATTTAAGGTAAACAACAATCAAAACTGAATTTCTTTAGTGATATCCGAACGGTTTTGCCCCAAACATTACAGATCCCGTAAAATTATTAGATAAACCAAATAAAAAATATAAAAACCCGAGTTTATATGGCAATTGCAGGCTTAAAAATAACCCGCAATACAATAAAATCTGGTACAACTAAAACTGGATTTTGGACATTTATTCGTTTTAGCAATGTGCTTTGAGATTTGAAATGAACCAATCAACTGTATAACCCAAGTGACGTAATATCTTTTTGCCGCGAATCTTTACTTTTTTAAATATTATTATTTTTCATTGCTAATAAAAATGTATAAATTTTTTTTTGTGAAATACATTTTTCTCATCACGACAACCCTAACAAATCATAAAACGGATAGGTTAAAATGTATGCATCTTCCTCGTTGTAAACTGGCAAAACTGGCCCTTAGTTCCTAAAGGCGTTTAATGATCTGAACTAACTCAATAAAAGATCCTCAAAAAAAACTAATTTATAGTATTTGAAATAAAGGTTTCATCTCCCACAGCTTTATCTTAATATTACTAACAACTACTTCTACATGTAAGAGGTAGGCACACTCAAGGATCTTGAATAAAGGGGATGACACGCTAAGTCGATTTGCCATACAACATAGTGATCCCATGGAGAACAATAACTAATAGATAGAGAAGAATCTTTCACAAAACACTCGTCAAAAACAAACTTGGTACGAACTGCGCATGCTTACAATCGTTATGTTAACTGTACAGGTCCAATCTTAATTTTCGATGGTTTCCTGGTGTTTTGCTTATTGAGAAAGTTATAAACAATTAATAAAAAGTTTTTTCTTTTCTTTCTTTATTTTTTTATATTCATCGACTTGACAAGCACCGAAGGTTACTAAAATCACGACAAACACCGAACGTCAAGCTCAAAAAATAACTTGAGAAGCGATCTTGCTTGTTGCGTCTTGTAACACGTGCGTTTCGCACCTTTTTTCTATAACCGTAGTAGAGTCAATTTGCTCCAATTTTTCTGGCCCGTATTCAAATACATCTTCCTAACATTTTCCTAACATTCTCCTTAAGGAACAAGGAGAATGTTAGGAAAATGTTAGAAAGATGTCTTTGAATACGGGCCTCTATCTTATACAACGTCTATTGGGTCAGAAAAATTTGAGTCAAGTCCCTATTCATGATCCTTTGACATACTAGATCCCCTATAAGTTGCCAAGCAAAACTTATGGGGGGGGATCTATTCCAGAGGGGCGATTATTCATATACCTTATAAAGAGACTTCCACTGAAAATTACTTCGCCAGAGAAGACGAAATTTTTCTTGGGGGCGGCAAAGGTGATGCCCTCTGGCTACGAGCCTGAGATACACAGTAGTATCAGTGGTCATTCGTCTACAGCAGACGGGTAATTTCACTACGATTAAGAAGTGAAAGTTACCAAGCTAAGTTAAAATTCCCATTCATTCATATGAATTGGGAGTTTTAATTTGTCAAACACCATGTCTGGTTTAAAACTGTCCAAAGTATTTTATTAAAGCTGTTGAAACCTTTTCTTACACAACTGACAGTATGAAATACAACACGAAGAAAGAGAGTCTTAACGATACAGCCGAGATGCTAATTGGCAAGGTGACAGACGACATACAAGTCGAGTTGAAAGCGGCTAGGTGTGTTTGTGATGAACTCTGTCGAGTTATCGGAGTTGCCGACGTTGATGAGGAGGAGGTCCGGGACATGCTGATCACACTCGTGACCTACCTAAGGTATCCCCAGCAAGAGTCTCCCATGCTCGGTCAGTAACAGTATCTTATTTATCTACAGCTATATTGTAACGTTCTTAAAAGCTGCTAAGAACTTACCATAAGTGGCTACCCGACCCGGTTTGAAGATAGCCACAATTCAGCTCAGTGGAGACGGGTCGGGGCAAAATTTCACAAATTCCTTTTTCAAACATAAGAACCAAAGAATGAGCGCCACGTTATTTTTTTATAAGAGTCTTAAAGCTAAATAAGCAACGCCACTGGAGCAACTTTCTGTCGCCAGATGTCTAGGACCAGGGATGGTATGATAGCAACTTCACACCACCAAAGAAAATAACGAAAAACGGGAGGTGGTCTGGCCTAGACATACAACAACAGAAAGGGGCCTCCAAGGCTAAATAAAAGTAAACACAACATAAAAATTTAGTGCAAAAAAAATTAATAATTTTATTATTCTTAAAAAAATCAATGAAATGAAAAATTGTGTTTCTGGTAAAGCAAATCAAATAAATTTTGGTAAATAATAATTACAAATAATTTTTGGCTACTTGACAAGCATAAGTCACATAATCAAAAAAAAATTATTTAAAGAATATAATATAATTATATATATATATATATATATATATATATATATATATATATATATATATATATATATATATATATATTATATAATTTCTATTTAATTTGTTTTTGTTATATATTTTTAAAGACGGATTAACCAGCCTTTGAAATGGCTTACACAAAAAAAACTAAAAAAGAGGTACCTGAAATGGTATATCCAAAATATAAAATAAAACTTCTCACTAATCTAGGCTTCTCCCACACAACAACAAATTCTAGCAGAAGCTGCTATAAAGATGAAATTACCAACGGCAAAATGCCGTTGGTACGCCAAAAAAAATCAGCGTGGCATCAGGAGAAGAAACGCCGGTATCGCCTGGTACACAATACCACATACCAGCTGAGGTGCCCAAAGATTTGCCAATAATAATGGCAAACAGCTGAACAGCCAAGAATGGTAAACAGCTGAACAGCCAAGAATGGCAAACAGCTGAACAGCCAATAATGGTAAACAGCTGAACAGCCAAGATGGCAAACAGCTGAACAGCCCATAATGGTAAACGGCTGAACAGCCAATAGCATAAATACAATTTAGCACAGATAATGATTCTAAGTCGAGCCCCAAGATGTTTCGCAATACTAACACAAGGTCTAACCTAGTACAACCTAGCACATAGTACAAACAGACCACTTCCAGACACAGACGAGCCCCAAAACTAGACTGAACTAACCACTTATGGTTAGTTCTTAGCAGCTTTTAAGAACGTTACAATATAAATAAATAAATAAATAAATATCTTTATTTATACAACATAATTAAAAGCTTAATAAATACATGTATCTCTTATCTTTCTAACATTGTATAGCCGCAGGAGGAAACTCGTGTGCGGCACTCAGTCTTTGTGTCGCATGTTGATACATTTTTATGATATAAATAATTACCTATAGTAATTTTTTTTTCTTACTTTAATTAATCTTGATATAAAGAATTATTAGAGACAAAACACACATATAGCTTAAAAAACATACATTCATTGATATGGACTTATAAAAGTACATATTCAATATTTCTTCGATAAATATAATATATAAGTAAATAAACACATAATACAGTGCATTATACAAAAAATATCATAGTACAGTAGAACAAAAATAGATTAGTTAGAAACATCATAATTAGTTGTTATACTTATTTTATTTCTAATTAAGCTTAGATTATTAATTTTTATTTTTTTTTATTAAATAGAACACTTAAAAATACACTTAAACAATTTAAAACTTAGTGATTAATTCTTAATAATTACATTTTTTTTTTTTATAGTTCAATATCATTAGTTGTAAAGTATTTCTTTAATCTGCTTTTAAATGTTTTATACGGTACAGTATTTAGTATTTTATCCGGTAGTTTATTATACAGTCTGGGGCAGTAAAACTTGAGTGTCTTGAGCCTCCGTAGTTCTACATGCTGGTTCTTCAATTTTCACTTGTTGCTCAACTCGTCTAGTCTGGTAAGTATGGTTTATTATATTATATTTGTTTATATTTCTTTTAACGAATAATATTTGTTTATAATTATATATTTTTTTAATGTTCTGGACTTTGAATTCTTTAAAAATCAAATCAGATGAATATTCTCATATTACGCTTTAAACATATTTTTTATAACTCTTTTCTGAATTATTTCTAAAGTTTCTCTTATCGTAGGACTAACTCCTCCCCAACCTAAAATGCCATACTCAATAATTGATTGACATAGAGAGAGATAAATCAAGCGAAGATTATTCACAGACAAAACTGACCTTAATTGATAGAATTTATAAATAATTTTTCTAATTTTAGAGCAAACATTCTGAATTTGGTTTTTCCATTTAAGGTATTTGTCTAATATTATACCTAAATATTTGACACTGTCTGATTGTGTTATAGGAGGACATGGGCAATGAGGATTTCTCAAACCACCTGTATGAAGCTTTACATTTATTAAATCATTATTATTTTTAATATTACCGGCTTCCGTCAGAGAAAAGGTAAGATAGACAGTTTTACTAATGTTAAGTGATAATTTATTGTTGTCTAACCATGTTTTTATAACTTGTATTCCTTTGTTTGCCAATATAAAAGTGTCAACCCATGATTTCCCGATGAAAAGAGCAGTACTGTCATCACAAAAAGAAACTACTTGACCTGACTCTAATTTTAGGTTCACTAATAGGTCATTTATAAAAATTAGGAAGAGTATTGGCCCAAGACAAGTTCCCTGAGGTACTCCAATACTAATAGGAAGAGAATGGCTCAAAGATTTGTTAATTTTAACTTGCTGTCTACGCTCTGTGAGGTAAGATTTAAATAACTTAAGTGGCACCCCGTACACCTAAAACTTCTAATTTACTTATTAATATTGTGTGGTCAACAGTATCGAAAGCCTTTTGTAGGTCAAGAAAAATTCCAAGAACTTTTTTGCCTTCATCTAATGAGTTTATTATTTTGGTGGTAATGTATGAGATGGCGTCCTCCGTACTCAGTTCACTACGGAAACCAAATTGTTTATTTGATAGTAAATTATTTGTTTCAAGAAATTCAACTAGTCTATTCTTTATGGCTTTTTCAAATACTTTAGATAGACATGGAAGGAGGGAGATTGGTCTGTAGTTATTTAAAAGTTTAGAATCCCCATTCTTATGAAGGGGGATAACAATAGCATTTTTAAGTTGATTAGGAAAACTTCCCTGCTGAAAACATAAGTTTATACAGTGTATTAATGGTTTAGCTATGTGATCTATTGTTTTTTTAATGTACTTGATGATATCCATCATGTCCAGGGCAGTATTGGATTTTAATGTTTTTGTTATTTTTTTCAATTCATCTTCATCAATGGGATGAAGAAAGAAAGATTTTTGTTGACTTGGCATATCTTCAGCTATTTCATTGTTGGAATTGGGATTTTATTAGCTATTTCCCAACCTATATTAGAAAAATATTATTAAATTCTTGCAATTTCATGAGAATCACTAACTGTACCAGAACCATCATGTTTGACAACTTCTATAATTTCTTTATTTTTATTTATAGTTGTGTTGGTAGCTTCATTAAGAAGCTCCCAAAACTTTTTTGCATCACCTTGACTATCATTTATTTTTTTGGAATAATATTCATCCTTTACCTGTCTTATTAATTTTGTAAGATAATTTCGATATGCCTTATATTTATTTTTTAGTTTCAGATTATCAGGGTCTTTACTCAGTCTACAGGCTAAGGAATCTCTAAATCTAATTGATTTTACTAGTCCTACTGTGATCCAGGGTTTTATTTTTCTGTTATTTGATTTTATATGAATATATTCTTCAACTGTATTGGTATTTATAGCAGCAGTATACTTATTATAAAACATAGAGAAAGCTTCATCACTATCAATACATTCAAGAACACTGGTCCAGCTCTCATTTTGTAAACACTTATTTAATTCTATTTCGTTAATTATAGTTTTCTTTATCATATTATTTGAAGTAGTTTTATTGACAAAAGCCACCCTTGGTTCAGTTATTGAAGCAATAATAGTCCTGTGATCAGTGATATAATTATCTAAAATAGCAGTTTCTACATTAAAATGTGACTCAGCTTTAACAAACATATGGTCTATACAAGTACCACCAGACGGACACACTCTTGTGATTCCATCTAAATATCTCTGGTAACCAAACTGATTTAAAGTGTCCAAGTAAGAGTGACTGATGTTGTTCAAATCTGCTGTACTCAGTACATTTATATTTGTATCTCCACATAGTATTTGATTGCGATATTTTTTAAGATTTTCCAAATATTCATTGAGATTGTTAATGAATTCTTCAGGATTTAATTCTGGAGATCTATAAATTGCGGTTAATAGAATATCTACACTAGAATTTATTTTTTTAAGTAACAAATGTACTGAGTTAGCAGACTCCAGATTTACATCAATAATTCACTGGTTAGAGACTATTATTAATGTAAACAATAAGTCCATCACACTTATTGTACTTGTTTGGTTTGATATACTTATCATAACCTGCAATATCATACCCGTTATCATGATCAATCCAAGCCTCTGAGAGGATCAGTACATCTACATTATTTAACTCATTCAAAAAAGTACAGATTTCGTTAAATCTTTTACTTATACTACGTACATTTTGATGAACAACATTGATTCCATGTTTTCGATACGATAAATAACCATTCCATTCCTCAGAGTCAGTCAAAAGCTTGGTGATCACGTTATTACAATTATTTAAACTGTTTAGATAATCAGAAACATTGTTTGAAGCCATTTCTAGAGAGTATTAACAAATGTTCTTTAAATAAATTATAAAAAGAAAAGGATAATTTATTTTAAAGAGAATTCCTTAGTAAACTCCAGATAAAAAAAGGTAAATGAAAAAGGAGAAAAATGATTAGGAAACTTAAAGTTATATTTATATTATATAATGTAGTATTTTTTATAGAAATATTTGTATATATTTTAGAGATGTATATATATATACATAAACATACATATACATACACACACACATACACACATAAACACACACATATACATACATATACGCGATACATATATATATATTATCACATATATACATATACATACACATACATACATATGCATATATATATATGATAACAATGTATAAAAAACAAAAAAAACCAAGAACAGAAAAATATGAAATTTTGATTGTTTTATATTTCTTATATAGAATTATTTAATTATTTATATTAGAATTATTTAATTATATTATTATTTAATTATTTTATATTAGAATTATTTATTTATTTTTATTAGAATTTTTAATATTTTTTTAATAAAATTAAATTTGATTATTTTATATTTAAATTATTTTATATTTATTTATTATTTATATTAAAATTATTTAATTATTTATATATTTATTAATTTTATATTATTATTTAATTATTTTATATTAAAATTATTTTAATTATTTTATATTAAATTATTTAATTATTTATATTATTAATTATTAGTTATTATTATTATATTAGTATATCAATTTAGCATAATTAATTATTTAATTTATTTTTGAATTAAATTATTTTATTTTAAGAAATTTATATATGTAAGTTACTTTATGCTTTATATTAACCTACTTTAATAAATTTATTATTTATAGGAAAATAGAATTAGCTGTATTAGGAAAGGAAAATAGTAAAACTTATAAAATTTATCTTAAATTTAAACTTAACTTATGTTAATTTAAAATGATTAATACTAGTGGTGAGATTAGTAGAAGTTGAGTCCAAAAATCAAGCCTAGATTCCACTGGTTTGCCTTATTATGTTCATGATGATGAATTCTGTTCATGTTTGAAACCTTGATCGATCCACTCGCTTTTCCGCTTTCATTGGAAGAAATTTGATCTATTTTTAACACATTGTGCTTCGATTTGCTCTAATTCATGTTTGTTGTGGATTCTTATAGCACGTCCTGATTCCTCTAATTTAACAAGAATTTTACCATCATTGGTCCAGACGAATGGAACATTGCAACGCCTTTTAAATTGCCTAGCTTCATTAAAAGAGATTTTTGTTGGATGGTGCTAGATGCTCATAAACGAATACACTGTCTTTTGGAAAAGAACTATTTATTGGCTAGCATTAATTTGGCTGTTTTAGCAGCTTTTATCCAATTTTTCTTCACTAATATACTTCCTAATTGAACTACTATCGATGGTGTTCTGTCAGCATTTTTAGGTGGTATACGATGACATATTTGTATATCACCATAAGCCACTTCTAATCCACACAATTGGCCAATTTTTTTAACAATATTATAACAATTCTCACCCTGTTGTTTCGGAACACCAATAATTTCAATATTTTCACTTCTAGTTTTCTGTTCAACGGCATCCATTCTTAGACATACATTATCTAGTTTTTCCACAGCTTCCGTACCCATGTATACATTTTCTGATTTTTCGACAGCTTCAACTCTCCTACACGCATCGTCTAATTTTTCAGAAACTAAAGACAGTTTATCATAAAGATTTTTATTCTCTGCTTCTAATAAAGTTATTCTATCTAATGCCTTTTCAAGTTCTCTGTTACAAGAAAGTAAATCATTATTTATATCTGTTATACAGGATTCTAACTTTTCACCTCTTTCATTGATTTTGGTTGCTGTTTCATCAATGCCATCCAATTTGCTCATGAGGCACTTTATTTCCCTGCTAGTAGCAGTTTTGCAGCCATCACACTGCCAGGTGGACCTCCTTACTCCAAGTTTAGACAGATTATCAGTATTTTTAATCCTGGTACACTCAACATGATAATCTTCGTAACATTCTGAACACTGCACTTTTGATTTTTCATCAGTTATTTCACCATCGCACTTAAACAATTCATTTTTGGCACTTTTGTAAAAATAAAATCTTAAAATTGTCTATTTTTTCGTATGCCGTATAAAAACAAGAAAGAAAATAGTCAAAACAAACCTTATCTTATAACGCTGGGGTCACTTCTGTCACCACTATACTCTTAGTTTAAAACATATTAAATTTAGCTCTCACTTTAAACTAAAATATTTCAGAAACTACCCAATAAAAACTTATAAAACTTAAGGAAAATGACATTAAAGCTATAATAAAACTTTATGCATGAAAAAATTTCACGAATATTGTTAAAAACTACACAATTTTAGCAATTTAAGAGAGAGTGTAAGTTAAGCGTGTTGTAAGGTCGAAGAGCAACACAAAGACTGATATTAGTTGATATTTAGCGTTTCTCAATTGAAAAAATCGGGTACAGGGTACCTCAGAACTAAAATAATACGTAATTAAAGTAAGAAACTCCTATACTTATCCAAGGATGTTGAATAAAGGGGATGACGCACTAAGTCGAATTGTCATTCAACAAAGTGACTCCATCGAAAATCAAAACATAGAGATGAATGCAACACGAAACACACGTCAAAAGCTAATTGCACATGCTTGGTACGAACTGCGCATGCTTATGATCCTTATAACAACGCAGGTCTTAAAATTTAGAGGCAAACTTAACTCTCAATAGGTTTCCCATTGTTTTGCTTGCGAAGGTTATAAACAAATAGAAAAAAAGTTCATACTTTTTTACTGTTTTTTGTTAATATTGCTTAAAATTAACAACATTAAAGAAAATTAAGAATATTACAACCAAAAATTGAATCTTGAAAACTAGCAAAACATTTCACTAGGCTAAAAAAAGACAAAATATTAACACATTTAACTTACTCTCTACGAAAAGTAAACGGTAAAGCTTCAATTACTCTCACTTAAGTGCCTACCTAGAGTCCAAAATGTAAAATATAAGCACAAATGACTTGACAAGCACCAAATGTAACAGTAACGAAAGCACTGAAGAAAGTTGAGAAGCAAACTCGACAACCAAGAATTGTATAACAACTTAGCAACATAACCTGCGTTTGACGCCTTTTTTAATTATAACCTAAGGGAAGGTAAGTTTGCTCCTATTTCTCTATCTCATACAACTTCCATGGGGTCAGAAATGTTCCTTAATGCGTCATCCCCTTTATTCAAAATCCTTGTACTTACCCATCTCCAAGAGGGGTTGTAGAGGGGTGAGGAGTCTCTAGTCTCCTTCTAGGGAGGATCTAGTAAGTACCGTTACTGTACCCGGTGGAAACTGTCACACTTCTCCCTTATCAAAGTGTTAAGTATTTTGCTTAAGTTCTTTCTCTAAGTATTAGTTTCTTTGAACTTGATCGTTGACGCCAAAGGGCAATATCACAAATATTCGTTAGAGCAAATCTCAATTTGTACCTTATTATTTTTCCTTATTTATACCGTCGGTATTTAGGAAAAGTATTGCGTTTACAAAATCCGAAACCGGGATGTCATTGGAATTATCCGTTTCAGGTGATTTTAAGACCTCCTGAGTGGTTTTCGCTAAGTTGTCTATACGTGTGTGTGTTTGTTATCATCGTAGCTCCCAGTGCATTTGTGCTAGAGAGTTGAAACTTTGTACAAAAATTAGTCTACCGCTGTAGTTGCGTTCGGAAAATAATTTGTTTATGACGCCATAAACCCGTAATAATGGAACAGCGAAAATTTCGAAAAATCATAAAACGCGGAAAAATTATGCGATCAGATTGAGATTTGGCACGCATGTAGGTATGTCGCTATGTATGTGACTATGTATAAGACTAACATATGTGCCTAGTTTCATCTTATTATCAGCATCAGTTTAATTTTTATCAAATGACTTGTGTACTTTTTTTTAAGTTGTAAAGAATCGGAAACTATCCAATTGAATTGATTGTTGTTGAAAGTATATACTTTTACGTAATAAATAAGTAAACAAAATTTTGTTTCAATACGGCAAGTATATCTACGATTTTACTTTTAATAAAAATTACTTAAAAATTATGCTTTTAATAAAAATTGAGGATGATGATAATGATGAAGAAAAATTTTATATTTCATATGAAACTTACTATAGCTTCTGACTGTAACTAGACTGATCTTTGTTTTATTTTCATTAACTAAAAGTGTTTATTATTGGTTATGCTGTTCTTTCTTTTGTTCATGTTTTTTCTATTGTTTTTTATTTTTTTTTTTATCATTTTATTTCGATGGTAAAGTATATTTAGAATTTACTTTAAATTTTGTTCTTTAATTTGTACTTGGTTTTAAATTTTTTATTTTAATGTTTCAATATTTTTATTCACATTTAAATTTTTTTAAACTTTAATTTATATGAGAACACAATTATTCTGCAACTTTGTAAAAGGACATTAGTCCGTAAATTTTATAAATAAATAAATAAATAAAGAAACTTGTTGCATCGTGTTGAAGAATTTTAATTTAACAAAATGTATTCTTGTTTGGCTACTGGTGCCTGCTTTGTCAAAACTTTTTACATTGAAATATTACTTGTGGAAATATGATGGGCAGATAGGTTTTACTGCAACGTAAGGAATTTAGTAGGTACTATAAGGTCTAAATGCCATGCAAATTACTACCTTCAGCAACTAATAAAGAAAGAGCGTTAGGCCCCAAAGAAACGGACTAAGAACTGGTTCTCCACCTGCTCAATAATTTAGTTTTCATTTCTTGTGTAGTGCATTTATTTAATTTGAATTTTAATGTTGGGCCATAGGTTTTCCCGCTTTTCTGTTCCTACAACTATTGTTGGTAACACTGGAGCTTGCCCGCCAAAAGGAGGGATCTCCATCTTGTTTTTATTACTCAGTCTGTTATGTACGCGTCGGTCTTATGTTTCTTAATTTATGTCTTATTTTATATTATTAAAACTTGTTGTGTTTATTAAACTTTCTTTTTATACATACACTAAATATTTGTTTTCTTCGTTTACTTAATGCTCTCACACTTGTAACAGATTTATTGTTAACTTGTGAAATTCGCTTGGTTGCAGAATGTGAATACAAGGATTATATTTTAGATTTTCAACCAATAGAAGAAATTATAAATGAAATAAAGATGGATGTATCGAGCAATATAACTTGTCAAGCGCCCTCGCAGAGTAGGGACGCCATGTTGTCAAGATGTGAACAACTTATGGAGCAACATGGCATTGATATCAATAGCGTCCTGAAATCTAAATATGACAAAAAGGGCGATAAAAAGACCATGACTACAGAGAACAGCAAATATCACACTGATCAAAATAAAAACGATGAAGTACAAAGTGAAAGAAAAAAGGGAAATAAGAAAATGGGCAAACAAAGTAATAACGTTAAAGAAAAAGAAAAAAACAAAAAAGATGAATATGAAGACGATGACGTAGCAAGTGGAAAAAAGAAGAAGGATAAGGAAATAGCTAAACAAAGGGATAAAGATGAGGATAAAGAAAAAGACCAAAAACACAAACAACAAAAACACGGTAAAAGAACAAAATTCTGGCGCGGTGGTCTGCGTCTTGGGCGAATTTCCTTAGGGAATGCGTGTTTCCTTGCTTAACTGTAAATTTTTTGCTTAAGGTTCCGGTTTATGCTTATATGATACTTAATATCAAGCACTACTCGCAACTCAGTTTTTAGCGAATTTCCTTTGGGAATAAAATTCGCTAATGGGATATTCTGTATTTTTCTAAGGAGATGCGCATAATTATCATATCATGCGCAAATCTATGTCTCTAAAATTGATGGTCCAAAACAATATTTGCACCAGCTTAAAGCTCAGTTAGTGTTTATCTTTTAAGATTTCAGCGCATTTCCTTTGAAAAAACAAAAAAATGACTTTCGAGTAGAACTTGATATTGAGTAACTGCTCAAGTTATAAATTGAAGCACGCAAACACGCATTCCAAAGGAAATTCGCCCGACATGCGGACCACCGTGCCAGAATTATTTTGTACTTATATATTATAAATAAAACAATAATAATCGATCTTTTAGGTAATTCACTATGTTATTTCGACATTTTGGTGGCTTAGAGTCGTCAAATCGACTTCAGACAAGTTAAAAATCATACGTATCAGCCTTAAATTTTTCTGAATTTAAACAAAAAAATCTGACTCAGTAAACCGGGTTAATGACGTAAAAAACCTGGCTTTCAGGTGAAGGGCGGAGTTTCACACCTTGACTACGTATCTCCCAAGATTTCCTTTTAGTTGCTACAGGGATCTGATTTGATTTGATA
>JACMZG010000008.1:6615901-6621867 GCA_018340805.1 Microvelia longipes
TCCTTGTATATATGTATACGTCTAGGTTCAAAGACTCGTACGATATCTGTAGGGTTCAAGTAGAAACTGTTAGAGGGTGGGGATTATATCATATAAAGAAAGGAACCTCTACCTACTTGCTCCATCCTGTGGTAAGCCTACTTCCCAGGAGAGACAGGGCAAAAAATTGGCTTCCACTGAACCAAACGCCGAGCTAAGCAGGCCTGTAAAGAGGAAGGAACCTCGAGGTATGTCTTTTATTATGGTCGAAGTCATTTCTAAAGACGATTGCACCGGTTTCAGCTTCAATCGGACAATGCCTAAGTGACGCAAACTGGTATATTTTATTTTGAATAATCATGAATATTATTTTTTTCAATTCTTAAGATTTAACTCAAATAAAAACAATTTGTTTACAAACAAATTTGACATTTTTCTTTTTAAATTCTTATAATACCAATTCATTAAACGCTAAGTTAGGATGTTTATTAACCCTTTGTATAGCTGGGACGATAACTCAAAGTCTGATGAAACTATTATTAATCATTTTCCATACTCTTTATACAAGGTTACTTTAACAGTTGCAACGTTGTGGATTTTTTCCTCACAAAATCATATTTTGTGAGAAAGGACTCTCAGGCCCGCGAAGCGGGCCTGTTAAACGAAGCTGTGAAAATTCGCCTAAATACGTGGCAAAATAGCCATGTAACAAGAAACGATAGTAAACCATACATTAATACAAAACAACAACAATGTGCCGCGAAGCGGTCACTAGGAGTTCACTAGGAGGTAATAAATAGGCCGAAGGGCCCGTATTTTTATTTTACAAATTTAGTAATTTTTTCTGTATTTTCTTTTCCTGAGTTATGCTGTTATTTTTATGTTCAAAAAGCAAAAACTTATCTTTTTCTCAGCGGCACTTAATTTATTTTTCTATTAAACCTCTGTTAGAAAACTATTTAATGTAGAAACTGTTTATACTTAAGATTTAATTGATTTTATGTCAAAAGGTTTTTGCCCTTCATATCCTTTGTCAACTATTAGTTTAAAATAAAGTCATGATTTGATTTGATTTGATTGATATATATATATAATATATATATATATATATATATATATTATATATATATATATATATACTATATATATATATATATATATATATATATATGTTTATATATATATATATATATATAATATATATACTATATATATATATATATATAATATTATATATATATAATATACTATACAACATACATACATACATCACATTACATAATACATACATTCCATACATACATACATACTACATAAATTTACATACATACATACATACATACATACATGTTTTTTTAGCGGAAATTTCACAAAACATATTTTGGGACCTCTGAAAAGGATTTTAGACACATTCCCAGGCGGTCTCCCCACCACACGAGCCATCTCGTTAGCTATTTTTTAAAAAAATTGCTAAAAGGCGAATTGTGATTAAAAGTTAATATTGAAACATAATTGTATTTTACAATGTATATGAAAAGGTGTATATTAAAAGCAATAATAAAAAATCGGGTACGGGATACCTCGGAACTTTTCCTCATTATATCGGATTCGCTACGCTCATCCTCCCTGCTTCGTCTTCAGAATATACAATTCGCCAAATTTTAGACTGCAACATTACTTTACACATACGTTTACACATACTTCTAAAATAAATAATGCAATAGGTATAGCAAATGAGAGATTTCTAAATGGACGTAACAATCGTTTTCGTTGTTGTTTTATTATTATTTGTTATCACAAAAAATACTTTATTTCATAGTAATGTTTCGCAATAAAGGATTGTTGAATTGAATCAAGGATCTTGAATAAATTGAAATTAATGTTTGACATATTAATTTTAAGACAAAAACTAAGAAAGAAGAAGAAGAATCTAAAGAATAGTTCCTCAAAGTGTAAACAAATTGGTAATTCCATATTTTTCTTAGATGAAGGGTCTCTTAGATAAAAGATTAGATGGATTAAATGGAATATAAGTAAAGTCATGTAAAGATGAGGGAGTAAAAGTTATTGATAAGTATTTTTATAAGTCATTAGTCAAGTGTCTTCGTCCTTACAATTTAGAAAAGGTGGATTTAAGTGTGTGTTAGTTCAGTTGAAGATAGTTTTTTAGTTGAAATGAGTAAAAAGATTTTTTGTTTTGTGCCACATTGCAAGAGTACGTCGACTAGAAATCCAAATAAACATTTCTTTAGAGTTCCCCTCCGACAGGAGGTTCGAAATCGTTGGATTCAAGCATGTAGTAGAGATCCTGCTTGTACTAGCAGTAAAACAACCTTTTACTGTTGCCAAGATCACTTTAACGTAAGTATCACGTTGTAATTTGTTGATGTGAGCTTTTTATGGAGTATTTGAATACGTCTTTGTAGCTTTAAATACATTTTTAGCTGGATCTTGTCTGACGATTACCTTAGTACGTTCACACACACTAAAGTGATGTATAAATTCATGCAGTAGGGGTCGGGGCGGGGGGACACAGTGGTCTAACTCCCTGATTTTAGGTGGTTCCGAAAAAAACAGCGGGATTAGTTGCATCAACTACCGCCCACCGAGTGCTAGTTTTCACCTTGTGCCCTTATCACTATTGTTATCAGTTTTAAATCTGCATACTTCATTTATGTTTAGTAAAAATGGTAAACAAGACGATTTTTATCTTATTTCATTGACTTTTTTTTCTTTTTTAGTAGCTTATAAGATAATTTTTTTTAGAAAATAGGATAACGTGTGTTACGAAAGGTGTGTTTATAATGAAGACAACGAAGGACGTAAATTTAAATTTATAATTCCCGGTTTGATGTTTTGTTTACAAACATTTTTTTGATGTTTGTCTACAAATCATGGTTAATCACGATATCAGGTCTACTTTAAACTTAACGCAAGCGTTATATTTTTATAAAAGCGGTTTACGAAAATTATAACCTTTAAAATAATTAATAACAATTTTAACATTGTTAAAGGACCCTTTTTAAATAATTATTTATATTGGAATTGAAGAATATAAGTTATTTATATATAGGGGTAACAAGGGAACCGACTGCACTTTAGTGAGAAAGGGTGTGAACTTTAGGGCAGGTACATCTAAAGCAAGCTTATTCCGGGGGAGTAGACCACTGTGTTCCCGCGCCCCACCCCTACTGTATGGAATTTCTACATCACTTTAACACACACTCTAGATCCGGCCAGATCGTATAGAATTATGAATTTCTTCAATACAGGTAAATTATAAGCTGTATGAAACCATGCCGGAGGGGGCAATCCGATCGCATACGCTTAGAACTAGGGGAGATAAATCTAAGGATCCCCGATACACTGTATAGTACCTTTTTAGAACGATCGTATTAACAGATAACCTTTCTCGTCGAACTTTAATTTCACTTCTATATTACCGTTTTTGATCAAAATTAAACTTTTGGAATATTATTTTTTTTTAGTGTAACATTATTAGTGAGGTCACCACCGGAAGACCTAAATCTTCATGACAATAACCACGAAAGCCTATGCAGCTTATTATAAAATTTTTATTTTTCGACCGCAAATAAAAACAACACGGAGGGTTTGTTTACAAAATATTATGAAATTTGACAATCTCCTGTCAGTTACAGAGTGGCATCCATCTTTAATAATATCGTGTAAACTTGATTATTTCTTAAAAACATTGAGAAAATATTTTTCATTACTTGCACTTGATTTTTAGATAAGTCAGTTCACTTGTTTTTCTATTCCACTATAATGTAAATAAAGGTGAGGTAATGGTTTCAAGTGCTGGGTGTACACATTGAAGGTGATTAAGCCAAAGTCCTTGTTTATGTGTGTATATTATCTTTCTTAATTCACCTCTGAGTTTATTTTTGTGCCCTATCATGGAAAGGCTATGATAACTTCTTTCTTTCTCGCAATCTACCCGTGGTTGTGTGAGTGGGTTGAAGGTCAAATCTGCCTAACTTAGATTTGCCTTCGTCAAATATGCTCAGACGTGGGTTCACTTAGGGTTAGACTCTAGCTTCAACACTCATCTATTTGCACATTATTTTTAACTTAGACATTACGGTTCAATCTGCCAATGATGTTCACATAATTAACTCATCCTGAAGATGAAACCCCTTGGGTAAAGTGATGTGAATTCCTACTCCCACCCTTTTCTTTATGGGTGAGATGGACCGACTTTCAATCAGGGGGGCAGGGGTCTAGTTTATATATTATGCCGATAGTCAGTGTCACTTGTGCTTCCATTCTGCTTTGCTGGTTTATATCCGTTGCCAAGCAACGGTCAACAAAGATTGCCATATTTTAAACGTATTTAAACAATTCTAAAACCCTCTTAAGGACTTTTTAATGTTGGCCTTTTTTGAAACAATGTAGCCCAGGTTTTTAAAGAGAAGTAGCTCATTTAAAAAAAAAGGCTTTTACACCAAAAATGAATATGTGCGTCATCAGAGGTAATTAATGTTCATTTCTGATGTAATTTCCTAATTCTATTAACATAGTAACTTAGAGCAACTTTATTATGTAGAGTTCAAAGTATGAGCGCTAGAGGTGTCCATCATGATGAGAATAATAAAATAAATCTCTCCACTGATGTATTATTTATTTAAAATAAACCATAACCGGCTTTCAACCAACTAAAGGTCATCATCAGTGCCTAACAAACAAATAAAAGAAAAGTACAAAAACATTACAATAGGCTAAAATCAAAAGATAAAGCTAAGATACAAAATATATAAATAACTGACAAAAAACGCTACTACGCATAAAAGAATGAGAAAAACATACTAGTGAGATGTTAGGAAGCTAGGTTTTGAATTTTTTCTTACTGTTGACTGATATTAGACTAACCCTTATCGTATTGAAGAGGTAGGTAGTTCTCTTATCAGATCATATTTGCTCCTCTATTGTTCAAGTTGAGGTCACCCATATCTTGGCGGCTCCTAAAAATCTTGAACTTCTTCAATGCATCCATTTTCCACCCTTGTTAACAAAATGAAGAAACCCTGTCTGGTGGTCTACTTGAGAATGCCCTACTTGAACCAAGTGTTGATGGAACTTGCTGGAACTATTACTCAGGTGCTTGCAAGCCCTCCTACGCAGGTTCCTACCTGTTTGACCTTTGTATGGTGCGCTACAGGTACCGCATTATATAATGTAGACACCACTTCTACAATGAACAATCGAGGGGCGAGTTCTGATCTGATAAGACAACTAGCTAAAATAACGCCCCCTTTTCAAAACGATTAGGTTAGTCCAGTGGGTTAGTCTTATATCAGTCAGTCACCAGTAAGAAAAGATTGAGATCTCACTGGCATGTTTTTCTCATTCTTTTATGTGTTTTAGTGTTTGTTTTTTGTCAGTTATTTATTTATTTTTCA
This sequence comes from Microvelia longipes, assembly GCA_018340805.1. Classification (NCBI taxonomy): domain Eukaryota; kingdom Metazoa; phylum Arthropoda; class Insecta; order Hemiptera; family Veliidae; genus Microvelia; species Microvelia longipes. Next base: position 6,621,301 of record JACMZG010000008.1, read on the forward strand.
TCTTAGTTTTATCTTTTGATTTTAGCGTATTGTAATGTTTTTGTACTTTTATTTTTTTTTATTTGTTTGTTGGGCATTGATGATGACCTTTAGTTTGGATTGAAGGCCGGTTATGCTCTTATTTTAAATAAATAATACATCAGTGGAGAGACTAATTTTATTATTCTGATTTATTATATACCTAGAAGTTGTTGTGTATGCATAGTAAAACTTTATTATGCAGATGTTCGGAGGAACTAAAAGTGACAGAATTTGCTGTGGGCCGTGTGAAGGGTAGGAATGGGAACACTCTGCGCCGACTTTAATTTTTACATCACTTTACCCCCTAGGAAATCAATCCTAATCTGCCATAAACCAGTTTCTGTTTGGTTTCAGTTTGTAACTTCTAGTTTTTTGCACAATTTTTGTTTTGTTTAGATCAATGAAGACCTAGAAAATTTAATACAATACAGACTTACTCAAGGAAAAGTTCTTCTTAAATTAAAACCTGGTGTGATCCCACATAAGTTTGCCTGCCAAGAAGGCAACTTACCCAACTCCTCAAGAAAAAAATTTCTCCCTTGGACT
>JACMZG010000008.1:6628159-6728521 GCA_018340805.1 Microvelia longipes
TTGGAAAATTACATAGTTACAAAAAATTTTTAATTTACAGTTTCACAGATTAAAATATCTTTTAAAATATTTTCAATCGGATTTAATCCGAGGCACCTAAAGGTTGGAGGATATGTTTACAATTTCTATATTTAATATATATATATATATATATATATAGGGTGGCCCTTAAAATGAACTTTCTTTTTTCTTTGCTCCCAACCCTAATTTTGTTCGAATATATTGAAAAAAAAATTCCATAAATATTTTAGCCCGATCGGAGGTGATTAACAGGTGCCGCCGGGCCTTTGAAGTTTTACAGGTGTCAAAATTCGTCAAAATTGTGATTTTCGTGACAAATTTTATTTCTGTGATTTTTAACATTATTTTTAAGTAAAAACAATACTTAATCCACTAATTAAACACTATGAACTTATCATTATGACCTGAAATCATCTTAGTTTGTTCCTAATCTGACATTTAATGGTGGACATATGTATTTATTCTGAAAATTTTTTTAAAAAACATTTTTTTTCTCTACACTGCAAAGTATACTCATATAATATGTTTTTTGTTATCAATTTATTGGCATATTATGTTTTTTGTATACTGTTTTCTATAATTTAAGACCAATAATTGGTTATTTATACCAAAATTAGCAGACCTAATGTGAACATACAAACACTGTCATCCTATCTCGCAGTAGGTGAAAGCTAAGTAATGAGTATAATAGTCCAATTCAGTTTTATGAATTTTCAATTTCTTTTTTGGTTTAAATTTATTTTCAAACAAGCCATCATTGTGACATCTGAAACTTAGTGTGTTACCCCCCTCCCCCCCCCCTTTTTGCTTGACCTTCCCCCCTTTCCTATTATGAAATATAAATTTTATACAATTTTCACAAAAAATGAATAGAATAAAGAAGGCAATAGATAATTTGATAGGTTATTATACATTAGTAATTGACAACTTGTTTACCATACTTTCAGGTAAATAACCTAGTGCTACTTAAGGATTATGATGAGTCAAGGAAAATACCATGCAAGATGGAAGTGATCTAAGGCAGGGGTACTATAATGAATCATTTTATCCCTTGACTTACTTAAAAAAAAGTTCCAGTCTTAGATCAGACAACAAACTGTTACATTCAAATTTTTAATTTCTTTTTAAATCAAGTGTTTGGTTAGGTTGTTTGTTAAGTTATAAAATAACAAGTGAGAGTTTTCGTTCTAACCATTGTTGTTGTCTTCAGAAAAATTCTTCTAAACGACGAGTTTGCTAGCAGTAGTTGTTTTGCTTTTACAGACAGGCTGGATGAATTTATTTGATATTCCATGGTGAGCCGAAAAATCAAATAATCCAGGAGGACATAGATTTTTGCGGATTCAAAGAAATGAAGGGCGACCTGGTGTTATGCTGGGAGTTGACATTAATTAACAGGGCAAATAGAGAACTGCAGAGGCGGAAGGAGAAGAGGTCCGTTGAAAACTCGATGCTTGGAGGATATTGATTGATCTAGTTTGTTTGCGGATTGCTATAAGAACAGAAGCAGTAGTAGCACAGAAGACAGTGAGGGAGTTTCAGATAGCTTGTCTCTGATGCAATTTTCCTTCGTCGTTGGGTTTTAGAGAACTGTTGATTTTTTAATGATCGCAGCAGCAACGTTAGATAGGTGCAAAAGTTAGGGACAGAGATGCTGTTCATGTATTACCACAGCAGAAGCGTTAGGCCATGATGCAAAGGACTTGGTAAATTAAAGAAATTCAATAAACCGTAAACGATCCATTTAAGGATTCTTAGATACAAGGAAATGTTAAAACCTTTAATTGATAGAAATCAGGGTGCTGTTGTGCATTGGGATGGGAAGCTTCATCTAATATTACAAAAGACAATAAGTAGAGAGGTTGGCAGTTCTTATTTCATATGGCGTAAAGACAGATGATAGGAGCTCCGATCATTACCACAGGCAACTGGAGCAGAATAAGCGCAGCAGTCTATAAATGTCTTGAAGAATGAGGACTTCTTGATTCAGTCCAAGCGATGTGTTTTGACACCACGGCATCGAACACCGGTAAGAACAATGGAGCTTGCAGAAATATTGGAAACCTCTTAGAAAAGGATTTTCTATACCCTTGTAGGCAGGTATTGAGGTGGTGTTAAAGGTGTTTTCAATGAATTGGTGGGACCTTTTGGGCCAGATGCTCCACTGTTTTCTAGGTTCAGAAACTCATGGGGTCAGATAGACCCAAAAAAATAGTCTTCTGGTATTGAAGGAGGATGTCCAGAGTTAAGAAGAGATATGCTTGACTTCTTCGTAAAAGTTTAAAAGAAACAATTAAGAGAAGTTACAGGGAGCTAATGGAGCTAGCAGTGATTTTTTTGGAGAGACCCGCCTCGAGGATTGTCATTTAGAAAGCCAGGTGCATTAGCCATGCAAGATGGATGTCGAAGGCGATCTATTGTTTTAAAATTTATTTATTTAGAAAGTGAGTTCAGTTGTCTACCAAAGAAAAATCTTCGATGAGAAAATTAACATTTTTCTTATGGAGCGTGGTATGGTGACACAAGCGGCGTAAGGCCCCATGTCTGACTTGCTTTATTCAATCATTAGTCAATAACGAGGGTATAGATTAAAAATTTGAATGCTGTACTTTTAAAAAAAATTATTAACATTTGTTAATGGTTAATACATTTGGTAAGGGAAGAGGGGGGGGGGATCAAGCAAAGGGGTAACACAAGTGTTCAAATGTCAAAAATTGGCTTGTAGAAAATAAATTTAAACCAAAAAAAAATTGAAATTCATGAACTGAATTTGGACTATTATACTCATTACTTAGCTTTCACCTTCTGCGAGATAGAGATGACAGTGTTTTGTATGTTTCACATTAGATCTGCTAATTTTGGTATAATAACTACATTAATGGTCTTAAATTATAAAACAGTATACAACAACATAATATGTCAATGAATTGATACAAAAAAACATATTATATGAGTTATACTTTGCAGTGTAGAGAAAAAATGTTTTTAAAATTTTTTTCAGAAAATTATATGTCCACCATTAAATTTAAGAATTAAGTACAAACTAAAATGATTTTCAGGTCATAATGGTAAGTTCATAGTGTTTAATTAATGGATGAAGTATTGTTTTTACTAAGAAAATAATGTAAAAAATCACAGAAAAAAATTTTGTCACGAAAATACAATTTTGACGAATTTTGACACTTGTAAAATTCAAAGGCCCGGCGGCACCTGTTAATCACCTCCAATCGGGCTAAAATTTTTATGGAATTTTTTTTTCATATATTCGAACAAATTAAGGGGTTGGGGAGCACAACATTTCTAACATTTTTTTTTCACCCCTAGCAAGGGCCACCTAATATATATTATATTATATATATATTTATATATATTATATTATATATATATTATATATATATATATATATTATTATTATAATTATATATATATTATATATATATATTTAGAACAGAATCAGCCTCAGAACATCTTACGAATGAATCAGGATAAGGCTTAAAAAACACACTCACTCTCTCGTGCCAAGAGAGAAGTGAGTGTGTTTTTATAAGCCTTATCCTGATTCATTCGTAGTTATATTATATATATATAAAATATATATACTATATATATATATATACATATATGTGTGTGGTGTGTGTGTGTGTGTCTAGGTTTTCGAAACCTATTTTTTGTGATGAGAGACCTCTATATGGCTTTTGGCCACACACACAGATCTAACTCCTGCCATATGAGCTACCTAAATTATTTGTGAATTTTTTAAATAAAAATCTCTAAAAATATAAAAAAATGATACTACTGTAATATGATGAATCATATCACAGATGTATCATATCACTACTGTATATGATGTATGAATGATATACTGTGTTAGTACTTAACACAGTACTACAATAACCATTATAATATGCTGATTACAGAGACCATTCAAAAGTCTAATGAAAAAGGGAAGGTAAAACCAACGTTTATAGAGTCTGGACTCTGTGTCGAAAGAAAGGATGTTTTAAGAGACACGCCTTGTGAACAAGCCAGGAGATCGAAACTGATTAAAAAATTAGAAATAGAGGAAACTATAGTTGATGACGATGTCGCGGCCAGAGCTGATAAAAGTGGAAAGAAAAAGAAAGGATCAGAAAACAGGCGGGAGAAAGGTAAAAAGGTTGGAGAAATGAGAAAAGGATCATCAGCAAAACAAAAAAACAAATCATCCCGTCACAGCACCAAGTCTGCTGAAAGTTTACGTGGAGTTTCATCTCGTAATCCTCAAATGCAACTCAAAAATGCAATTGATAAGAAATTAATTGATTCTGTCACTGTAGACAGTTCTGAACGACAAGAAGAACTCGAGATTTCAGTGGAAATCTCAAATGACAATGATAGTTATTTGTTCAGGTACACAAGTACGCCCATTGAAAATGCTTCTTGTAGCTTCTTATTGTATACAAAGAAGATTATTTATGACGAGTTCATGCATATACAGCAACTAGCGGAGGTATTTTTATTCCTTAAGTATAAGTTATAAGTATAAAAAAAACCCTTCAAAGTGCTTGCTTTGCAAGAATTTATATTCTTGCAATATTTATATTCTCTTTAAATATATTCTTTAGTATAATAAATAATAATATTAATAATAATAAATAAATATTTAACCCGACTATATAACTATAACAGTGACAAAGACAACAACGAATAAGATAAAACCTGAAATACCTTGGTTTAATCCGGCTTTCAGGTTCACCGATGAAAATCGAGTTTAAGAACATAATAATAATAATAAATAAATAATATTCTTTAAATATGTATTAAAGAATTATATTCTCTTTAAAAGTTAAATAAATGGAATATAAGTTTCTTCAGTGCCTTATTTTAGCGCATAGCTTAAAAATAAACATAAAACTCAACGGCTCTTTACGCTTATCATTTTTTGTTTATCAGTTACTTATCAGTTAGAGCATATATAAAAGTATAATTCAATACTTTAGGCTTTCTTTTATGTAATTCTTAGTCAGTACATAATTTTAGAGCATAATAACATAATATTCTAGGGTCGACTTCGCTCGCCTTTATGTATTAGTTTTTACTACAATTTTTTAGAACAGATCAATGATAAAATATAATATCTAGAGCTTGTATCACTCGTCTTTGTGATTTTGTTTGTCAGTACCTAATTTTACAGCAATGATTTTAAAATTTAACATATATTCTTGAGCTCGCTCTGCAGTAACTAATTTAGAGCATAGATAAAAAAATATAATATAATATTTTAGGCTCGTTTTCCTCACTTTTGTGTAATTCTAATCGGTGCCTGACTTAGTATATATACTGTGCATTGATTAGTATATAACATAATATTTTAGGGCTAGCTGACGCCTCGCCTTGATTATTTTATATATTATATATATATATATATATATATATATTATATATATATTATAATATATATATATTATCATATATATATATATATACATATATATAATATATATATATATATATATATATATATATTATATATATATATATTTATATATTATATAATTATATTATATATATATATACATATATATCTGCCTCGTGATCGTAAAGGCTTTCGATTTCGACCGGAGGAAAGGGGTTCGCAGCCCGGGCTATGCTAAATTTTATGAATAGTATTTGTATTAAAAAAAAGATTTCGCCAACTTTGATTAATTCTTAGGTTGTAGTAATGACCCACCTTGAGGTGGTTCCGCAGGTGTGGATACCGATGGCCGAAAGGCCCTAAAAGGCATTTATTTATATATATTTATATATATTATATTATATATTATTATTATATTATATCTATTAATACTACTAATATTGCTTTATTGTGTATTTTGCTAGAGCGTTAAACTTGTTACAAAAAATCGCTCCCGCTGTAGTTGTCCTATTCGGAAAATATTTATTTTATGACTTCATTAACCTGCAAAAATTTCAAAAAACGCTGAAACATGATCCGATTAGATCGAGATTTGGCACGCATGTAGCTATGTAAAAGACTTACATATGTGCTTCATATGCTTATTATCGTTTGGTTGGCTACCTTGCGCAGCCTGTAAACTCCAGATTGTCGCCCTCATTGTCATTCTAATAGGAGATTACAAGGCACATAATCTCTTTAACGTTAGCTCGGAAACAAAGGCTCCTATTTTTCTCATGTTAAGCCCTCCTGCGCTAGACGTTTAACGTTGATTGAGCCATTTATGAAAACCACTATGGGACAAAGGCAATGGAAATTCATCGGTACTAAATATCAATAAGTTTCCTAATACATAATTTTAATCTTTTTTCAAACAGTCTTTACTAAAAATAAATTGTTATAAAAAAAACAAGTAAAGTGATAAAATAACAGATTAATCTAAATTCTAAGTTCACGGTTGTTTAACTCTATTGCTCTAAGGTCGTTTTTCTTAGTACAAACACTAAGCGTATAAACAGAAATTTTATCTAGTTCACTATATAATTACATGGTATATAAATTCTATATGGTTTGATAGATGTTGTTTTGTTAAGTTAAATTACAAGACAATCATTCACAACACAGTAGGCTCTCTGCCTTAGCGTGGACAAGTTCCTGATTTATCACAGAGCAGCTGTCACAGTTTTTATTGACGGTGTCAATGGTTCATATTTTAATCTTAGTTCCTTATAGATTTAACCGTCATGTTTAATTATTAATTTGTTATGTGTGCTTAATAATTTTATGTAATATGGAATAATAATAAAAAAAAAAAAAAACGCGGATTCCGCCCAATTCGTTGGGAGGGGCGATTATTGAGGGCTTGTATTAACTTAATAATTTTGCACGTGAGTGCAGGTGCTATATGACCTTCTTTAGTGTCTCCCCTTAGACAGATAAGACTGGTTAAACCCCTTAGATTTTTGGTTCTATCGTTAATCTTTATATAATTTATCTCATAGTAAGCTCTTACCTGGGGGCTTTAGTTGGGGTCGAATAGAAGGAAAGCAAGATATGGATCTTAATAGGAGTAACAATTTTAAAGAAGGTCTCTGAGAACCTTCTTCAGACGTAATTTTCCAACACGGAAACATTAACATATTTATTTATGTTCAATGTAACGGGCTATTTAGCCCAATTTACATTTATATACACATAAAACACTTAAAATACTTATATTAAGTAAGAATATTTTTTTTTTTTTTTTGATTTTTTTTCCAACTTTTAATATATAAATAATCACACATTCCTATAATTAATATCTTATATATGTATAACATGCCACTTCTTTAGATTAGATGATCTTCCTACGCTTCTAATGAATTATTAGTAAATGATCAAAGAAATAGGGTACATAAACTAGAGAAGTGATAACATCATATTATATAAATTATGACATTAATATTGGTGATCATATTGGTTGTTGTGATTACTGATGGCTCGGGAAACTTCTTATTAAGTCTATATATTATATATATTATATATATATATATTTTATTATATTTTATAATTATATTAATATATATATATATTTATTACATTATTATATTTATATATTATTAATATTTATTATTATATTTTATTTATATATATATATATTATATATAATACTATATATTTATATATATATATATATATATATTATATATATTTATATATATATATTATAAATATATATAATTATTTTTAGTTGATTAGATTGAATTGTGGGTGTCAGAATGAGAAAGTTGAAAGGTTCTAATTGTAAGTAGTGACTCCCCTGGACGACATGGTCCTGTCCAGGGTTTAGAGGGCCTTTATAGAACAGAACTGATAAGAACTTTGTTTTGTTTGGCAGAAGTTTTACATGTTTGAAATGAAAGAAAGCAAGGATTGTAGCCCAGAAAAAGATTTCAGGAATTTTACCAACAACATAGTGAAAAGATTAAGAGTTCTCAATATTGAATGCGAACAAGCCTGGATATTAATAGTTCACGGTAACCAATAGCCTGAATCTTTTCTAGAATAACCATCTTGCCTTAGAATAATACTATATATAGAAGAGCACTACTGATAACACGAAAGCGTTCACTGGTGCACCTAAGTAATGCTGCCACCCTACAATATACATTCTAACAAAAAAAGTTGGCAATACTTCCGGTTGCTGAATTATTATGTTCTATTATTAATTAATGATTGATTATTCATAAAATACTAATATAATATCGGTGCATTACAATATTTAAAGCATTTTAAATCTGTAGTTTAACGTATTTATTAAAAAATTATATATAAAAAATAGTCCTCGTCAACTAAATGTAGTATTCTTGTATTCCGCCACCTTTTGCCATCTAAAGACCAGTTTTATTAAATACTCAGCAGGTGTTTTAAGTTATTATTATTGTTCTTTACGATCTTTCTTCATTAGATATTTATGATAAATATTTTAAAATAATGTTTTGTTGTCAGGTTGGCAGCATACTTAGTGCAAATCAACCGGCTTTCGTGTTATCAGTGAATTACATTGTGTTTACGGCCCTGTGCTCCTTCTATGTATAGTATTATTCCAAGATCTTTGCTGTAGAGTATCTTCTATGTTTTGATATACCCGATTAGTTATAAAGAATAAGATAAATTAATCGAGTCCGCAGGAACATGGAACCTGTTTATGAAAATGTGTTTGCTAATGATTTCAAACTGTTAAGGTTAAGTTACAACAATGTAAGCAGCGCCTCAGTAGTTAGTCAGTAGTAGTAGTAGCATGTTTCGGCTGAAAGCCAACCACAGCATTTGCACTATTATTTGCACCGTTTCTTAAAACACAATCTCCTCTTTGGCCAAAACTGTAACGTGGACGAACTCTAGATAAGATAATATTATATTTAATTGTTCAAAGTATTCAATTCAGAGAACATCATTGTTAAATAGTTTGCACCGTTGTAAAATAATTCAGCCTTTCAATTATCAAACAGTTCTTGCGTCTAACTCATTTTAGTTTATAAATACATATATTCTTTTTAAGAGAAGGCAAATATAAAATTTGAAAAAAAACAAAAAATTCAAAACAAAACAAAAAAAAAAAAAACCTAAAATCTTATTTTTTACATTCTGTTTTTAACTTTGATAAACATAAAGGAGATAATAATTTATTCATAATTTATTCTTACTTGTAAATTTACTAAGTTATGAATGATAATTTAAAAAAACAAACGCGATGCTTTTATGGCTGTATGATCATCAGGTCAATGCCAATAATAATAATAATAATAATAAAAGTTTATTATTATTAGCAATAATTAAATTGCTTAAAGTCCAGCAGTGTTCAGCAACAGGTTCTACGTCTGCGCAGCTGTTGCTTAAACAGTCATACTGTCGCACGAACATGATACTTGTTGCTCAAACAGTCTTACTATTACTCAAACAGGCCCTGTTCAAATAACTAACTAGTATAAAATGATTTAGTAGTAAACGTTTGCAGATGCTTTGTGCTTACTTAGAGCGATGCAAGGTATTACAGAGGACAGGATACTGCAGGACTTCCTCAGCATCAAGGAAAAGTGGAAGTGCGTCATGAGCAGACTGTGCTGTGAATCCGACGTAGCACTGGAGGAAGCAGTGCTACACAAGTGCTATCAAGCACTTGAGATATGTGATAAGCATGAATTGGTTTCCTGCTGTCGTGATGAGCAAGTTTCTATCTCTAGAGACGTCGAGAATCACTGTTATCAGCACGTTAACGACATCAAGAACATTTGGGCTCAGTTTACTGTAAGTCATCGTACTAAAGTGATGTAGAAATTCATTCAGTAGGGGTGGGGCGGAAGACACAGTGGTCTAATTCCCTGGTTTTAGGTGGTCTTAAAAAAACAGGGATTAGTTGCATAAACTACCGCACCGAGCGCTAGTTTTCACCTTGTACGCTTATCACTATTGTTATCAGTTTTAAATCAAGACTTCTATTTATGTATATAAAAAATGTAAACAAGACAATTTTTATCTTATTCAATAACTTTTTTTTCTTTTTTAGCTGTTTATAAGATAATTTTTTTAGAAAATAGTATAACGTGTGTTACGAAAGTTGTGTTACAATGAGACAACGAAGACGTAAATTAAATTTATAATTTCCCGGTTTGATGTTTGTTTACAAACATTTTTGATGTTTTGTTTACAAACGTTTTGATGTTTGTCTACAAATCATGGTTTTTTTTTTGTTTTTTTTTTGGCATTGGTCGACTTGGACCATACAGCCATATAATATATAATTTATTTATACTTGCTCAAAAATTTTGTTATTTCTTCTTGGTGTTTATGTTTGAACACTTGATAAATATTTTATTATTTCCAATTATTTTATTGGATTTTAATTATTAAATGATAGTATGGATATTGTTTATTTATTTATTGTTTTATTTTTATTTATTTATTTTTTTTATATTATAATTTACCTAAATTTTTATTTTTTGCTTAAAAGCAAAAAGGTATAGTTTTTTATAAACGTTTATAGATTTTGTAGCAATTCGTGACAAATCATGGTTATCACGATATCAGATCTACTTAAAATTAACACAGCGTATATATTTTTATAACATTTTATGAAAATTATACCTTTAAAATAATTAATACAATTTTTAACATTGTTAAAGACCCTTTTAAATAATTTTAATCTTGGAATTGAAGAAATAATTATTTTATTTATAGGGTACAAGGTGAATCGACCTGCTAATAGTGGAGAAAGGGTGAACTTAAGGCAGGTCCATCTAAAGCAGCTTATTCAGGGGGAGTTAGACCACTGTATCCCGCGCCCCCACCCCTACTGTATGAATTTCTACATCACTTTACATCGTACCATAACCCAGGCCTGTTTCCTGAAACATTGAAAACCTGGTTGTTGTCACCTTATTAACCTGATTTGCTAAGTCAGCAAAATTGTAAAATTAGAGATTTTTGTGTCCCAACCCTTATCTGTACCCCTTGGGGTGAAGTCTTTTATAACAGCTTATTCGTATATTTAGAGAGATTTTTTCCGACGACTTTATCTCCTACCCCTCATTCCTCTTCTTAACATGATTTTTACCTCTCTTTAGTTCTTCTCCTCATCTATCCCTTTCTTCTTACCCACTATTTTACCTCTCTTATTACCCTCTCCCTATTTTTACTTCCCTCTATACCCCACCCCTTGAACTAAGTAGGAAAGTATCTAAATAGAACTTGTTCTATTTAATTTAATAACTTGCTGATTATTTCAGAGCGAAATGAAAGACAAGTATTCAGTTTTCCGGACGGACCTAAACGAGTTCTCGAACAAATCCTTACAACTTAGAAACGCTCTAATTGAAAATGACGTTATAACTACTTTTTTGGTTGGAATTAAGAAATTCTCATTAAGATATAACAACAGGTCTAAAGCATTGCTTGATTCGTGTAAGTTATGCAATAAGAAGTATTTTAGCTTATAAAAACAATAGAAAGTAGAGAACACTTAAGAAGACTTGTCTAAACTTTTGGGAGACAGTATTTTAACTCGCTAGTCTAGGTATGTCCCTAGCATTTGATAGTAAAATTTTTACAGGAGCAGATGCCAGTCCTTGAATACGGATTCTAGATCGACTCGACTAACTTCCCTGCTTAACATCTATACAAAAATTCTACAAGAAATTTGCCAATTGGAGGCAAGTTAAAACTTGATTGGCCAATTTATGACCCTTTTAGCTTTGTTACAGACGGAAAAATGTTTACGATACTGCAACTTAAAAACTAGAATTTAAGGCTTATTTCTTGTTGTCAGATAAAGAAAATGAAATTGAAACTGACAGTGAAGATAACGAAGATGGGTCGGAAATAGGTAAAGTGAAACGGCTTCGGTTCCTGACGATGCTTATTCTCACTCTGATAGAAAACATCGAAGCTTATTACTCTGACAAAGAACTGGAACATGAGAGCAAATGCTCCTCTCAGTCTGTCGTAAGTTACAATCTATTGACGATATCTATGTCTAGTAAATAAAGGTGTCAGAACTTTGTAAAGCTCACATTGCAACTTGGATTTATGCTCTAGCATCAACACTTGCTACTTTACTTCATAACATGTTATGGATAGGAAGAGGTAAAAATGTTCTAAAAATGTTCTAACCACACTGGTTAAATGTTTTGCCACTACGAAGCATGGACTATACAAAACATGAAAAAACTGGACTGCGAATCATGGTTCATCCAGCATCTGCTCGACAGCTGAGAATGGGTTCGAATACTGGACCAGCGGTCCAGTATTCTGGTCGAGAATCTAAATAGGGCTCCCATCTGGTCCAGCTTCTATTCGAGAGCTAAGATTGAGCTCGTAGGTTAACCTGTTTTTGGCCGAGAGCCAAAAATAGGCTCGTAGTAGGTATAACTTTTGATCGAGAGCCACGAATGGGCTCGTGGTTGATCCAGCTTCAATGTAACAAGCAAAATGCAATGCTACATCTGGGAACTGTTCCATCATTTGACATTCGTCATCGATGATGGCTCGACATAATGTCATGTTCCACTCTGTTTCGTTACGTCTAACTCATCAGGGCGCCGACAGAGCCTGAACTCACTCTGATCTTCAATTAATTCCGAAGAATATAATGTGAAGTACTTACCAGAGACGAGCGGTGCTCTCTTACCGCCATCATGCATCATGCATGGCAAGCAAAACATATATCATTTGATACTACCGAGTTTAGCAAAACATGAATAGTTAACACAATATAATTGTGCGAGAGACACTAGGTGTTTTGCTTGTTTTTGCACATTTTGCTTGTTACATTTCCTAGGGAAATGTAACAAGCAAAATGCAATGCTACATCTGGGAACTGTTCCATCATTTGACATTCGTCATCATTGATTGCTCGACATAATGTCATGTCCCACTCTGTTTCGTTACGTCTAATTCATTGTCTATGATGACGAATGTCAAATGATGGAACAGTTCCCAGATGTAGCATTGCATTTTGCTTGTTACATTTCCCAGGTGTCTCTCGCACAATTTATTGGGTCAAGTTTTAACTACTAAACAATCTGGCAGAGATCTGCAAGCCAGGTAAATATCCTTCAGGATGCTTGTTTTGTTGCTCTTCGCATCTGTTTCTTGCTCATATTATGGCTATGGCTTATAGTAGGAGCAGTAGCACTTCTACGTCAATGTTTTTCTCAAGCAATTTAAAAACTAGTATTAACTGTGCTTCGTGTGTGTGTGCATAAGATAATGTGCAGAGCGTATTAAGCTAAGAGGCTTAGGGAACATGATTTTTTTTCAATTGAAAGTTTGAGGAAAATATACTTACAAGTAAAACTGCTACAGCTTGGAGTAAATAGTATAAACAATAACTTGAGCCAGATTTTGAATGTGGAGCCATAAAGCAATCATGCCAAAGGTTGACCCGGAATGCAGATCTCAAGCTTAAATTTTATCACCTTATGTTCTATCACGAATCAAATAATGTTTATTCCTCTAAACCAGTAAATTCAATTTGTCGTTGGCGGACCAACCAGTCTCGTAAAAGCCAGACCCTAAACCAGTTCTAAGAGCCAGAGGGGACCCATTGCATTTTTGAGACGGGGTTTTATTCTTAAATAAAGTCTGACATTCGAATGCTAATGTCTGATGTGTTCTTTGCAAAGTAGAAAAAGAATGTAGCATACAAAACTTAATATAAACGTTAGTAATGATTAGTTGATATTACAGATGTTTCCCGAAGTGGCGACGACGAATAAAATGGATTTCCTGCACGAGAGGAACTTGTTGATAGAGGTAATGACCGTTCCAGTCTCAATACTGGATTTATATATCTTTTTTTTTTGACACTTTATATTGAATAATACAACAACAATTATTGTTACAAGTATTAAGGGTTAGCATAGTTTCGTTGACTTGAGAGGCTGGTAAGAGAAACAATCCACTGATTGCACTCTGACGGGTGACTTTTATCTCAAGTGGATAATTTTACAAATAATGGAATCCTACTCACGCGACTTAAGGAGAATTGTTAGAAAAATGATAATATGATACTGATGATGAAACAAAGTAAAATCTCACTTTTGAGACGATATGTTAAGGGTAATTGTACGAAAGAATTCAAGTCCCAGTGCTTAGAAGGATTACTTCTATTAAAGAATTTATACATTTTATTGTAGTATTGGGCAGTAGGATCACAATGAATTAATATTTCTAATGAGCATATAATATAAGCATATTTCTAAGATCTCATATAGAACTGGCTAATTTAAATATATTTCCTGATACATTACAAGGTGAGAATTCCTGTCATCCCAGTTATCAAAATTTCATTCACACATTGCCATACGTCTTAATTCCCAAATATTTGTACTCCCTTTAGTAATAATAAATACCAAAGAGTAATTAGATAATGATACAGAGGCCAAGCTGAGGTAGGTGTATGTATACGTGTCAGAAATGTTTCCTTTCTTGCCTTGTTCCCTTTTGATTGGTTGATTAAATAAACTAATCAAATTTAAATATTCTATTCTTCCCAGTTTGGCTAGTTAATTTAAATTTCCTGATTAATTTATGATTAACCAATCAGATGTTAACAACAACTTTTCTTTACGATTGGCTAATCAATAGCCAATTGCGAAGAAGATTTAAATTTAAATAAAATATTACTTCCTTATTGGTTCATTGAATAACCAAACAAATTTATATAAACATTTCCTTCCTGATCAAGAATTTATTTCTTTAATAGCAACTATATTGTAGCTCTATTGATGTCTAAAAATGTTTACTAATATTATTGAATAAGATTGAAATAGATTTTAAAAATGACCTAGTTGTTAGTATTTAGCTTGTGGGAGCCTCCATGAACTGTAACACTTTGCTTATGAATACTTGTTGATGAGGTGTCAGTGATTCTTGTTTTATTTTACTTAATTTTTCTAAGGAAATGAGATAGGTGTCATGGAGGAAGTCGAACACTTTGAATAAGCAAACAAAGTCCAACTTGGAACCCTAACCACGAGTCCAAGTGCCTCATTATTGTTAAAGGCAATTAGTCTTATTTATTTATTGTAGAGCTTAACTTTTATTTATTTAATGTAGATCTTAATCAAACATCATTAGCTCCACTCAACTCGTGTAATAATAACAAAGCAAGATAATAGTTATTTATGTCATAAGGCTGAGAAGTGTGTCTTTATGTCACGGCAATTAGATTTACATAAAGACATTCTCAGCCGGATGGCATACACTATTTTTTTTTGAGGTAGCACTCATTAAATAAACTGCGCTATATACTTAATTGAAAAAAAAACTAACGTAAAAAAATAAATACATGTTTAATTATAATGAAAAATAAACAAACAAATGACAAATAAATACCTGTTTACAATTCATCCATAGCTTGACACTTTTACTCAAAAATGTAAAAGCTTTACAAATAAACACACACAAATTGTCAATTAGAACACCTTTTAAAAACGAAAAAAAAAGTCTACGAACAAAAACAGAAACAAAATGAACGTTTTTAAAGAAATATCATGAAGGTTTTACACAGATTGTTTTTTTTTAACACGCTACATTACAGTAATGGTGGCAATATATGAATTACTTTTACGTCCTAGGAGTTTTTTTACATTTATTATTGTCCTCGGAGGTGAAAAGTACTAAATAACCTCCTATAACAATAATGATTGGCTTCTCATCCTGAAAACGGTCCAATAAAGAGCTCAATTACGTACTACCTCAAAAAAAATATTTTATTTATATTGGAATTTTTAGGGAATAATGGCATTTTACTCCCAAAGTGCATACAAGATTTTATCTCCACTCGTCGACATTGAAAATAAAGTAAGAATTAAAGTGATGTAGAAATTCATACAGTAGGGGTGGGGGTGCGGGACACAGTGGTCTAACTCCCCCGAAATAAGCTGCTTTAGATGGACCTGCCCTGAGTTCACCCTTTCTCCGCTAGTGGCGGGTCAGTTCACCTTGTTCCCTATTTATAAAATAATTATTTCTTCAATTCTAAGGTTAAAATTATTTAAAAGGGTCTTTAACAATGTTAAAAATTGTATTAATTATTTTAAAGGAATAATTTTCATAAAATGTTATAAAAATATAAACGCTGTGTTAATTTTAAGTAGACCTGATATCGTGATAACCATGATTTGTAGACAAACATAAAAAATGTTTGTAAACAAACATCAAACCGGGAAATTATAAATTTAATTTACGTCTTCGTTGTCTCATTATAACACACCTTTCGTAACACACGTTATCCTATTTTCTAAAAAATTATCTTATAAGCTACTAAAAAAGAAAAAAAGTTAATGAATAAGATAAAAATTGTCTTGTTTACATTTTTTATAAACATAAATAGAAGTATCGATTTAAACTGATAACAATAGTGATAAGAGAACAAGGTGAAAACTAGCGCTCGGTGCGGTAGTTGATGCAACTAATCTCAGTTTTTTTCGGAGCCACCTAAAACCAGGGAGTTAGACCACTGTGTCCCCCCGCCCCGACCCCAACTGTATGAATTTCTACATCACTTTAGTAAGAATGTTTTTTTTCATTTCTTTTTTCAACTGAAAATTATCTTACCTTTACCATAAGAAACTCGTCATTAGGTGAATTATGCAAAAAATCTTCAACTTGGTTCTTAGTAAAAACATTCGCTTTCTTTGCAACATAACCTTTGTTTTTCTTCTTAATAATGCTATCCTCTCACATGCGAAGATGATTTGATTATTGAATACAGCGACCACAGACTTGAAGCTTGTTTTGTTTATCATTCATTATTAAAATACACAAGCAATGCATTTTCACTTACTTGCTGTATATTATGATCATGACACCAACTTTTAAAATTGTTACATGCTTTGTCATATATCTTTTTCGATTTCTTTGGTAACAAGTTTTCTTTTACCAAGTTCGCTTCAATAGCAATGTCAGGAGGTGTATTGTTAAAAAGTTGGTCCATATCGCACACAATATTAACTGATATAATTGGAATATTAGAGTAGAATATCAGAGCAGTTATAAGTAATATTTCAATCTAATTATTAAAGCTTAAGACAGTTTAAACAGTTAAATCTAAGGTTTTAAACTAAAAAACTTTTATTTAATGATATTTTGTCGAAAAAAAACAATGAGTATGCAAATCTTAAAGTGATTTAAAAAAATCAGGATAGCCAACTTATTTTTTTTTACTTTTAAATAAAGAACTAGTTTTTATTTTTTAAATTTTTTATTCTTATATTTTATGCACTACACTAGTTCTACTTAAAATGATTGTTAATGTTATTCTTTTTTTCATACATCTTATTATTGTATATCTTCTTATTTATAGGTATCTTAGTTTTTAAATAAAAATAATTATATATTATTCAGTTTGCGATTATTAAGTTAAGTTGGCAACTGGTACTTTTTACTCCCTTGGGAGTCAAAAGTGTTTTTTATCTATAAATTATTATAGATAAAAAATATCTATAAGAAAACTTAGCTCACATATAAAACCAAATCATATGGTCTACCTCATATTCTACCTGAGATCAAGTTAGAACTTTTTTTACAGCTCAAGTACCTAATATTATAGTAGAGTTGAAATCATTCAACTTTAAAGGTATAAGCTTTGTATCATCTGTCAACCCTGTATCTGATTCATCCTTTAAGCACCACAAGGTTGAGGCCTCCTTAACCTTCTCCTAATAACATCAATGATTCTACTTTTCATCCACCGAAGAAGACTTAACGTCCTAAAGACTATTCAAGCAACTTCAAGCAACAGCTCAGCCTTAACCAATAATCAGGAATCAACCTTATAAGGATGGAGGAAGGAGTTAACACACCAAATATTGATGATCAGGACGGAACTAGCTTATCAGTATTTATTATAATAAAATACCAGACAGGGCGTCTCGCGCCAGTCTAGTTTCTAGTTACTTCTTTTAGAGTAATTACCAGTTAATTAGAAGTAAAATCATTAATTGTAAGTTATATTATTGTATTAAATAAATATTTGTAATTTAAAAACTTAAAATGTTAAACCTAATTGTTATTCGTATATATATTATTCTCAGATAAAACCCCTTGAATCAAATCAGCGAAGACAGTAACCCATATGGAATCACGTAAACTCTATCATCTTGATCTAACTTGATTTTACTTGACTTGATTTCAGGAAATAGTAAAAACAATGAAAGGGAAAGTTCGGTGCTTCAAGGAAATGTGCTGCGATCAGATAGGAGTGACAGAGGCCTGGCTGGCTCAAACCAGAAATTGCCTCATATAGTTAACAATTAAACTAATATTGCACTTCAACAACTTTGTATTTATTTACTTTTTGACCTGTACAAAACTGTACGGTTTCCTAATTTATGAGAAAGCACATAGAAAATAAATCGGGTACGGGGTACCTCGGCACTTTTCATCACATCGGATTCGCTAAGCTCATCCTCCCTACTTCAGACTCGTCCTCAGAATATACAATTCGCCAAATTTATACGGCATGGATTTGTAGTAAATACATACGTTTCATTACCAGTGGTCACCCGTCCATACACTGACCACGCTTGATGATGACAAATTTTAAGCATTATGCCTTTGAAAGGCACTGTCATAAAATAATCTTAATCCATCAACAATACATTCTGCCATCATTTATCTCTACCTCGGAGGAACTAGAATCTTTTAACTTTCTGATCCAGTGATCTTACACTAGATCAACTTCTTTCACATTTTTTGCTGAAATTCGTCATATCAACCTTTTTCTTTCATCTCATATCGTCATCACGACTGTGATGACGATATGAGATGAAATATGAGAGAAAAATAGATATATAGTAGGTCGCAAGCGTCCTAGAAGACCGCCCGTGCCTTCAGCTCTGTCACTCGTCATAGGCGAGGAGACGTGCGAGGGCGACAGGAAGCTTAGGCCCTGAGCGCCACTTCCCACGTCGGTGCTGTCCGGGCCGTGGCAGCGTCCGCGATACTACGGCCGCAAAAGCAGAACTGACATATAAATGTCACGGCAGGCCTCCGGGGTTCACGCAACCCCGACTCCTACCTAGACCTGAAGGGGAGCTCGGGTTCACTCCCTCGGGAGGTCCTCGGACGCTGACGGCTGTCACTGGATTTTTGAAGGGTTACCCTTGGCTTGCCTCGTGCGAGCTCGGGGTTGCCTGCAAGACCCACACTTATCTGGTTGATCCTACGCAGTAGTCATATGCTTGTCTCAAAGCTTAAGCCATGCAATAAGTCTCAGTGCAAACTTAATTAAAGTGAATCCGCAAAAAGCTTATTAAATCAGCTATGGTTTACTGGCGCATCATTCCTTTATGGATAACTGTGGTAATTCTTGTGTAATACATGCAATACATGTCCTGTTTAGTAATGGTAAGGACGCTTTTATTTTGCGGAAGTAAGGGATAAAATCAAATGAATTCCTAGGGACACGGCTGTTGGACCAGATGGAATCAGAAAAGAGGGTCTGACGAAGAATTAATCCATTAGTTCCCTCTTGGCTAAGATATTTATGTTACTATTTGTAACTGGGAACTATCCTTAAAGGTGGTGTCTGAATAGAACAGTTTTGATTCCTAAGGTGGAAAAGGATCCATCAGTAGTTTGGAATACTCGCCCTATTACTATAGGTTTTCTTCTAGCTAGAATGTTCTAGGACTTGATCTGTAGCAGACTTATGCCCACAATAGGGCTAAGCCAGAGGCAGAAATCTGTGAATGGAACCTTTAAGAATTGTTTCCTACTTGATCAGGCAATCTCTTCAGCCAAAAAGGCTAGGAAAGAACTAGGGCTCTTTTTCATTGACATCAAGCGTTTTTTGACACTGTGCCACATGAGGCAATCAGAAAAGCCTTGGTTTATGGCCATAATATAGATATAATCTTTAGGTTAATGGCTAATTATAGTAGAATTGGAACATTCGTAAAGTCCATTACCGGTGATGTCAGTGTTAATTTACTCAAGGGAGTTATTCAGGGCGGTCCTTCTTCTCGGCAGAAGGGTTGCTCCCCAAACTGTGCCGTCAATGTGGAGAGCACCCGGAGACCCTTAACCATGTGCTCTCGTCTTGTAGTAGTAATCGCAATAAGATTATTAAGCGCCATAAAGTTATATTATATATATATATATATATATATATATATAATATATATATATATATATATATATATATATATATATATATATCGAAGAATCAGCTACCGTCGATACTTGCTGTTGGATATAAATATCCCTGGACCGGTTTCGGCATAACGCCATCATCAGCAGCGGGGCAACACTCGAGCTCTCAACTAATAAAGTTAAATCAGTGATTAACTTCTAGTCTCAATGAGCACGACGAGCCCTCTGAAGATAAGGGAGGGCCTTTCCTACTTCCTCCTTATCTTCAGAGGGCTCGTCGTGCTCATTGAGACTAGAAGTTAATCACTGATTTAACTTTATTAGTTGAGAGCTCGAGTGTTGCCCCGCCTGCTGATGATGGCGTTATGCCGAAACCGGTCCAGGGATATTTATATCCAACAGCAAGTATCGACGGTAGCTGATTCTTCGATTGCTTCTTCAACTTGCGGTAAATATAACCTTTTTAATTAATATATATATATATATATATATATATATATATATATATATATATATATATATAATATAATATCTGCATCAGTCAAAGGTGGTATACATAGTTTGGTTGGGAGTATAACTCTAAAAACTGAATCCTTAAGACCCGGTAATATTAAAGGTATTTCTTCTTGACCTATTTTCATAATTTGTTCTTTGGTATATACTACCAGCCCATACTTGCTCATGAAGCTCATATACTTACATACTTATGCTCATATACCTACTTACATACATACTGCTCATAAATATAAGATGAACTCGTCTAATATGTCCTCAACCAGGATTCGATGACAAAAAATAGCGTTGCCAATTTGCACATCTGCCAATGCCTCGCCATGTAGAGGTAACACTTCACCCCATACAGTTTTCAACTTACTTCCTTTTTAACTATGCGTCAAGTATCTTTCAGGCAATATACCTGCCCTAATTTTCGTAGCGTTTGTACCTTTGCCCATATTTAGGTTTAATTTATGCCCTACTACTTTACCTTCTAGTACAAAGCTATTATCATTACTCTCTATCCGGGATATCTATATCTTTTTGGAGCCAATATCAGAGTGGATAGTCAGCGGTGGCTGATTACTGCTGAACCCTCTTAGTTTCCCTTCTTTCCTTTTCCATATTCTTCTACGATATATTGGACAACCTGCCCTAAAATGCTCAACTGACCCCAGCATCGGTAGTGTTGGCGATCCTTGTGATGTTGAAGTCAATCCTCTGTCCGAAGACATAGGAAGTAGCGATGGGCGGTATTAAAAATACTGACTGACTTTAAGGAATTAATAAAATAAACTTTATCTCCAGACGTCGACATTGAAAATAAAGTAAGAATGTTTTTTTTTCATTTCTTTTTTTAAAGATTTTTTAACTGAAAATTATCTTACCTTTAAGAAACTCGTTGTTAGGTGAATTATGCTAAAAATCTTCAAATTGGTTCTTAGTAAAAACATTCACTTTCTTTGCATCATAACCTTCGTTTTAGCGAATTTTCATAATGAAAATGACGCTTATGAGGTTGTTCGGATGACGGAAGTTGAGGGTGGGAGTGAGCGAATCGGTTCCTATTGGCTTTCCTGATAACAAAAATATATGTCCGAAAAAAGTTTATATATATATGTATATATATATATATATATATATATATATATATATATATATATATATATATATATATATATATATAGTATGTAAAGAGTTTCTACCCTTTCGTATGGCGAACGATAACTCTCGAAGGCGTTCTCAAATTGAAACGAAACTTTGCAAATCGCGAGATGTTGAGGAGGTTACGAGGCCTATTGTTTATAAAATCATTATGACGTCATCAACCAAAGTTATGACGTCATGAAAAAAAAATTTTTTTGAAACTTGAAATGGCTTTAAAACAAGGTATTTCGTATTTAGGTAGACGGCTAGCTGAATCGATTAAGACCAATTTCAGCTCAATCGAACCATCACAAATGGCGCAAACGGTATACATATATATATAATCTTGTATATATGTATACGTCTAGGTCAAAGACTCGTACGATATCTGTTGGGTTCAGTAGTGTTAGAGGGTGGGGATATAGTATATTAGAGGAGCCTCTACCTCTTGCTCCATCCTGGTAAGCCTACTGTCCCAGAGAGACAGGACAAAAATGGCTTCCACTAATCCACGCCGAGCTAAGCAGGCCTGTAAAGAGGAAGAACCTCGAAGTAGTCTTTATATGGTCGAAGTGATTCTAAAACGATTGCGACCGGTTTCAGCTCAATCGGACAATCCTAAGTGACGAAAACGGTATTTTTATTTTAAAAAATCATAAATATATTTTTTTCAACCTAAAGGTTATACTCAAATAAACAATTTGTTTACAAAACAAATTTGACATTTTTCTTTAAATTGTATAAACAATCATAAATGTGTGTGAGAGTTAATACCCTTTTGTATGGACTACGATAACTAAAACTGATAAAAGATGAAACTATAATTTTTCTTAACCTTTATACAAGGTTACTCCAACAGTTGCAACGTGTGGATTGATTTCTTGTATTCTTTATACCTCTATAAAAACGTATTAGTTATGTATTTTAATATAATTATTATTTTTTATATGGCTTGTTAACTGCAATATCATTGCTTACTATTAATAATAGAGGATTAATAAAATCAAATTTTGCGAGAAAGCCTCTCAGGCCCGCGAAAGCGGGCCTGTGAAACGAGGCTGTGAAAATTCGCTAAATACGTGGCAAAATGCCATGTAACAAGAAATAATGAAACCATACATAATACAAAACAACAACAATGTGGCCGCGAAGCGGCCACTGGGAGGCCCCCGGGCCGCGAAGCGGCCCGGTGGGCCGACGCCGTGGAGTGGACGAGGCGCGAAGCGCCGAGACCGCGTAGCGGCTACGGGCCGAAGGCCCGTATTTTCTTTTTAATAATGCTATTAGTGATGCATAGCTTTTGATATTAACATTTTCTCTCACAAGCAAAGATGATCATTGAATACAGCGACCACAGACTTAACGCTTGTTTTGTTAGGGTTTCGAAGATAATCTTCGAAACCCTTATACTTTCTGTCGAGCGTCTGTCTGTCTGTCCGATTTCTCATCTCAGGAAGTACAATAGCTAGGAAGTTGAAATTTGGTATACATGTGTAACTATTTTATCCAACAACAGGAAAAATATAGCCAACTATGTCACACGCGCATCTATCGATTTATGAGCGAATGCGCATATTCGCCAAAAAAAAATATTTTTTTGAAAATCATGTGGGGTATCAAATTGTTGGTATCGATGGGTAGTACACAAATATGCATCGCTTTTTCAAAATGGCGGCTATTACACCCGCCAAACATCTTGAAAACCACCAAAAAAAGCTTGTCCCCCCCTTTTAAGGCATAAGGAGAAGCCCTAAAAATTGGGACCAATAGCCAATAAAAGCACTTTCCGGGCCATAGAAATTCTTCGGAAAAAAAAGTTTCAAAAGTTAATTTTAGCAATTTCAAAATCGGCCATACGCGCACGCGCCAAAAAAAAATATTTTTTGAAAAATCATGTGGGGTAATCAAATTGTAGGTATCGATGGGTAGTACACAAATATGCATCGCTTTTCAAAATGGCGGCTATTACACCGCCAAAAATCTCGAAAACCACCAAAAAAAAAGCTTGTCCCCCCCCTTTTAAGGCATAAGAAAGCCCTAAAAATATGGGACCAATAGCCAATAAACGCACTTTCCGGGCCATAGAAATTCTTCGGAAAAAAAGTTTCAAAAGTTAATTTTAGCAATTTCAAAATCGGCCATACGCGCACGCGCAAAAAAAAAAAATTTTTTTTGAAAAATCATGTGGGGTATCAAATTGTAGGTATCGATGGGTAGTACACAATATGCATCGCTTTTTCAAAATGGCGGCTATTACACCCGCCAAAAATCTCGAAAACCACCAAAAAAAGCTTGTCCCCCCCCCCTTTTAAGGCATAAGGAGAAGCCTAAAAATATGGGACCAATAGCCAATAAAAGCACTTTCCGGGCCATAGAAATTCTTCGGAAAAAAAATTTCAAAAGTTAATTTTAGCAATTTCAAAATCGGCCATATGCGCACGCGCCAAAAAAAAATATTTTTTTTGAAAAATCATGTGGGGTATCAAATTGTAGAAATCGATGGGTAGTACACAAATATGCATCGCTTTTTCAAAAATTGCGGCTATTACACCCCCGCCAAAAATCTCGAAACCACCAAAAAAAGCTTGTCCCCCCCTTTTAAGGCATAAGGAGAAGCCCTAAAAATATGGGACCAATAGTCAATAAAAGCACTTTCCGGGCCATAGAAATTCTTCGGAAAAAAAGTTTCAAAAGTTAATTTTAGCAATTTCAAAATCGGCCATACGCGCACGCGCCAAAAAAAATATTTTTTTGAAAAATCTGTGGGGTATCAAATTGTAGGTATCAATGGGTAGTACACAAATATGCATCGCTTTTTCAAAATGGCGGCTATTACACCCGCCAAAAATCTCGAAAACCACCAAAAAAGCTTGTCCCCCCCCTTTTAAGCATAAGGAGAAGCCTAAAAATAGGGACCAATAGCCAATAAAAGCACTTTCCGGCCATAGAAATTCTTCGGAAAAAAAGTTTCAAAAGTTAATTTTAGCAATTTCAAAATCGGCCATACGCGCACGCGCCAAAAAAAAAATTTTTTTTGAAAAATCATGTGGGGTATCAAATTGTAGGTATCGATGGGTAGTACACAAATATGCATCGCTTTTTCAAAATGGCGGCTATTACACCCGCCAAAAATCTCGAAAACCACCAAAAAAAGCTTGTCCCCCCCCCCTTTTAAGGCATAAGGAGAAGCCCTAAAAATATGGGACCAATAGCCAATAAAAGCACTTTCCGGGCCATAGAAATTCTTCGGAAAAAAGTTTCAAAAGTTAATTTTAGCAATTTCAAAATCGGCCATAACGCGCACGCGCAAAAAAAAAAAAATTTTTGAAAATCATGTGGGGTATCAAATTGTAGGTATCGATGGGTAGTACACAAATATGCATCGCTTTTTCAAAATGGCGGCTATTACACCCGCCAAAAATCTCGAAAACCACCAAAAAAGCTTGTCCCCCCCCTTTTAAGGCATAAGGAGAAGCCCTAAAAATATGGGACCAATAGCCAATAAAAGCACTTTCCGGCCATAGAAATTCTTCGGAAAAAAAGTTTCAAAAGTTAATTTTAGCAATTTCAAAATCGCCATACGCGCACGCGCCAAAAAAAATATTTTTTTGAAAAATCATGTGGGGTATCAAATTGTAGGTATCGATGGGTAGTACACAAATATGCATCGCTTTTTCAAAATGGCGGCTATTACACCCGCCAAAAATCTCGAAAACCACCAAAAAAGCTTGTCCCCCCCCCCCTTTTAAGGCATAAGGAGAAGCCCTAAAAATATGGGACCAATAGCCAATAAAAGCACTTTCCGGGCCATAGAAATTCTTCGGAAAAAAAATTTCAAAAGTTAATTTTAGCAATTTCAAAATCGGCCATACGCGCACGCGCCAAAAAAAATATTTTTTTGAAAAATCATGGGGTATCAAATTGTAGGTATCGATGGGTAGTACACAAATATGCATCGCTTTTCAAAATGGCGGCTATTACACCCGCAAAATCTCGAAAACACCAAAAAATGCTTGCCCCCCCCCCTTTTAAGGCATAAGGAGAAGCCTTAAAAATATGGGACCAATAGCCAATAAAAAGCACTTCCGGGCCATAGAAATTCTTCGGAAAAAAATTTCAAAAGTTAATTTTAGCAATTTCAAAATCGCCATACGCGCACGCGCCAAAAAAAATATTTTTTGAAAAATCATGTGGGGTATCAAATTGTAGGAATCGATGGGTAGTACACAAATATGCATCGGTTTTTCAAAATGGCGGCTATTACACCCGCCAATAATCGAAAACCACCAAAAAAGCTTGTCCCCCCCTTTTAAGGCATAAGGAGAAGCCCTAAAATATGGGACCAATAGTCATAAAAGCACTTTCCGGGCCATAGAAATTCTCGGAAAAAAGTTTCAAAAGTTAATTTTTAGCAATTTCAAAATCGGCCATACGCGCACGCCCAAAAAAAATTTTTTTTTGAAAAATCATTGTGGGGTATCAAATTGTAGGAATCGATGGGTAGTACACACAAATATGCATCGCTTTTTCAAAATGGCGGCTATTACACCCGCAAAATTTCGAAAACCACCAAAAAAAGCTTGTCCCCCCCCTTTTAAGGCATAAGGAGAAGCCTTAAAAATATGGGACCAATAGCCAATAAAAGCACTTTCCGGGCCATAGAAATTCTTCGGAAAAAAAATTTCAAAAGTTAATTTTAGCAATTTCAAAATCGGCCATACGCGCACGCGCCAAAAAAAAATATTTTTTTGAAAAATCATGTGGGGTATCAAATTGTAGAAATCGATGGGTAGTACACAAATATGCATCGCTTTTTCAAAATGGCGGCTATTACACCCGCCAATAATCTCGAAACCACCAAAAAAAGCTTGTCCCCCCCCTTTTAAGGCATAAGGAGAAGCCTAAAAATATGGGACAATAGCCAATAAAAGCACTTTCAGGCCATAGAAATTCTTCGGAAAAAATCAAAAGTTAATTTTAGCAATTTCAAAATCGGCCATACGCGCACGCGCCAAAAAAAAAAAATATTTTTTTGAAAAATCCTGTGGGGTATCAAATTGTAGGTATCAATGGGTAGTACACAAATATGCATCGCATATTTGGCTGGTTGGCACCAAGCAGTAATATAACCAAGCAAATAAAGGTGAGCGAAGCGGGCCCTAGAATATTATGATATGTTTTTACTCTATGCTATAAAATTAGGTCTGATAAACATATACAAAAAGGCGAGCGAAGCGAGCCCATGATTTCTATGCCTTTCTTAAAATATTCCTCTTATAGTAGATATTGACAAACAAGCACATAAAGGCGAGCGAAGCGAGCCCTAGTATTGTATGGTTATTTTTATTTTTATACTCTTAAAAAGGCACTGATAAACATATACAAAAAGGCGAGCGAAGCGAGCCTATGATTTTTATGCCTTTTTTAAAATGTTTCTCTTAAAATAGATATTAACAAACAAGCACATAAAGGCGAGCGTAGCGAGCCCTATTTTTGTATGGTTATTTTAAATTTATACTTAAGAAGGTACTGATAAACATATACGAAAAGGCGAGCGAAGCGAGCCCATGATTTTTATGCCTTGTTTAAAATGTTTCTCTTAAAGTAGATATTAAAAAAAACAAGCACATAAAGGCGAGTGAAGCGAGCCCTAGAATATTATGTTATGTCTTTACTCTATGCTATAAAATTAGGTTCTGATAAACATATACAAAAAGGCGAGCGAAGCGATTCCATGATTTTTATGCCTTGTTTAAAATGTTTCTCTTAAAGTAGATATTAACAAACAAGCACATAAAGGCGAGCGTAGCGAGCCCTATTTTTATGGTTATTTTAAATTTATACTTAAGAAGGTACTGATAAACATATACGAAAAGGCGAGCGAAGCGAGCCCATGATTTTTATGCCTTCCTTAAAATGTTTCTCTTAAAGTAGATATTGACAAACAAGCACATAAAGGCGAGCGAAGCGAGCCCTAGAATATGTGTTATGTCTTTACTCTATGCCAAAAAATTAGGTTCTGATAAACCTATACAAAAAGGCGAGCGAAGCGAGCCCATGATTTTTATGCCTTCCTTAAAATGTTTCTCTTAAAGTAGATATTGACAAACAAGCAAATAAAGGCGAGCGTAGCGAGCCCTAGTATTGTATGGTTATTTTTAATTTATACTCTTAAGAAGGTACTAATAAACAGATACAAAAAGGCGAGCGAAGCGAGCCCATGATTTTCATGCCTTGTTTTAAATGTTTCTCTTAAAGTAGATATTGACAAATAAGCATATAAAGGCGAGCGAAGCGAGCCCTAGTATTGTATGGTTTTTTTTTTTATTTTATACTCTTAAGAAGGTACTGATAAACATATACAAAAAGGCGAGCGAAGCGAGCCCATGGTTATTATGCCTTCCTTAAAATGTTTCTCTTAAAGTAGATATTGACAAACAAGCACATAAAGGCGAGCGAAGTGAGCCCTAGTATTGTATGGTTTTTTTATTATTTTTTTATCTTAAGAAGGTACTAATAAACATATACAAAAAGGCGAGCGAAGCGAGCCCATGATTTTCATGCCTTGCTTAAAATGTTTCTCTTATAATAGATATTGACAAATAAGCTTATAAAGGCGAGCGAAGCGAGCCCTAGTATTGTATGGTTTTTTTTATTTTTTACTCTTAAGAAGGTACTAATAAACAAATACAAAAAGGCGAGCGAAGCGAACATATGATTTTTATGCCCTGTTTAAATTGTTTTTCTTATAATAGATATTGACAAACAAGCACATAAAGGCGAGCGAAGCGAGCCCTAGTATTGAATGGTTTTTTTTTTATACTCTTAAGAAGGTACTAATAAACATATACAACAAGGCGAGCGAAGCGAGCCTATGATTTTTATGCCTTGTTTAAATTGTTTTTCTTATAAAAGATATTGACAAACAAGCAAATAAAGGCGAGCGAAGCGAGCCCTAGTATTGTATGGTTTTTTTTTATTATTTTTTACTCTTAAGAAGGTACTAATAAACAGATACAAAGAGGCGAGCGAAGCGAGCCCATGATTTTCATGCCTTGTTTTAAATGTTTCTCTTAAAGTAGATATTGACAAATAAGCATATAAAGGCGAGCGAAGCGAGCCCTAGTATTGTATGGTTTTTTTATTTTTTACTCTTAAGAAGGTACTAATAAACAAATACAAAAAGGCGAGCGAAGCGAGCCTATGATTTTTATGCCCTGTTTAAATTGTTTTTCTTATAATAGATATTGACAAACAAGCACATAAAGGCGAGCGAAGCGAGCCCTAGTATTGTATGGTTTTTTTTTATTTTATACTCTTAAGAAGGTAC
Source organism: Microvelia longipes (assembly GCA_018340805.1). Classification (NCBI taxonomy): domain Eukaryota; kingdom Metazoa; phylum Arthropoda; class Insecta; order Hemiptera; family Veliidae; genus Microvelia; species Microvelia longipes. The sequence goes on from JACMZG010000008.1 coordinate 6,657,226, forward strand.
TGATAAACATATACAACAAGGCGAGCGAAGCGAGCCCATGATTTTCATGCCTTGTTTTAAATGTTTCTCTTAAAGTAGATATTGACAAACAAGCACTTTAAGGCGAGCGAAGCGAGCCCTTGAATCTTATTTTATGTTTTATTTTTTTTCTAAATTTAGGTATCGATAAACAAACTTCTATAAGCGAGCCCTAGATTGTTATGTAAAAGTTTGATTCTATAGTTTAAAATTGGCTAGTACCAAACAAGCACCTCAAGGCGAGCGAAGCGAGCCCTAGAATATTATGTTATGTCTTTACTCTATGCTATAAAATGAGGTTCTGATAAACCAATACAATAAGGCGATTGAAGCGAGCCTTATTTTTCCTAAAATCAGTGCCAACAGACACATATAGGCGAGCGAAATGAGCCCTAGTGAAATTGGTAAAATTATGTTTACTCTGCGAAATTTGCAAATAACAAACATACAAATGAAACGAGCAATACGAGCACTTATATATTTTGTGTAGATTCTAAATTAGGTACTGATTTCTGATACACAGAAACGCATGCGTAGCGAGCTGTGGAATATTTGTTATAACTTATTTATTTTTTTAACATTAGGTATCGACAAATATTAACATATAGGCTATTGAAGCGAGGCGTAGAATATTAAGTATAAGTATGATTGTATAGTATTAATACATTATATTTATGCAAATATCTGAGAAACCCTTATAATGCTTGCAAAGCAAGCACTTTGACGGATTTTTTTCATTCATTATTAAAATAAACAAGCAATGCATTTTCACTTACTTGTGGTATATTATGATCATGACACCAACTATTAAAATTGTTACATGCTTTGTCATATAACTTTTTCGATTTCTTTGGTACCAAGTTCGCTTCAATAGCAATGTCAGGAGGTACATTGTTAAAAAGTTTGTCAATATCGCAAACAATATTATCTGACATAATTAAAATAATAGAGCAGTTATAAGTAATATTTTTATCTAATTATAAAAGTTTAAGACAGGTTAAACAGTTAAAGCTAAGGTTTTAAACTAAAAAACTTTGATTTAATGATATTTTGTCGAAAAAAAACAATGAGTGTGCAAATCTTAAAGTTATTTTAAAAAATCAGGATAGCCAACTTAATTTTTTTTACTTTTAAATAAAGAACTAGTTTTATTTTTAATTATTTATTCTTATATAATTATTAGCATTACACTAGTTCTACTTAAATAATTGTTAATGTTATATTCTTTTTTTCATACATCTTATTCCTGTATATCTTCTTATTTATAGGTATCTTAGTTTTTAAATAAAAATAATTATATATTATTCAGTTTGTCGATTATTAAGTAAGTTGGCAACTGTTACTTTTACTCCCAAGGGAGTAAAAAGTACTTTTTACTCCCTTGGGAGTGAAAAGTGATTCTTTACTCTCTTAAAACTAGTCATTAAATTCCGTATTATATACCGTCTGGAGATAATAGTTATTTATGCACCAAGGGAGTAAAGAATGTCATTATTCCCCTGAGCATTATGTTGGTTCCTAAGGCGAAAGCCGAGGGAACCAAAGGATTTAATCCTGAGGCGAAGCCGAGGGAGAAATTATTGCGAGGGAATAATGGCATTTTACTCCCAAGGTGCATACAAGATTTTATCTCCAGACGTCGACATTGAAAATAAAGTAAGAATGTCTTTTTTCATGATTTTTCAACTGAAAATTATCCTACCTTTATCATAAGAAACTCGTTTGATGAATTATGCAAAAAATCTTCAACTTGATTCTTAGTAAAAACATTTGCTTTCTTTGCAACATAACTTTTGTTTTTTTTCTTTTTAATAACACTATTAGTGATGCATAGCTATTGATATTAAAAGTTTCTCTCACAAAGCAAAGATGATTTGATCATTGAATACAGTGACCGCAGACTTGACGCTTGTTTAAAGCTTGTTTTTCATTCATTATTAAAATAAACAAGCAATGCATTTTCTCTTTTTTCGCCTCGGGAGTAAATAGCTATAACTCCCTCGGCTTCGCCTCAGGAGTTAAACAAATAAATCCCTCGGCTACGCCTCAGGATTTAAATCCTTTGGTTCCCTCGGCTTTCGCCTTAGGAACCAACATAATGCTCAGGGAAATAATGACATTCTTTACTCCCTTGGTGCATAAATAACTATTAATGATTGAACAATAAATTAAAATAGACTAATGTTCTTTAGGACTGACTTTAAATCTTGACAAATAGACATCTAAGTTGCCAGCTGTCAACCTGTTCATTCACAAATTATCGAAGGGACGTAATCAACTTGAGCTGCAATCATGCTTACTGGGAATTCCTCGTACATGGGGAACAATTGCAAGTCCCAATTCCAAGCATATATAAAGCAAAATATGCTAGAGTCTCGTTAGTTATCGGGAATTTAATGAACAAATCGTTCCATCTACTAAGAACGGAATGCACCACTAAACATTGAATCAAGAAAGAGCTATCAATCTGCCAACCCTTCTAATGTCTGGGCCTGGTGAAGCCTCCCCCAAGTTGAGTCAAATGAAGCTGTAGGCTCCACTCCTAGTGGTTCATTTCGTCAATTCCTTAAGTTTCAGCTTTGCAACCATACTACTCCTGGAACCGAAAAGCTTTGGTTTCCCTGGTTCGCCGAATCATCCGTGGAACATTGGCGAATTGCTAGCCGACTTCGTTTATGGTAACTAGGGCGGTATCTGATCGCCTTCAATCCTCTAAATTATAGTACTACCCGGGAGTAGGTAATTTGCGTGCCAACTGCCTTCCTTGGATGTGGTAGCAGGCTTGCGTTCTTAGGCTTCGAACCCTGATTTCCCATAACCTTTTACAACCATGGCAGGCAACAAATTTAATATCAACAGTAGATAAGGCAGTCTTTGAAAGGAAAGTCGCTGGTATGAGGACCATGTGGTGTGATCTTGAGTGTTATTTAAGAGTCGTCAATTATCGATTGAACCAATTGGTTTTAACCTAATAAACATCCCAACCATTACTAGACAGGACAAATGTAGCAGGTTACAGCCAAGATACAATCCTCATACAAACACTTTGATTCGGGTTATAGATGTATTATAAATAAATTACAAACAAAACTCAAATCAAGTACATATTTATTCATTTATTTCTATCCTAAAAAAATATTCAAGTTTATTAAATATTCTTTAATAATACAAGTTAGCAGAGAAACAGACTATGAGTATGTTGAGCCGATACAAGCGAGTTATCTACAAGTAGGATGTATTTCATCATCATAAATTTACTGCCTATTTAAAAAACAGTTCTCAACAAAGGACCTTGCAAACTCCTAATGAAAAATGGGCTCTCGGCTAAATTCGCTGAAACTTGCATAAATACTAAACTTAACATGCTGATCAAAAGTGTCAATGGGCACAACGCTCTTATCTTTAATCCTTAGCCTTGTAAGGACTCTTAAACCCACCCCATCAGGGTAATGCTTATGAAAAGTGGTTCTTGGTCAAATTCGCTGAAACTTTGCATAAATACTAAACTTAACATGCTGATCAAAAGTGTCAATGGGCACAACGCTCTATCTTCAACCCTTAGCCTTGTAAGGCCCCTTATATTAACAATATAAAGTTTAAGGGGCCTTACAAGGCTAAGTGTTGAAGATAGAGCGTTGTGCCTAATGACACTTTTGATCAGCATGTTAAGTTTAGTATTTATGCAAAGTTTCAGCCAATTTAGCCGAGAGCCATTTTTTATTAGGATTTTGCGGGGTCCTTTATATGCAACAGGATAAGGGTTCTCTCCCTCAACTCAGCTTAGGATAATATTTGGTTTGGCCCTATGCAAGTCTCAGGAGTCAAAATAAATCTTCCTCAGCATTCTTCGGAATCTCTTCTTAAATCTATACTCCCATAGCTAAATAGGCCCTCGTGACCTCGGCAGCTAATAAAATTGAGGTGTAAAAAAGAAATATTTTAAAGGTGTTGTTGCCAATCCAACAAATAATGATTTTAAAGCACTTAAGCACGCATAAGTGCTCTACTTAAGTTATAAGGGTTCAATTAATAAATAACATAAAAGTAAATTGGTAATTGGATAGCAGAGCACAATACATAATACACTCAAACATAACATAGGACTCAAAATGACATGAAGTAATGCAGAATACACTGTTACATAACATGACATGTTGCAGATTAACTTTAATATAACATGGGACTCGGATGACATGGCATGTTGCAGTTAAACTTTGATATAACATGGGACTCAGATGACATGGCATGATGCAGATAAACTTTGATATAACATGGGACTCGGATGACATGACATGATGAAGAATACTCTCTTACAGGATAACTCGTTGCAAATGCAGTACATTTAAATTTAATAGTTAAATACAATAATTAAAGCATTTTATTACTATATTCTAATTTTATTCTATTTCTTATCTTTTTTTGTAATAGAATTTATTTTGGCTAGGCAACCTACTGGTGTAGGCGAGCCATTTTAGCTGATGAGTTAATTAGGTTTACAATTACAGAAGACTTTGTCGTCTGAGTCACTGATGATGGCTTACAAAATAAAGTCAAAAAATGGTGATTCTTTCAACCTTTTATAAAATCTTCATGACATGTTTAGATTAAGCCTCAAGTCACCATTTTGCCAAAAATACCATGCAGTCTTTTTGCAGGAGAGCAAACAAAACCTGGGCCAACCCATCAGCTTTTACATTGATAAATTGACAAAAATTTGTAACATATAAATTATAATATATTTTCTTTGAATATACCTATCATATAAAAATACCAACAACATTTAGTAAGTTTTTTTAATTTTTGTTTAAAAATATTCTGGAGATGAAACTGCAAGAATTGCACGATGAATAACTAGGATAGAGTGGATTAAACATGGATCGCCTACAGTCTATCGTTTAGTTTAAAAATCCCCAAGGTCATAAGTATTTTTGGGGATTGACCAATCAGAGAAGCCAATGGCAACCTCTCACTTAAAAAGAGAAATAAAATCCCTACCACAATAACCGCTGTAGGGAAAAAACCTTCTTCCCGGCAATCGTTCATCGTTTTGAAAACTACTTTCAAATTAATCTTAAAAATGATTATTTTAAAATAAAACTACACAAAAGAAATGTAAAAAAAAACATCGACAAGAAAATACGGGTAAAATAACCTGATTTGTTTACATAGTTTTTTCCCGCTCCCTTCTTGCAGGGACTTTTTTTTTAAGAATCAGCGGTGTCTAAACTGACCTGTCAAGATTTTTAAACTAAACGATAGACTGTAAACATCCCTTTTTAGTTATCTGAGTGTATGAATTCCAGTTCAATTCTATTTTCATTTAATATTCAATTTTATAATACAAGGCCAATGTTTCATAGTGATACTTAATTTTTAACCCCAAGCCAGATCAAATACCTCAACCTTTATGTTGTTTTTTTGAGGTAGTACGTAATTGAGCACTTTATTGGACCGTTTTTAGGATGAGAAGCCATTCATTATTGTCATAGGAGGTTATTTAGTACTTTTCACCTCCGAGGACAATAATGAATGTACAAAAAACTCCTAGGACGTAAAAGTAATTCATATATTGCCGCCATTACTGTAATGTAGTGTGTTCAAAAAAACAATCTGTGTAAAACCTTCATGAGGTTTTACACAGAGGTTTTTTTTTGTTTTTAAAAGGTGTTCTAATTGACAATTTGTGTGTGTTTATTTGTAAAGCTTTTACATTTTTGAGTAAAAGTGTCAAGCTATGGATGAATTGTAAACAGGTATTTATTTGTCATTTGTTTGTTTATTTTTCATTATAATTAAACATGTATTTATTTTTTACGTTAGTTTTTTTTTCAATTAAGTATATAGCGCAGTTTATTTAATGAGTGCTACCTCAAAAAAAATAGTGTATGCCATCCGGCTGAGAATGTCTTTATGTAAATCTAATTGCCGTGACATAAAGACACACTTCTCAGCCTTATGACATAAATAACTATTATCTTGCTTTGTTATTATTACACGAGTTGAGTGGAGCTAATGATGTTTGATTAAGATCTACATTAAATAAATAAAAGTTAAGCTCTACAATAAATAAATAAGACTAATTGCCTTTAACAATAATGAGGCACTTGGACTCGTGGTTAGGGTTCCAAGTTGGACTTTGTTTGCTTATTCAAAGTGTTCGACTTCCTCCATGACGCCTATCTCATTTCCTTAGAAAAATTAAGTAAAATAAAACAAGGAATCACTGACACCTCATCAACAAGTTATTCATAAGCAAAGTGTTACAGTTCATCGTGAGGCTCCCACAAGCTAAATACTAACAACTAGGTCATTTTTTAAAATCTATTTTCAATCTTATTCAATAATATTTAGTAAACATTTTTAGACATCAATAGAGCTACAATATAGTTGCTATTAAAGAAATAAATTCTTGATCAGGAAGGAAATGTTTATATAAATTTGTTTGGTTATTCAATGAACCAATAAGGAAGTAATATTTTATTTAAATTTAAATCTTCTTCGCAATTGGCTATTGATTAGCCAATCGTAAAGAAAAGTTGTTGTTAACATCTGATTGGTTAATCATAAATTAATCAGGAAATTTAAATTAACTAGCCAACTGGGAAGAATAGAATATTTAAATTTGATTAGTTATTTAATCAACCAATCAAAATTAAATTATTATTTAAATCTGATTAGTTATTTAATCAACCAATCAAAAGACTCTCTCCAAGACTTTAAGACTCCCTCCTGCAGCACAGACCTCCTGGTCTACAGCAGGAGGTTTCCTTATACATGCAATAATAATGTTTTGTATAATATTATTTATAAAATAAAGAAATTTGTTAAAAAAAAAAAAAAAAAGGAATAATTATTTAATCTGATTAGTTATTTAATCAACCAATCAAAAGGAAATTAGATTAGTTATTAATCTAAAAGGAAATTATTATTTAAATCTGATTAGTTATTTAATCAACCAATCAAAAGGAAATTATTATTTAAATCTGATTAGTTATTTAATCAACCAATCAAAGGGAAATTATTATTTAAATCTGATTAGTTATTTAATCAACCAATCAAAGGGAAATTATTATTTAAATCTGATTAGTTATTTAATCAACCAATCAAAGGGAAATTATTATTTAAATCTGATTATTTCATCTATTAGCAGGCCAGTAAGGACATTTTTATTTGAGTCAGATTCATTTTTCAACAAACTAACAAGGACAATTTTGAATTTGATAAAAATGGGGTACGGGGTACCTCAGAACTTTTCCTCATCACATCGGGTTCACTACGCTCGTCCTATCTACTTCAGACTCGCTTCGCTCATCATTAGAATATACAAGTCACCAAATGTATGCTGCAAACATTATTGGGACCCGCTTCCATTGTCCTCAGGTAGTAAATACATTGGTTTTATTCTTGGTGACACCCATCCAAGCACTGACCACGTTCAATGTTTCTTAACTTTTACGACCCAAAAAAAAAAATAGATAAACTTGCTGTATTGAAACAAAACTTAGTAGGGATACATTTGTACCAAATTTCAACTCAATTGCATTATGTTTTAGTGCTTTGTAAATTAAAACGTATACAACTCAATGGATAAAAATTGAACTAATGCTGATAATAAGATAAAACTTGGCACATATGTTAGTCTTATACATGACTACATGCATAGCAAATCTCAAATTGATCAAAACAACATGTTTCATCAATTTCTAAAGTTTTGCTGAGTCATTATTTTGGTTAATGACATCAAAGAAAAATTATTTTCTGTATAGGACAACCAATCCGTTGAAACCAACTTTAAACTCTCTAGCACAAATAGGTTCAGAGCTACGATGATAACAGATTCACAAATACAGATAACTTTATGAAAACAAATCGGGAGGTCTTGATAACACTTGAAATGGACGATTCAGTTAAGGTTTTGGATTTTAATCGGGGCTTTATAAAAAGCCCCGATACAACCAGATAACATAATAACTAGATTAATACGTTAGAAAATATATAAAACATTTAAATAGAAAACTAACAGTTACATCAGAAAATCAAATATTCCACAACATAACAGTAAATTACAAATTCAATACTTTGTGCGTTATTATTACAATAAATTAACATAAAAATATAACGAGTACTTTTCCTCTATACCTATCGCAGTAGGAGCGGAGAAGTAAAAACCCATTAATCACTTGAAACAAAATAATCATAATTAACAACAATTGATAATCTTAGTCATTTTAATTAACATAAACATTTTCATTAAAATTTACAATATATATGTATTCATATATATATATATATATATATATATAAATATTATATATATTATATATATATATATTATATTTATTTATACATACATATATATTTTTTCTCTTTGAATGACATATATTGTACATATACAACAAAATAATTATTTACAAATAAATATAGTTTAATAATAATAAACTGTGGTAAAACATATTAAAGATAAGAAAGGTAAAGCAGGGTTGAAAAGGATTAGGAAAATTTAAATTTCTAACTTAGAATAATATTATATATAAAGGAGCACAGGACCGTAAACACAATGTAATTCATTGATAACACGAAAGCCGGTTGACTGGTGCACTTAAGTAATGCTGCCAACCTGACAACAAAACATTATTTTAAATATTGTCATAAATATCTATTAATGAAGAAAGATCGTAAAGAACAATTATAATAACTTAAAACACCTGCTGAGTATTTAATAAAACTGGTCTTAGATGGCAAAAGGGTGGCGGAATACAAGAATCTACTTTTAGTTGTCGAGGACTACTTTTTATATATAATTTTAATAAATACGTTAAACCACTATTTAAAATGCTTAAAATATTGTAATGCACCGATATTTTTATATTAGTATTTAATGAATAATCAATCATTAATTAATAATAGAACATTAATAAATTAATAATTCAGCAACCGGAAGTATTGTCAACTTTTTTTTAGAAAATTGTATATTGTTAGGGTGGCAGCATTACTTAGGTGCACCTAAGTAATTAATATGATTTTAATTAAAAACGTTAAACTACAATTTAAAATTTTGTAATGCACCGATATTTATATTAGTATTTTATGAATAATAAATCATTAATTAATAATTCAACAAAATATTACAGCAACCAGAAGTATTGCCAACTTTTTTATAAGACAATTGTATATTATTAGGGTGGCAGCATTACTTAAGACCACCAGTGAACCGCCTTTCGAGTAATCTGTAGTGCTTCTTCTATATATAGTATTATTCTAAGATTTTAAATAACACTTTGTAATGTGAGGCAGACATATAAGAGACGGAAGGTTTGTTTGGTATGTTACTCTAGTAACATACCAAACCTAGAGTAAGTTTTTTGACTAACCTAGAGTAAGAACTATGTTCAGGCACGTAGTCCTTGATTTTACTCTTAACTGCCCTAAAATGCACCACACTGTGTTTTATAACCAATCTCAGCAAGAAGAATCTTACTCTAAACTAAACTTTTAAATCGTTCATAAAGACTGAGAGAAGTAGAGTAAAATAAAGTTCTGGAGGGAAATCACTCTTATCACATGTGATAACATTAATTTATTTGTTATCAATGTATTACAACTAAATTAAATCATGGGTTAAATGAAAGAGTCTGTCCACAAAAATATTTTATTGGCAAAGCGCTTTCAACCTAGCATGAGGCCATCATCAGTGCCTTAGAGTAAAGATGAAATTAACAAACCTTGACACAAATAACAACTTCTTTGTACTCATACTACATTATACTACATTATACATTGAAAATTGATTTTTCAGAAATTGCATTATTTTTTCAAGAGAGATGGTAAACTTTTTATTTTATTCTACTATGCTTAGGAACATGTTAAGGATAGGAGTAGGAATACTGTATCTACAGCTACAGCTCTACCCCCCTAATTTTACATCACTTTACAAAGAAAATACAAGGTGAATGTCAACTGTCTAAATATTGCATAAACAAGCCATCTGTGTTGTTTATTTTCTTAATTAATTTTATTTATTTTATAATTAAAAGTTAATTTACATTTTCTGTCACAAAAAGATAATCTTCATCAACAAGAGATTAGCAACATCCTCTAAATTATATTCATATTACATTATACTAAAGATGAAATTAATAAACCATGACACAAATAAAATTAATAAAACCACAAATAATTACTTCTTCCTCTTAGATGGTAAAAGCTCGGTGAGCCGAATAAGACACATGTCGGTGAGCCATGTCTTACACGGCTGACTGAGCTTTTATCATCTAAGAGGAAGAATTAGTTATTTGTGGTTTTTTAATTTTATTTGTGTCATGGTTAATTAATTTCATCTTTACTTTAAGGCACTGATGATGGCCTCATGCTAGGTTGAAAGCGCTTTGCCAATAAAATATTTTTGTGGAGAAACTTATCTTTCACCCATAATGAACGACTCCACTGGTGCTCAATTTCATCTAAATAAATTAAATCATTTTATAACTTTATGCTATTTTAAATTAAGACCTTCAGAGGTCTGAAGTGTCAAGTGCTCTTATCGACAGTCATACTTATACTGAAATAAATATTAAAGCTTTGTAATATAAAATGTTTTGTGCTCATAATAAACTATTAGTGATAAAATTTCTAGTGCTTATTGTTCACCATACTTTTCATTCAAATTTTAAAATTATTATGAGGAATTTAAGCTAATAGTTGTTGTTTTATTGATGTGTACTATCTTTAATAAAAGAAAGAATCAATATATATTTAGCTGTAGTGATCACAATGCCTTATCACCTGAAATTGAGTTTACTTGTCTCAACAGAAAGCTGACTTATGTAAGTACTTAATTTGAACAAAAATGATTTAAAACTAGCAATTGGCCCAGTGAATTTACAAAAGATAAAGAAATAGTAACTATTTACTCAAATTTTAAGTAATGATTTCATAATTTGATAGAACAGCAAGGTACACAAAATTTGACTTTTCACTGAAATTTCAACGTCAGTCTAAAACAATTATGATCCTATAAAATAACCACATTTTATAACAAAGCAACTTAATTAAACAATAAATTGAACAAAAAATGCAAATATATTGTTAAATATTATTATTTATTTTGTTTAGTTAGGAAGGTTAGATAACCCAGGAAGGTTATTCACACTTCACCTTTTTTTTCTGTCCACGAACACATCTAGTCCAGAGTTTACTTAGGTTCACTCCAAAATAAAATAAATTGAGTGTAAAGAAGAATATTGCAGAGTAGAGTAGTGTACTCCAGTTCATGTGCCGAACAAACATAGAATGAAGATTGACTGAAGCACTTCTATTATGTGATTGGTCCAATTCAGAACAAGTTTTCATCAAAAAAGAGACTAATACTAAAGGGAGGACTCAGGTAGTACAGCGAGTACAGAGATAAAGGGTTTGGTAGCATGACAATTTCCATTAGGTACTAAAAAGTACTTAACCTTACTCTACATCAGGCCTGGGCAAACTACGGCCCGCGGGCCACATGCGGCCCGCGAAGCATTTTTATGTGGCCTGCCGGCAAAATTAAAATGTTTGGAAAAAAGATAAAATAAATTAAAAATAAAAGAAAATATTAGGTATATAAGCAAATAATTTATTTAATTCAAAATTATTATGAAAAGATAAGAAACTCATGGATTGTTACTTTAACTTTAAAGTTTGGAGAAACAAAAACTAGTAAGATAAGTAACAATTACATAAAGAGCGGCCGCCTTTCAATTTCTCATTGTCGGATTTGGGCTATTTTAATTATTTTAGCGAATTTTTATTTCACAACAATAAGATAAAAAAAAGCTATTTTGCCTTCTGTAAATTGCTGAAAAGGAGTTGATAAAACAATCCCTTTGATCTTTTATTTCATAGGAATACTTTTTAAAATTATTTTACACCTAGTATTCTAGCAAAATTTGTCTTCAGTCATATTTCAATATTTGACGAAGATACTCCGTTTTGCTTTTTTTCCGTTTAGTGCATATGTTCCCAATTCCTATTCTTCGAGAATAAATTGACTTTAGTAAAACACCAAAGTAACTGCAATGTTGCGGGTTAGCATACATTAAAATTTAAGGAATGCGGCCCGACGGCTGTAAAAGAGTAAGCGGCTCTTTGCTAGAAAAGTTTGCCCAGACCTGCTCTACATAAACTAGAGACTCCCCAACCTTCTACAACCCCTTATATTAACATGAAATCACAATCAATGTAAAAAAATAAAAAATATACTGTTATGGTACCAGGCCATAAAAGCTTTTGTATGCTCTTTCTAGAAGTAGAAGTCTCTTTGATCAACAAAACGCTAGATGACTCAAACAAGCCTTATTAAGAGAAATCCCTTCCTCTTGTGCCAATAAATTATTTTTCTTTTCTTTTTAATTTATTATTTTCTCACATATTTGATTCCTTTTAAATAAAATGGAAAACAATTTCCAAAATTAACACTATGTAGATGCAATAAATTTAATTATAAATATTAAAAATGAAATAATGATTAATTTTAAAAAGTATATTTTTTTCATCCTACTTAAATCTATGTCTAGTAAATTGAAATTATTGTTTTTGCTTTCCCAGTGAACTTGTTAGGAACAAGTTGGAGTGCAGATAATATGATAACATAAACGGAAATATAACACTAGGATTGGCTCATTTCTTATAAACTTTGAAATGAAATCAACCAATTATAGTGCTATGCTTTTTGTTCACTCAAGGAGCAAGTTCGTACACACTCATTGACCAGATTAGGTCTGTCACAGGGGGTAGGTTAGAGTTTTTAGCTCTGTAAGTATAATACATTTAAATTTAACATTGATAAAACTTATGTTCAAAAAGTGTTTTTTTTTTTTAATTAAATTGATGGATCTGAGTTTTTAAAGTGTAAACAAGTCAGGAAAAGGGTTAGGATATAGTTTATTCAATAAATAGCTAACTCTCACACAACAATAGTGAAGATATTGAGGACCATAGAGATATATACTAGAGGGAGCATAGCCTATCTTAATACATTGAGAGGCCTGAAACATATTTTAGGGGCTCTCAGGGGCTCTGTGTAACCTCATTGAAACCTCCTCCAAGAGGGACTTGAGGTTATAATTAATCAATTGTTTTGGGCTTCCCACAGATTGTTTGTGTTGTGATTTGTATTTTAAACATTCTACTATATAATTTACTGTTTTTTTGTTCTGTTTATTTGATGATAATGATAATCGAATGTGGTCAGGTTACTTTTTCGATGTTTCAAAATTCAACCATTAGGGCCCCTCTAGTAATATATCTCTATGTTGAGGAGTGTAAGGGGAGGCATTGAATGTTTTTGCAAAGTCCAGCTTTACGTCATCTTTTAATCCGATGTCAAGACTGCCCTTGTGTGAAGTTTCCTTCCTAACTCGCTTACACTATGACGAATTTAAATATATAAACAAAGAGAGAAACATCAAGTCTCGCATGTACCTACCTACATTGCTTATGGACAAATTTTAACCATTATTGAGCAGTTAAAAACAGTTTTACAATCGAATGAAAGGAACGAAGAAAAGAGTCTCTCCACAAAACTATCAATTTATTCAAAGCGCTTTCAACCTACATGAGGCCATCATCAGTGCCAGGAATAATTATAAGAAAACAGCTAAAAGAAAGACATTATAAACGTAAAAACTAAATAGAATTAGTAATATTCTTCTTCTTCTTTTTCGACTCAACGATGTCGGTGAGCCGTGATAGACTCCTCTTCGTTCCTTTCATTATGAACAACTCCACTAGTGCTCATTCAAAATCATACAGTTTTACAATCTGTTTTTTAACAACAGATTATAAAAGATATTGGTAGTAAAATCTTGCCCCAAAGCATCTACACTTTGATATTCCCATCTACCCCAACTTAAAGCTAAATATACAGTTATTTAGTACAAAAAATCATATTTAAATCTATAAAAATAATATTTATCAAAAAGGTAACATAAAATAAAAACACTTTTCTGATTATTCCTTGACTTTGTGATACTAATACGACGGTTAATAGAAATAGATTTTATTGTTCTGGGGTCACATCTTTACAATAAGGCGCGGTCGAATATCCACAGCCTTCTAGAACATTGGATCACCAACAAACTTTTTTTATAACTTTTTTTTCAAAATTTTTCCAGTAATTAGCCGCGATTTTGTGATAAATGAAGCCTATTTCCGTAATCTGCACACTCTTTTGGTTAATCTCAAAGAGTATTTACATTCACTCAACGATTTAATTTTACTCTAACTTGGTACATACATAACTACTGTTAGACGTCAATGTTATCTACCTGATTTGTGTTATATTTTGAATGTACTAATGAAAATTAGCACAAATTGTTATTATTTGCAGACAACAACACCACAACAAAGAGGTAATTCGTATGTACGCTTGTACGTATATACGAACGTACGTATATACGTACATACGAATTACCTCTTTGTTGTGGTGTTGTTGACACAAATCAGGTGGTAACATGACGTCTAACAGTAGTATGTATGTACCAAGTTAGATTAAAAATAATCGTTGAGTGAATGTAAATACTCTTTGAGATTAACCAAAAGAGCGTGCAGATTAGGGAAATAGGCTTATTTATCAAAAATTCCGGGCTAATTACTGAAAATTTAAAAAAAAGTATAAAAAAAAGTTTGTTGGGATCCAATGTTCTAGAAGGCCGTGATATTCGACCGCGCCTTATTCAGACTCTCTTTGCTCTTCACAATATAAAAATCATCTAATTTATAATACAGTTTGCCTTTGGACTTGCTTTACTCATTCTCAGACTACAATAAAAGAATCTCTTGTAATCCAGAGGTCACTATCCTTGTACTGACTTCGCACAATGCTATCAATATATATATATATATATAAAATATATATATATATATAATATATATATATATATATATATATATAATATATATAATATATATCAGTGTGTGTGTTTAATTCAATTTTATTCATGAAACCATTAGTGTCACAAATTCAAAGAATCATTAATTAATAGCATAATAATAGATATATTATTCCAAATTACATTCCTTAATCAAAAGCTATAAATCAAAATTATACATATTTACATTAATAGATATCTATACAGTAAAAAAAACAACTTTAGATAGGCAACGAGACCTGGCATACAACATAATTATACAGCTGAAATATCGTAAGTACCTTGAAAAATGACTCACACACAACAGAGATTACAACATAAAGGATTAGGTAACAATAGTCTCGATAAAGATGATTCGAGCCTCCCATTGATATAATACAGACTATGTTAGATTCCCTTTACAGTCTGAGTGTAACCGAGCTCTCTGAACAGTAGAGGGCACTGCCAGACAATGAAACAAAAAGGAAAAAAGAATTTACAAGGTATCTTGATTCAGACACTAGGTAGACTGAGTTGGTAACCTTGTAAACATGTTTTAAGTATTCTTCATTGTGTTTTATATTTACTTATAACTGGTTAATTTGCATAAAGAAACAGTAATAAATGAAAATTCAATAAAGAAAATAAAAAAATATCCGCTTCTCGTCTTTCTTTTAGAAATGTTTTCAAGAAAACCAAGAGGGACAGCCAAGATGACAAATTTGTTTTTATCCTTAAAAACAGATTAGATGGATAATTGTTTTTATCCTTAAGCTGTGCTACTTCATGAAATAATAAAGGTTTATTTATTTATTTGTTCTATTGTCTTTACCCTGGGCTGTGTTGGTACAAAAATTAAGACAATATATATATTGTCTTAATTTTTGTACCAAATAGAATACGATGGTTAATAGAAATAGATTTTATTGTTCTGGGGTCACATCTTTACAATTCAGACTCTCTTTGCTCTCCACAATATAAAAATCACCTAATTATATATATATATATATATATATATATATATATTATATATATATATATATATATAATATTATATATATATATATATCTCTTGTTGTGTGTGATTTTAAAATATAATTATTCAAGGTAGAAGGAAAAGCAGATAAAACTGTGCAGGTCTCGTTGACTGTCAAATGCATGAAATAATTTCAAATAAGAATAAAGACTAAGTAACACAGTAATAAAAGAAAGGAAGACAAAGAAATACCCAGACATGGGATTCATGGCACTTGACATCTACAGTATGTTCAGCTCTAATTCCAATTTAACAGAAAAAACATTTTCCTCTCCAAAAAAAAAAATCTCTTTTAACAAATATCCAGAGGAAAAATTAGCTAATAGGATTTCTTTAAAAAAAAAAAAATTTTTAATTTGTTGCCACTAAAACAAAAACAGCTTATTTTTCTTGGAATTGTCTTTTAAAATGCAATACTTCCTTAACTTAAAAAACACTTGGTAATTATTTTCTAAAATAGCCCTTGATCATGAATCTGGTTACCAGTTTGGTTAAAACTAAAGACAGAATACTTATCAGAATCCCAACAAATTTGGTAGAAGACTGTCAAATAAATCCAGTGTTGAGAGATTTATTACATGATGAGTAAAAGTGAGGAGAAAATCTGAAGACGCTGATCTCATGAGCATTATTTGGTCAGCATGAATTTTAAATTGGGTGTAACGTTCCAGAGGCGTTAACATTATCTCCTTAAAAATTATGTAAAAACAACTTGACTGTAATGCCCCTGCTTGACCTGGTGCATGCCACATGTAATCTCACCATGTTCTGATTTCATTAGAAACCCTCCAACAACACCTATAGTCTTATAATATCAGAGAATCATTACCAATCTCATCTCTATCACAATGTAGAGGTGACACAACAACTCCTCCTTCTCTTCAATATACCCTGCGTCAGCTGGTGTACTACCAACAAGGTAGTATAGGTCCTATCCTTTACTCCTTTTAAACTCATGATATCCCACATCCATCCACTATCCTTGGAACCTTTACAGATGATAGGGCCATCCTTTCTGTCCATAAGAGTCATATCACCGCTTCTGGTAATACCCAGTACCATCTTTCCCTTCTTGAACTCTGGTTGAGGAAATGAAGAATAAAGATAAATTAACAAGAAAAGAGTTCATGTCACTTTTGCTCTTCATATAGACACTCGTCCTCCAGTCACCTTCAACCAGGTGTAAACCTGGTTGTAATGGTTGAATGTAAATTCCTCAATCCTCTAGTGTCCGATACCTTGGTGTCAACCTTGACAGACACTTAAATTGGCAACACCACACAAAGACAAAACTTATTGATGTATCACGTCCTCAAGTTCCTGTTGGCTATCACTAAGTAATAAACATCATACCTATAATGTCGCTTTATATTGGCCTATGGTTAAGAAGTGTGGGTTAGCACCAAGCCTTCCAACTCAAATCGTCTCCAAATCCTGAAATCCAAAATCCTTTGAACCAACCATCACAAATGCTTCTTTTTACGTATCAAACAACACTTCACTGCAACCTTAACATTCCTTTTGTCTGAGATCTTTTCATATCTCGCTATAAACGCTTCCATGAATCCTTAACCAAACACCCAAACCCTTCCTAATAATCCTGTGCAACACCTGAGGAGGCAATGGCCTTGAGACCAGCTATCTTTATATATTTATAATCTTGATTCAGCTATTATCTAATCACTTTTCTCCATTTTATTTTAATTTAAATTACTATCAAGTGCTATTACTCAAAATTCGATTCTCTCTATTATAAGAGAGTAAATTTTTTGGACTGGTATGATATATTTAAATTTTAAATTTCTTGAAGACTGCAGTCCTTTATAAATATTAATTTATTTAATAACCTTTACATATAATCTTCACAACGTTTCATTGAGCGAAGCTCAACATCTTCAAGTGAAATCAAATGAACCTCTCTATTATAACCCCATATTTTATCTATATCCACTGGCAGTATCCATAAAACATATCAAGTAGATGATAATTCTCTCACCTGATTGCGATTACTGGACTGTTTCTCTATCATGCCTTACCAAGCCACTGGTAATTCTAATAATTGATGTAAAAATTGTTGTATTATTCAATAAAAAAATATTTAAAAAATCAAATAGTAACACCAAATTCATAAAATGTTGATAAAATAAGTCTTACTTTACATTTAGATGTGTTTATTATAATAACAATGCCTTATAGAAGAAAAGTATATCATACATTCAATGTCAAATCAACAGGGGACAAGTAATATTAAGTAAATAATTCATATTAAATAATAATTATTATTAAGTAATATAAACAATTTTTACAAAGTGCTGAGTGAGCTTACTATAGCTGAACGAGCTTAATAGAGCTGAGTGAGCTTACCAGAGCTGAGCGAGCTTAATAGAGCTGAGCGAGCTTACCAGAGCTGAGTGAGCTTACCAGAGCTGAGTGAGCTTAATAGAGCTGAGCGAGCTTAATAGAGCTGGCGAGCTACCAGAAGCTGAGTGAGCTTACCAGAGCTGAGTGAGCTTAAAGAGCTGAGAGCGAGCTTAATAGAGCTGAGCGAGCTTACCAGAGCTGAAGCTTAATAGAGCTGAATATACTGCAGTATAAGTGTCACTTCTAAGGATGGTTCCTCTACAACAGAAAATTACTATTTTCAATTCTTCTTTTACATAACTTTCTTTAGGTTGTCACTCCCTTGTAACTCGTGTCGATACTTGCTGGTTATGCAAAGAGTAAATAGAGGACCACAGGGCATCGTTTATTTAGGTCGAACCAATCTCGGTTATAAAATGATGCTTCTTCATCTCATGTGAAACAAATAGAGGAACCATTTGAAGAAGTAACACATTAGCAAACAGTTTAACACAATAAAAGATGTTGCGTAGACTAGCAATAGATGATAAAGCCAGGTAACACCTGGAGCCTGCTAACTCAGTGTTGGCATTAACAGGCTTTAACATGTGATTTCAAGAAGTGTAGGAAGAGATACACACGTGCGTAGATACATTCAGATGTTGCATAGACTAGTTTAACAAGGAGTGTAGAGAAATAATCTACTGTAGATCTCCTATGAGGTTATCTGATATCTCTCTAACGTAGACCTTGGGAAAGAAACCAACCTGAAAACCCATCAAACATTATATGAGCTCAAAAATATCAAACTTAGTTCCTAAAAACAAACCAAACTAAATAAGAAAACAAGGGACCGAAATAACTTTGTCAGTCCAACTTATTTAAATGGAAAAGTTGGCAGCATTTCTAAAATGACTCTGATATCAGCTGACATTACACATTTCGTTGATTTTTCACGGAAAAATTCATGTTTTTAACAACTATTGTAATTATTTTTACTTTTCCTCATTTATGCTGTAGGTATATAAGAAAAGTATTGTGTTTGCGACAAAATCCGAAACCGGGATGAGAACAGAATTATCCGTTTCAGGCGTTTTTAAGGCCTCTTGAGTGGTTTTTGCAAAGTTGTCTGTCTGTCTGTGTGACTGTTATCATCATGGCGTCCAATGTATTTTTGCTAGAGAGTTGAAATTTTGTACAAAAATCTGTCTACTGCTGTAGTTGTACTATTCAGAAAATAATTTTCCATGATGTTATTAACCCGCAATAATGACTCAGCAAAAATTTCAAAAATCATAAAACGCGGAAAAATTGTGCAATCGGATTGAGATGATGCACGCATGTGACAATGTATAAGACTAGCATATGTGCCAAGATTCATCTCATTATCAGCATTAGTTCAATTTATATTGAATGACTTGTGTACGTTTTTTAAAAAATTGGGAAATGGTCTGATTGAGTTGAAATTTGGTACAACAGAATATTACTATATAATAAATTAGTACATAATTTTTGTTTCAATACGACAAGTATATTCATGATTTTTATTAGATCATAAAAATTTAGGAGCATTGAGCGTGGTCAGTGCTGTATGGGAGACCGCTGAGAATGCTACGGATGCATTTACTATCTGAGGACGTGCGAAGTGAGTCCGAAGCATGGAGGATGAGCATAGCAAATCCGATGAAATGAAAAAAGTTCTCATTACTTTTTTAATACTTTATTAAAAAAGTATTTACAAAATTGTTACAATTGATAAATAATGAAGAATTTTAATAATAGTATACTAATAATATAAACTAAAATGGGGAAAATGTATGAACAATTATTGCCTTTTAATAATTTGGACAGCGAAAGTATTATTTTGTTCTATGTAGTCCACCTAATATAGTTAACAATCTTGATTTCATTCAGCATTTTAAACTAAATAAGGTATGAGGTACCTCAAAACTTTTAGATATCTCAAGATTCGCTAAAGTGATGTAGAAATTCATACAGTAGGGGTGGGGGCGCGGGACACAGTGGTCCAACTCCCCTGAATAAGCTGGTTTAGGTGGACCTGCCTTAAGTTCACCCTTTCTCCACTAGTGGCAGGTCGGTTCACCTTATACGCCATATATAAAATAATTATTTCTTCAATTCCAAGATTAAAATTATTTAAAAGGGTCTTTAACAATGTTAAAAATTGTATTAATTATTTTAAAGGTATAATTTTCATAAAATATTATATAAATATAAATGCTGTGTTAATTTTAAGTAGACCTGATATCGTGATAACCATGATTTGTAGACAAACATCAAAATGTTTGTAAACAAAACATCAAAAATGTTTGTCAAAAAACATCAAACCGGGAAATTATAAATTTAATTTACGTCTTTGTTGTCTCATTATAACGCAACTTTCATAACACACGTTATCCTATTTTCTAAAAAAAATATCTTATAAACGACTAAAAAAGAAAAAAAAGTTAATGAATAAGATAAAAATTGTCTTGTTTACATTTTTTATAAACATAAATAGAAGTCTTGATTTAAAACTGATAACAATAGTAATAAGCGTTACAAGGTGAAAACTAGCGCTCGGTGCGGTAGTTGATGCAACTAATCCCTGTTTTTTTAGGACCACCTAAAACCAGGGAGTTAGACCACTGTGTCCCCCACCCCCATCCTCTACTGTATGAATTTCTACATCATTTTAAGATTCGCTATGCTTATCCTTACAACATAGGACTAACTTTTCTTGTCCTCAGAATCTACAAATCACCATTTATAGTGCAAAACATTTTCAGACTCGCTTCATTCCTCCTCAGATAGTAAATACATTAGTTTTAATTCCAGTGGTCACCCACCTAGGCACTGACCTCGCTCAATAAACTTACAACAAATACCATAGATAACTGGACTTGCTGTATTGAAATGAAAACTTAGTAAACTTATTTATCTTGCTGGTAAAGGGAAACACTTTTTTTCAAATTTCAACTCAAATGCATTTTTTTATTCTTTAAAATTTTTTAAAAATGTATACAAATTATTGAATAATAATTGAACTAATGCTGATAATAAGATAAAAAACATGGCACATATGTTGGTCTTATACATGACTACATGCGTGCCAAATCTCAAATTACCAAAAAATTTGTCCATGTTTTATCAATTTTCTAAAGTTTTGCTGAGTCATTATTTTTGGTTAATGACATCAAACAAAAATTATTTTCCGGACAAAAAGGATCTATGATGGTAACAGACACACATACAAACAGACAACTTAGTGAAAACCACTCAGGAGGTCTTAAAAACATCTGAAACTTAGAAAATTCAAGTGAAATCCCGGATTTAGATTTTTTTTTCAAACCCAATATTATCTCTTTGGTTTCACTACTTCTCTTGTAGAACTCTCATATTTTCAAAAAATATAATAAAATGCCTTATACAGTCTATTGTTTAGTTTAAAAATCTTGACAGGTCAGTTTAGGCACCACTGATTCTTAAAACAAAATCCCTGCAAGAAGGAAGCGGGAAAAAACTATGTAAACAAATCAAGTTATTTTACCCACATTTGCTTGGCGATGTTTTTTTTTACATTTCTTCTGTGTAGTTTTATTTTAAAATATCATTTTAAGATTCATTTGAAAGTATTTTTCAAAACGATGTTATCAAAAGAAGAACCACAAACAAAGTGAACGATTGCCGGGAAGGTTTTTTCCCTACAGCGGTTATTGTGGTAGGGAATTTTTTCTTTTTAAGTGAGAGGTTGGCAGTGGCTTCTCTGATTGGTCAATCCCCAAAATACTTATGACCTTGGGGATTTTAAAACTAATTGATAGACTGTAGTTCTAAATCAACAATAAAAACAGCGTATCAATTAATGTTAGCTATATATTTCAGCCAACTCTGTGACCATCTTCAGGCTTTTAAACATAAATCTTGAAAATACACATCATAATGAACAAAAATAGAAACACAAACATTACACAAAAATTTAAAATAATCTAACAAAGATTAAAATAATTAAACATTCACCAAAATTAACTCGGTTTGACCATTTAGTTATTTTTGTTAATGTTTAATTATTTTATTCTATGTTAAGCCTTTTTTATTTTTTTTTGTAATTTTTGTGTTTCTATTTTAGTTGATTGTGATATGTATTTTTATCATTTATGTTTGAAAGCATAATTAGTTATGCTTTCAATGATAATAACTTGTTATATCTATTGTTAGAATATGTAATTAATAAATATATTATTATTATTATTTATTTATTATTTATTTATTTATTTATTGTCGAGCTTAATTAAACATTATTAGGAAAAACAAGAAAAATCAAGAAAAACAACATAAAGGTAAAGGTGTTTTGGATTTGAACTGTTTTTATTTTGTCAATGAAACCATTGATTGGGTCAGTTTTTGATAGAAAGTATAAGAAAAATTACTAAGTTGATTAGTTAACTAATTAATTATTAGGGATTAATTAGAAGGAGGGATAAACTTTAAAATAAAATGAGAGAAAGGGTGTTTTAAGAATACAGGGGTAAATAAAATTATATTAATGCAGAATGGATAAAAAGGTAGGTTGGTAATACTAATTGATGACGTTTTAAATTTCAGCCAAAGTAGCAGTTTCTTTTAGATAAGTAAATAAGTTTTTGATATTGGTTTCGTCGTCCCCTAAGAGGTCAGGTACGTTTGTGGGAATTTTATGGTTTGTTATCGTTTGTGTCAGCCTAGTACAGTCGATTAGAAAATGCTTGACGGTAAGTATGTCGTTGCAAAGTCTACATTTTGGCGGTTCTAGGTCCCTCGAAAACAGATAGCTGTGAGTCAGTCGAGTGTGTCCTAGGTTAATCTGCAGAGGACAGTCTCCTCGTGTCGGTTTTGTCTATATCAAGTCCCTATTATAATAATAATAGTTATTATTATTATAATAACAATTAGAGGGTTGTAATTGTTATTAGAATCCTCTATAAAACACTAGCAATGCATTCTAGTGACCAAAAACTAAACTACTTACAATTAGTTTCTTCTTAGTCCACTACATCAATATGAGTCATGATAAAATTATTTCCTCTCATTTTACCTTGTGAAAAATTAAAGAATAAATAAAAGTATTTATTTGCATATTTCAATAAGTGGTAGCAGCACTGGGGAGATTTCAGTCTAGCAGTCGTCACCCAAATCTTGTCAACTGACAGTGTTACCATGCATTAGATCCGCGTATCGTATAGAGTACGATCTCTCAATACAGTAATTTAAGCTGTATGAACCATGCGGAGGGGATCCGATCGCATACGCTAGAACTAGGGAGATGGAATCTAAATGGATCCCCCGATACGCTGTCTTTTTGTGTGTGTACCTTTAGAGACGATCGTATTTAACGGATAACCTTCTCGTCAAACTTTTATTCACTTCTATATAACCGTTTTTGATCAAATAACGGTTTTTTAGTGTAACTTTATTATTATGCAAAGAAATCACAATTTAATTAAATATATTTTTTGTTTTAAACTTCCTTATAACCAAAAGTGAAGCTTCACTATACAAGAAGCCATGTTTTGGAGGGATCAGTTATCACTGGATCGACTAAAGAAATACGCTGCAAGAACCGTGAAGTTAGTTGACCGTATTGTATGCGTATTCTATAAGATCCGCGGATCTAGAGTGTGTGTGAACGTACTAAATGTATATATTGCTGACTCACCCTATCTTGCACCTTCCCCTTCCACCAGCCTTTATTATCTCCTTCCTTGGAGAGTATGAGCACGTGACATCCCTGTTTCAGAGGCAACTGATTTGCCTCCACGGGGTTGAAGTCAAACTTGGCCACGGCCACTATCTTCTGGTACGGCCACTTCAACCTGACATCCAGCCCTATGAAGTTCTCACTAAGAGAAGAGTGTTCATAGAAAGAAACCAGCTCAACGATGCTGTGAAAGAACCTTGACTCACTCAAGTAGTATAGCCCAGTCTCCTTCCTGAAAATATGACATTCGATAAGCTATACAGATTACACTACAGGTATTTCATATCACTTTCCCTTAAACCTAATCCAAATTGAGTTATTGAGTTAGACGTAACGGAACAGAGTGGGACATGACATTATGTCGAGCCATCAAGTATGACGAATGTCGAATGATGAAACAGTTCCCAGATGTAGCATTGCATTTGGCTTGTTACATTTCCTTGGTGTCTCTCGCACAATTATATTGTGTCAACTATTCATGTATTGCCAAACTCGGTTGTATCAAAATAATATATTTTTTGCTTGCCATGCATGATGGCGGTAAGAGAGCACCGCTCATCTCTGGTAAGTACTTCACATTATATTCTTCGGAATTAATTGAAGGTCAGAGTGAGTTCAGGCTCTGTCGGCGCCCTGATGAGTTAGACGTAATGAAACAGAGTGGGACATGACATTATGTCGAGCCACCAATGATGACAAATGTCAAATAATGGAACAGTTCCCAGATGTAGCATTGCATTTGGCTTGTTACATTTCCTAGGTGTCTCTCGCACAATTATATTGTGTCACTATTCATGTTTTACAAAACTCGGTAGTATCAAAATAATATATTTTTTGCTTGCCATGCATGATGGCGGTAAGAGAGCACCGCTCGTCTCTGGTAAGTACTTCACATTATATACTTCGGAATTAATTGAAGGTCAGAGTGAGTTCAGGCTCTGTCGGCGCCCTGATGAGTTAGACGTAACGAAACAGAGTGGGACATGACATTATGTCAAGCCATCAATAATTACGAATGTCGAATGATGGAACAGTTCCCAAATGTAGCATTGCATTTGGCTTGTTACATTTCCTTGGTGTCTCTCGTACAATTATATTGTGTCAACTATTCATGTTTTGCCAAACTCGGTAGTATCAAATGATACTAATCCAAATTATTTTTATTCACCAGTAGACTAGGCAATATAGAATAGGAAGAAGAAATGTAATCTAAGCCATATAGTCTATCGTTTAGTTTAAAAATCTTGACAGGTCAGTTTAGGCACCACTGATTCTTAAGCAAAAAAATCCCTGCAAGAAGGGAGCGGGAAAAAACTATGTAAACAAATCAGGTTATTTTACCCGTATTTGCTTGGCGATGTTTTTTTTACATTTCTTTTGCATAGTTTTATTTTAAAATATCATTTTCAATATTAATTTGAAAGTTGTTTTCAAAACGATGTAATCAAAAGAAGAACCACAAACAAATTGAACGATTGCCGGGAAGAAGGTTTTTTCCCTACAGCGGTTATGGTGGTAGGGATTTTTTTTCTCTTTTTAAGTGAGAGGTTGGCAACGGCTTCTCTGATTGGTCAATCCCAAAAATACTTATGACCTTGGGGATTTTTAAACTAAACGATAGACTGTAGTTACCTGTACATCTTGATATGTTTGACTTTACTATCAGCTTTTAGACTCAGAGCATATTCAGTTTCATTGGGAGAGGAAGGTCCCTGAGGCCTGATGCGCAGGAGAAATGTGCCGTCATTCTCCGCCTCCAGCAGGGAGGTGGCTCTGTCCCGCCCCATCTGACCTACAAACCTAGAACACACATTATCACCATTTACTTTCTATGATTCTTAACTTATCTCAATTTCACTGAAGTTAGTTGAGTTGCAGAAACCATTAAAGAGTCAGCTAACGTCAATGCTTGCCGTTGGATATAAATATCCCTGGACTGGCTCAACATCATCATCAGCAAGTTCTCAATTAATAAAATTATATCAGTGCATAACTTATAGTCTTAATGAGCAGGATGAGCCCTCTGAAGTTAAGGAAGGGAGTAGGAGAGTAGAAAAGTAGTAGAGTACTAGAAAGTAGGGAGTGGTAGAGAGTAGGGAGTAGGAGAGAGTAGGGAGTAGTAGAGAGTATGAAGTAGTAGAGTAGGGAGAAGTAGAGTAGGATAGAGTAGAGAGTACAGACTAGTAAAGTAGGGAGTAGCTCTGGTCAGACTCGATTAAACTTGTTTTAGACTGGTTCTATCAGACTCGATAAACTTGTTTTAGACTGTTCTAGTCAGACTCGATTAAACTTGTTTTAGACTAGTTCTAGTCAGACTCGATTAAACTTGTTTTAGATAGTTCTAGTCAGACTCGATTAAACTTGTTTTAGACTAGTTCTAGTCAGACTCGATAAACTTGTTTTAGACTAGTTCTAGTCAGACTCGATTAAACTTGTTTAGACTGGTTCTAGTCAGACTCGATTTGTTTTAGACTGTTCTAGTCGACTCGATTAAACTTGTTTAGACTAGTTCTAGTCAGACTCGATTAAACTTGTTTTAGACTAGTTCTAGTCAGACTCGATTAAACTTGTTTTAGACTGGTTCTAGTCAGACTCGATAAAACTTGTTTTAGACTGGTTCTAGTCAGACTCGATTAAACTTGTTTTAGACTAGTTCTAGTCAGACTCGATTAAACTTGTTTTAGACTAGTTCTAGTCAGACTCGATTAAACTTGTTTTAGACTAGTTTTAGTCAGACTCGATTAAACTTGTTTTAGATTAGTTTTAGTCAGACTCGATTAAACTTGTTTTAGACTAGTTTTAGTCAGACTCAATTAAACTTGTTTTAGACTAGTTCTTGTCGGACTTAATTAAACTTGTTTCTTTACTAGACTAGTTCTATACTCCTTGCACTATGAATTAATACATGGTCATGTGACTAATAATCAGCTAGCAGGAATAAAATGCAACACTTGTAACACACTAAAGTGGAAGAAAAAGTCCCTACAGCTGCAAGGAGTGAAATGTGTATGTGGGGGTAAAGTCAGGTTATTGAGCTATACTTTGTAATAAGCTGGAATTATAAAAAATAGACTTATAAGCCTATTTTAATAATTTATTTCAAAAACATCAGGCTGGAGAAAGAAGATATGGTGGAATTTCAAATTATAAAGCAAAATATAAGGGTAATACCATAGATAGTGAGTAAGGGTTCCATGGTCGGCCCAGGTGCGATTCCAGTCAACAGGGCTGGCTGGGGTGCTCGAACTCCTCGTATGCTGCAGGCAAACCAATTACTCATTATAAACAACATTATAAACATCTTATATGTGTATGGCCAACAGAGGGCCTACAGTGCTTTATACACCAAGCAACATTCCACATGTTCTGCCCTCCCAAGTATGGAGAAACCCCAGAGTAATGAAGAGGCATAGGGAACGTGCTGTGCTATCTATATGCCATCACACTCAACAGGTTGCAGTCTCAGACAATGCCTTATCAGTATCAATATCAGTAGATATGTTATACTGATGGAGAGTTTTCATAATTCATGTTATTAGTTAAAATCACAGAAATTCATACATAATTCATCAAACGTTTAAGGTAAAAATATTCATTCCTGTTTTGTTGCTTTGTTGAATTTTTTAACTCAGCTGTTTAAAGGATTGGTTAATTGTTTAAAACAGTAGCCATTTGGTAGAATACTTACAGTGGGGGTATGAGGTGGGGAAGAGGGGGGAGGTCTTGGGGGGAACTGTGGCTGCTGCCTGGCGGTACATTTACCTAGGAATGATATGCAGCTTTTATGACAACTCTTACAGCACCTATCACACCTATAACCCTGCAAGCAATAAAAAACTATTAGGCAATCAAATGTTCAACAATTACCAGAGAACTTCTGTTGGCAGAATGTTTGATCTTGTCAAGCAATTTTTTTTTTTTTTTTTTTTTTTTTAATGCTCAGGTGGAAAATTCCAGGGCACTTAGACCTCTTAGGTGGGTCCATTGTGCCATCCTGAATGAAAAAAAAAAAAATTTAGATAAATAAATAAATAGAATATATAGGTGATAATATGAAAATAAATATTACTAAATATAAGTAGAGATAAAAAAGAAGATAAAAGATATACTGTAACTGAAATAATAATATTAGAAAAGAGGATTCAAGTGTAAACTGGTATCTCAGTTATGGAGCTCTAAACTAATATATCGTCTACATAAATTCTTTTTATACATATTCTCTGAACTACAAGCTAAATTATAAGTAGATACTTATGCTAGGTTCAGTTTAGTAGCAACTTCCTGCACATTAGTGCATTCTGAAACTCTAAACAATTCGGATTTAGTATAGAATGATTATGTTTTCTTCTTTTATCTCTGCAAGAGCCACACACTGGCTGCTCTTTGATTATTGGGCAGTTTGCTCTTAAATGGTGGGGTTCAGAGCAGTGAGAGCAAACTTTTTCTTTGCCACACTGATTTTTTGTATGACCCGTTCTCAAACAGGTAAAACATCTGGTAACCCAATCATAGTGTTTCACTGGTAGCTGGCTAGAAGACCATTCAATATTTACAGTACCAACTTTTAGCAACTCATGCTTCAGAGCATAAGGCATTTCTACTATCCACCGAATAGCATTGTCCCCTTTAATCCAGGGACATGTTCTAGTGAATCGAGGGATCACTTGATTTCCATAATCGTTTCTACTAAATCCTAACTTAGAAAGATTTAGGTTCCAGAGGCTATTTAGAAACTCATTCTTTTTTAGGTTTTTATCAACACCAACTATAACAACAGCCTCCTTAGGAAAACTAGGGATTGTTGCTACTAAACCAAATTCTTCAAATCTATCAAAAGATAATAAAGTATCTCTGTCCTTAACAGATTCACATTCAATAAGACAAGCCACTTCATTATTTTTATTAATAACTCTTAAGACTTTAAGGTCTTGAGGTAATTCAGGCTTCAACTTATTAAAAATAGTATTTTTAAAAGTTCTTTATCTTTTATTTGACCAAAAGACAAAGGCTTGATCACCACACTGTTAATTAATCTGGGTATTCTGCTAGCTAACCTACTACTTTGAGCTGTTTGCTTTCCTTGTGATTTACTGGGTTCAATATTCTGAGCACTGCTTTCAAAACAAGCCTTACTTACAGTATTATTACATTTATCAAAAACTATCTCAGCATATGTACTAGTTTTTCTGTCCACATGACTTTTATTAGTTTTAGTTTCTTCCATAGTGACTTGGTTTATGGAATCATATTGAGACAGAGATACTTTTTTACATGATGTTAAAGTATCGCTAGTTACAATACTACTAGTAGGGGGTCTATTGTTTACAATCTTATTACTCTGAGCAGATAGTCTAACAAGTTTAAGAGAAAGATCATAAGATACTTGTTTCGCTATTGATATTAAACCGAGTATTTTTATTACATCAGGATTTTTAATCTGATTCTTCTCTTCTCCTAAGACATGTATTACAGACTCTTCCAGTGCATTGTCAAGCAATAAGCTATCCTAACAATCAAGTACAGGGTACCTCAGCACTTCTCTTTACACATTTTTTCCTCATTGGTTTTGCTATGCTCACCCCCACTATTTTGCATTTGCTACGCTTACCCCCACTATTTTGCACTTACTACGCTCACTCTCACTACTTTGCATTTGCTACGCTCACCCCCACTACTTTGCTTTTGCTACGCTCACCCCCACTATTTTGCATTTGCTACGCTTACCCCCACTACTTTGCTTTTGCTACGCTCTGCCTTATTAGAACGAAGTATACTTATTTAAAACATAAAGGGAAACACTTGTACAAAAATCATTTCAATTATTTTTTTTTTAAATTTTTAATGATTTTAAAATTTTACCGTTATTACTGCCGGTTAATGTCATGATAATTTTTTCTCTCCCCATAGCACAACAAGACCTAAAGATTGGATATTGTACTAAGTATCAACTTTCTAATCAATACACACACACACACATACAGACAGACATCTTGGTGAAACCCACTCAGGAGATCTTAAAATCATATTTTAATCTGGGATTAAAATATGGCATAGAGATAATAATAATAAATCTTTATTTTCATCCATTTACATATCTATATATAATCTATAAAGAAACAAAATAAAATAATTTAATGTTATACTTTTTCCTTTTTTTATTTTTATTTTTTTTCAACAATTAAGGATGAGAGCTCTCAGTAGCACTATGAGCAGTGCTAGAGCGAGAGCTCCGTTTTGACGTCTGGTCAAATATAAATTAAAAAAAAATAAAAGAAAGTAATAATTAAAAAAAGGAACACAAATTATAACTATAGTGTTGAGGCAGTTTATAGAATCAACTTTTTTTAAAAAAAATTAAGTTATACATATTTTTAAGGTGAATTAGTATAATTCACAAAGAAGGCAAAACAAAAGAAAAAATAAGAAGAGAAAAGATAATGGTTTAACATTCTTTGGTTATTCTTACAGGGTGTATTAAATATTTATTGAAGGATGCTGATATTTTAGTAGAGTTGTGTCATGTGGATTTTGTAATTGTAGTTTACTTAGGTTTTGGTTCTATTAATGAACATAGGTATTTATTAAGTCTTGTTTTGAAGATGTTAATGTTTTTAGATGTTTTAATGTCTGAAGTAAGTTGGTTAAAGAATTTTGGTGCTAAGTATTCGAAATATCTTTGTCTTTTTGTTGTCTTACACAGGGGAAATTGTATGATATTTAGGTCCCTTGATCTAGTGTTGTAAGAATGCTCAACAATTATCTTTTCTTTATTAAAATATTTAATTAAAACTATTTTTTTTTATAAAGCAGATCTAGGGGTAGGACAGAGAAATCTGAGTATACTAGTACTTAACAGGTTTATGAAGGCAGATTTTGATAATTTTTTTTGTAACACCACAATTTTATTCAAATCTATTTTTGCAGCAGCACCTACGCTATCAGACCATAGTTAATTATGGACTCTGTAAGACCATAGTAAACCATTCTTAATGAAGACTTGTTTAAGAAGTTTCTTAAAATTTTATAGCTAAAAATAGTTTTTCTAATTATTTTAGATAGATGAGAAATGTGATCCTCCCAATTTAAATGCTTATCAATTTTGATGCCAAGATATTTGATATTATTTACTTTTTCTATAATCAAGTTTGTAGTTTGAGAGTTATGAGAATTAACTAGGTGACAGCTGGGTTAATTAAGTTTAAATTATAAACTTAATTTAAGTTTATAATTTAGACCCCTCTAGATATATTACTAGAGGGGTCGCAATCAATCTCAATAGATTGAGAGGGTCAAAACATCATTTTGAGAGCTTGGGGGGCTCTGTAACCCCTTCATCATGGAGTTGTTAAGGTTATAATACATTAATCATGTTGGCTGTTAACATTTTTTGTTTTGTTCAGTATTAAAAGTTCTATTATATAAGTCACTGTAGTTTTGAAGTTAATTTCATTATATTAATAATCAAAGGTGTTCAGGTTTCTTTTCCAATGTGATATATCAATATTTAACTGACAGAGTCTCTCTGGCAATGATATCTCAACAGTTTATGGTGAAGGACGAGTCGAAAAGTATTAACAAAGCAAGTGATACCTGAAGTATGAGTCCCTTGAGGTACTTGGAGCAGTACATACAGGTGGAGGGTTTGTCGAAGGTTGTGTAGACTAGGTTGTGGTCAGTCTGTCTAGCTCCGGGTGGGTCTATGTTGTCCAGAGCATCATACGTAGCTTTTAACCAGGTTCTGCGACTCTCCTCTGACCGGGCATACAGGGTATAAGCTGTGCACTCCGACTTCTTAACCAGAAGCCAGGCGTGATTCCACCTCCCAGAGTCCTTACCTCCCGCAGTCTCCTCCACTCGATACTCACTCAGTACTATCGACTCTTTGAAACTGTACTGATCTCCCTATATAACAGAATATTCATTTAAACAGTTAGAGTAAGATAATAAATAATAAAATGCAAGATAATAATTAACATTGTTTTTTAACTTAAAGGTGTAATGACATTAACAGGAAAAAAATTATTGCAAGAAAGGACTTAACTCAAAGGATGGAAGGCTTTTTACATTAATTGCCTGAAATTGAATATAACATTTTACACATAGTAATAGCGATGCTGGAGAGGTGATAGATCACCTAGCATGATACTAGAGAGGGGATAGATCACATGGCATGATACTAGAGAGGGGATAGATCACATGGCATGATACTGGAGAGGTGATAGATCGCCTAGCATGATACTAGAGAGGTGATAGATCACCTAACATGCTACTAGAGAGGTGATACATTACCTAGCATGATACTGGAGAGGTGATATATCACCTAGTATGCTACTGGGGAGGTGATAGATCACTGAGGAGAGGTGATAGATCACTAGCATGATACTGGAGAGGTGATAGATCACCTAGCATAATACTGGAGAGGTGATAGATCACCTAGTATGCTACTGGGGAGGTGATAGATCACATAACATGATACTGGAGAGGTGATAGATCACCTAGCATGATACTGGAGAGGTGATAGATCACCTAGCATAATACTGGAGAGGTTATAGATCACCTAGCATAATACTGGAGAGGTGATAGATCACCTAGCATAATACTGGAGAGGTGATAGATCACCTAGCATGTAGCTTAATCAAGCATTGCCACCAGGAATAGAAACTCTTCAATGGAAAACTTTTAAAACTAAACTTTTAAAAACAAAGAGAGGAAACTTACCCTGACCACTTTACACATGAGCATGACTTTGTCAAATATAAACACGTATCTGTAACATAGCAACATAAACACATGAGCATGACTTTGTCAAATATAAACACGTATCTGTAACATAGCAACATAAACACATGAGCATGACTTGTCAAATATAAACAGTATCTGTACATAGCAACATAAACACATGAGGCATGACTGTCAAATATAAACACGTATCTGTAACATAGCAACATAAACACATGAGCATGACTTTGTCAAATATAACACGTATCTGTAACATAGCAACATAAACACATGAGCATGACTTTGTCAAATATAAACACGTATCTGTAACATAGCAACATAAACACATGAGCATGACTTTGTCAAATATAAACACGTATCTGTAACATAGCAACATAAACACATGAGCATGACTTTGTCAAATATAAACACGTATCTGTAACATAGCAACATAAACAATCTATACATCAAACCAACAAAACTAAACAACATCACTGTTTAAATGTTTCTCTTATTATTACCTTAAAACATCATGAATATATTTTTTATTTTAATTTTCATTATAAATCTTGTTAACTATCTTCAACAGGAACCAAGAAAAATAATGTCAGAAATTTTATAAAACAATCTGCCAAAATGTGTAGCTAAGCCTCCTAGTCTCAGATTTCAAAATGACAGGCTCGGGTTATACAATTAGATATCCAGAGAACTGTGACAGCTGACACAGATGTGGTCGAGAACTGTGCTATCTGACACAGATGTGGTAAAGAACTGTGCTAGATGATACAGATATGGTCGAGAATAACTTTCAGGTATGAAATTGTAAAGATAATAAAGTAGTATGTTAGTAGTATACTAGCTGATAAAGATGTCGGAAAATATGCCAGCTGGCATAGTTTGGTAGAGAACTATACCAGGTGACACCAGATGTCCTACTGAAACATGTCCATTTCTAGCAATTAGAACGTTTTCCCTATAGATTATTTCAAAGTCCCATTTATTATGGAAAGGTAAGAGTTGGTACCTGACTCGTAGTTTCTGGTCGTTGTGAGCCTTGATACGGAGTTCTCCATCCTTGATCAATCTTCCATACTCTCTAAGATCCAAAGAGTCACAGTCTGTGATACTTGCCTGCACACAGATATATATTAGTGGGGTGGTATAACTTATCATGTAGACTCGGAGATATATGTAGACGTATTTTGACTGAACGCTAGCCTTGGAGAGAAATAGTTAGGTCTATAAAGCTCTACCCTTTCTCTACCGTACCCTCCTCCCTCCCATACCCCACTACAACCTGTTGCACATACTTTACTCAATTTTAATCTTAGAATAATACTATACAGAAGGAGCACTACTGATAACACGAAAGCCGGTTCACTGGTGCACCTAAGTAATGCTGCCACCTAACAATATACAATTTTCTAAAAAAAAAGTTGGCAATACTTCCGGTTGCTGAATTATTATGTTCTATTATTAATTAATGATTGATTATTCATAAAATACTAATATAAATATCGGTGCATTACAATATTTTAAGCATTTTAGATAGTAGTTTAACGTATTTATTACAATTATATATAAAAAGTAGTCCTCGTCAACTAAATGTAGAATCTTGTATTCCGCCACCTTTTGCCATCTAAGACCGGTTTTATTAAATACTCAGCAGTGTTTTAAGTTATTATATTTGTTCTTTACGATCTTTCTTCATTGATAGATATTTATGAAAAAAATAGTAAAATAAATTAAAATAATTAAAATGTTAATAATTAATAATGTTTTTTTATTTATATATTTATTAATATTTAATAAATATTAAATATTTATTAATTTATTTATTTATTTATGACAATATTAAAATAATGTTTTGTTGTCAGGTTGGCAGCATTACTTAGGTGCACCAGTCAACCGGCTTTCATTCTTACATTGTGTTTACGGTCCTATGCTCCTTCTATATATAGTATTATTCTAAGATTTTAATACTTACTGAATCTTAAACAAGCTTTTATTGATAAACAATAATAAAGCATTAAATTCAAATTATTAACTAATGCTTGCTAAGCACCTTCAGAAACTCCATATAACTATTTCTGGTTGGGGTTTCAATTTAAATATGATATGTTACAACAATTCTTAGACTCTACATCCCTAATAAACTTAAATTTAATTATGTCCTGATTTCTTCACTTAACATTTTTTATTTTTAATAATATTCCTTTATTTTAAATAAATTTAAGTACAAAATAACTGACTCTATGATTTAAAGTAATGATAATTTCAACATTCTTATGAAACATGCAAATTTATTTATTTATTACATCAATATTGCAGATCAGTTACAATCAGCATATAGGAAAATACTCTCTGCTGTAAGACATTAGTCTTGTGCTGCAAAGAG
The DNA here is from genome assembly GCA_018340805.1 of Microvelia longipes. Classification (NCBI taxonomy): domain Eukaryota; kingdom Metazoa; phylum Arthropoda; class Insecta; order Hemiptera; family Veliidae; genus Microvelia; species Microvelia longipes. The sequence goes on from JACMZG010000008.1 coordinate 6,692,358, forward strand.
GAAATAAATATGGATTTAAATATTACATAGTGTAAAAGTTATTGATATTAATTTAGATTAATATTATAAATTATGCAACACTTAATAGTTGTCAAATAATAGTAATTTTTTACAAACGAAAATCAAATTTGTTGTTGTTATATGTGATGGGTATTGTAAAGAAATATAAACAAATTATGATACTTATACCTTGAAATTAATGGATAATTAAAAAATACAAAAACACAATAAAAAAATTGATAAAGGTATAAGGCGCGGTCGAATATCCACAGCCTTCTAGAACGTTGGATCACCAACAAATTTTTTTTATAACTTTTTTTTCAAAATTTTCAGTAATTAGCCGGATTTGTGATAAATGAAGCCTATTTCCGTAATCTGCACGCTCTTTTGGTTAATCTCAAAGAGTATTTACATTCACTCAACGATTTATTTTTAATCTAACTTGGTACATACATAACTACTGTTAGACGTCAATGTTAACAAACATGACATGTCAAAATATAACACAAAATATTGACGTCTAACAGTAGTTATGTATGTACCAAGTTTGATTAAAAATAAATCGTTGAGTGAATGTAAATACTCTTTGAGATTAACCAAAAGAGCGTGCAGATTACGGAAATAGGCTTCATTTATCACAAATCCGGCTAATTACTGAAATTTTTGAAAAAAAAGTTATAAAAAAAGTTTGTTGGTGATCCAACGTACTAGAAGGCCGTGGATATTCGACCGCGCCTTATTGATAAAATTTTTATATTTTTAAAATATGAAATAAAATAAATTGAATAGATTTGTGCATTCGTTTTATCCTCAATGATGTTTAACTTTTATGATCCAACAAAATTCATGGATATACTCGTCATATTGAAACGATACTAGATGTATTTCTTTATTACGTAATGGTAATAAATTGATAAATGAAATTACGTAATTGAAATAAATTGGTAATGAATTTCAACTCGATTGCATTATTCACCAATGTTTAAAAAAACGTACACAAGTCATTGAACTAATACTGATAATGAGATGAAACTTGGCACTTATATTAGTCTTTTACATGGCTACGTGCGTGCCAAATTGCAATCGGATCGCATCATTTTTTCGTGTTTTATGATTTTTCAAAATTTTTGCTGAGTCATTATTGCAGGTTAATGACGTCATACAAAAAATATTTTCCAAATAGCACAACTACAGCAGTGGAATAATTTTAAAGATAAAGATACAATTTACATTTCGTACGTTAGCTTTAAGGAACTAAACAATAGAAAATATGTCATAAAATACAATTAAATTACATTTTAAAATCTAGGAACTCTCTAATGTTGTAGAAAACATTCCCAGTCAAAAAACTTTTATAATTTCTGTTTTAAAATTTGTAAAATTTAGGTTTTTTAATTTATCTGGAAGCTTATTGAAAAAGGTGATTCCTTGTACATAATGCCCTACTTTACATTTTTTTAGATGATGCTTCGGTATATTTAATTCATTTTTATTTCTGGTTTCATAATTATGTATGTCTTTACGTTGTTCAAGTTCGTTCTCATTTGACTTAATATACAATAGTGATTTATAGATATACAAATTTATGACTGTCATTATCTTTACAACTATCTAGCATTAATACACTGGGTGCTACAATGATAACAGAAACACAAACAGATAACTTTGCAAAAACCACTCAGGAGGCCTTAAATACACCTGAAACGGATCATTCCGGTGACATTCTGGTTTCAAATTTTTTTTTGCAAACACAAACTTTTCTCCTATATAGCTACGGTATAAATGAGGAAAAGTAAAAACATATAAAAATTCTAGTCTCTCCTGTGGAGCAAATCTAGTCAGATTCAAAGCACAGAGTATAAGAGCAATAGAATCAACACTAACCTGAATATCAGACATGATCTGCAGAGTGTCACTGTCTCTCTTGACTTCATTAATAAACTGAGCCACATCCACCATCGCTTCTCTAGACCTCTCCAACCCTCTAAAATCTTCATGATTCTAAAAAAACATCCAATCAAACGATCATCAATATATTGATAATTATAATTTTTTAGGTAATTTTTTAGTAATCCTACCACTAATTGCTATAAATGTTTGCTTAAGTTTTTGTAGATATTCAATCACCTGAGCAGTAGCGTCACATCTAGTTATTTTTTTAAACATAGCTTACCAAACCATAACAAGGTGCAATATGAAGTAGTTTGTAAAATTGTATTTTTATTTTATATTTTTTAAACTCTGATGATGACTAATTTTTAGTCTAAAGCTTAGTTATTATAATATATTAAAAAATAAAGGACTTTTGTGTAATTAACCTGTTTTTATTTATATATTTTTTTATAAGTCCACAAAAAGAAAATCTTTTATGTTATTTTTTTAATTATTCAAAGAAAAAGCACATATTTATCCCATAGATTATACACTGCACGACACAGCATAATTCACAAATAAGTTTATGCTAATTATTAGCACATTTTCTTTAAAAAATACAAAAAAAAATAAATAAAAAGTTTTGATACTACTACTCAGGTTATTAAAGGTTAAAGACAGGTTATTAAATCAATAAGCAAGACAGCACGTATTCCAAAGAAAATATGCTCAGCTTGCCAACCTCCAGGCCAGAATTATTTTGAAGTTATAAACTTAATTACTGTAAATAAGACAATAAAAAATTATTTCAGCACTTCAAAAACATTCAGCCTATATATTTTCATTGTTGTTGTTCGTTAAAGCAAAGTGTGATGAGGGGGAGTTCAATTATATTCAGGACCACAATTATGGCACTAGATATATTGCTAACATCAATATTCCCACTTGTAGGCTCAACAAATCACATCAGTCCCCAAATTTTAATGGAATGAGGTGCTTTAATAAATTACCCGCTTCAATAGTTGAACTTCCACCAAAAATTTTCAAAAAAAAAGCATTAAAACATTGTTGCTTGAGAAAGCCTACTATAATGTTAACAAATTTTTAGCTGATAATTTACTATTCCCACCTTAAATGTTTAGTGTTTCTCATGTAATATTATGCTTTTTTTTAATCAAGTTTATTATTCAAGTTATGCTGTCTATGTTCATGCACTCTATGTAATAATTTACAATCAATTTGTTTTTCTTGTTTTTTTTTTTTCATTGTAAAATTTTGACAATTGAGAAACTTTGTAATAAAGTAACCTCAAGAATGTAAATAAATAAATATGAACACAATGAACAAGTCAAACCTGTATATGAACATAATGAACAAGTCAAAACCTGTATATGAACATAATGTATATGAACATAGTCAACCTGTAATGAACAAAAACCTGTATATGAACATAATGAACAATCAGTCAAACCAAACCTGTATATGAACATAATGAATAAGTCAAACCTCAATAATGAACAGTCAAACTGTATATGAACAAAATGTGAATGAGAAAGTCACCTGTATATGAAACATAATGAACAAGTCAACCTGTATATGAACATAATGAACAAGTCAAACCTGTATATGAACATAATGAACAAGTCAAACCTGTATATGAACATAATGAAAAGTCAAACCTGTATTATGAACATAATGAACAAGTCAAACCTGTATATGAACATAATGAATAAGTCAAACCTGTATATGAACATAATGAACAAGTCAAACCTGTATATGAACATAATGAACAAGTCAAACCTGTATATGAACATAATGAATAAGTCAAACCTGTATATGAACATGTCAAACCAGTATATGAACATAATAAACAAGTCAAACCTGTATATGAACATAATGAACAAGTCAAACCTGTATATGAACATAATGAATAAGTCAAACCTGTATATGAACATGTCAAACCAGTATATGAACACAATAAACAAGTCAAACCTGTATATGAACATAATGAACAAGTCAAACCTGTATATGAACATAATGAATAAGTCAAACCTGTATATGAACATGTCAAACCAGTATATGAACATAATAAACAAGTCAAACCTGTATTTAAGTTTCAACATGAGATTACTAAAGCACAACATTACTTTAATCAGCGTCATTTAAAATCTTCAAGAGAATTCAGGATATTTTATGAGACATTAGAAATACTAGAAATTCAAAGTTCTGTGAGGGTATTAGAACATCTTCACTTCATCATGAGTAATAAAGGTATAGAATCACTTAGTGAACAAAGAACAGCTCAGGGAGGACTAAAACAAAACCAATTACACCTGGGAAATAATTTAGGAGTAAATAGTGAGTGAAAATTCTCTCAGTACATAGAGTGTTAAATAGGAGCTGTGAGAGACTATGTAAGTGAAATGATGACGAGGATGTACTTACAGGCTGTGTCTCACTAATAAGTTTCTCGAGAAGCAGATGATACTTGAGAATTCTCTGCATGGGCACAGAGAGTATGTCCCTGAGCTTGAATTTGCCGTTGTTGGCTTCCTGTTGGCACTTTATGACTTCTTGATTGACAAAGTCGTTGGTGTCACAGACGTGCTGGATGCGGTCCTGTGCCTTGGTCAGGTTGGCGCAGTAATCACCGTACGCCAGGAACTTCTCTCTATAAGACAGAAACACTTGACTCAGCTTGAGACCGTTTGAGCCGACTGCAGCCTTGCTCAGCTGACTGTGGAACCCCACGTGGATATCATACAGCTCCTGTAACAACAAAAATAATAATAATAATAGTAATAATGCCCGTTTAGAGCCTTGTGGCTCATCAGGGATAACCCCTGTGGGAATCACCTCGGGTGGTAGTAGCAACCGTTACTCTCAAAGTGTCTTCTAAAGTTGGCGATAATTTATCTAAACAATAATCTTCTACAAACTGAGAGCGTAACCTGGGATGCATACCCCAGACCTCCGTGGGTGTCAAAGGTCAGTGTAAAAACTAACGCTCTAACGACCTCGGCCACGGAGGTGGCTCTGAAACAACAATAGCCAAAACAAATTCCTACAGCAATTACAGTTGAGACTTATAATACCAGGATAGCTGGAGTGTTGTTGATAATATAAAAGTTGGCCTACAGACCAATAGCAACCCTCCCAGCAAACCAAAACCATTTCACTCCACCTCAATCATACAAATACCATACTACAAATGAATTAGTTCCTAAAACATTTTTACTTCTTCTCATTTATATCCAAGTTATACAGGAAAATTATTGAGTTTGCAAAAAAATCCAAAACCGGCATGTTCTCACTCTGATCTTCAATTGAATTCCGAAGAATAGAATGTAATGAGTTCTTAAATTATATTCTTCTAATGAAGTTAATACAACCACCATAATTGACCAAAAAGTAAAAAAAAAAAAACGATTGTAATTAACGGGGTACCCTAAAATAGGTAGATAAACAACATCTAAGCCAGAATTATTAGAGTTATTCGTGATTCAAAGTCCGTAGCAGTGCCACCGTCGCTGATAAGAAATTGATAACGGAAGGGTGATCCCTGTTAAAGTCCTTATGGGAGTTTTTTGGTTTTTCTTATTTGTGACGATTATTTCTTTAATTTTTTATCAAAGTGCTTTATAAATAAATTAATTTAATTAATTTCAGGGCGTATGAACTCAGTAGAATCACTATTTCGTCGAAAAATTGGGTTTTAATGGGTTGTAACGAGTATTTAAACTGAGTGATAAGATGGTGAAAATCACAATATAGTGTTTTATTATAGTTATGTTAATTAATGTTACTTTTAAATAATTTTAGTTTACACAAAACACACAAAATTACCTTTTAATTGCATTAAATTGTTTAAAATTAGTTGTTACAGGTATTTAAATTAACTGATAACAAGCCCGATTTTCACCGTAATGGTGTTTTTAATTTATCAATCAATTTATTTACACACTAAAATAATAAATAACTCAATAAATTCACGTTTTTGTAAAATGTTTGTTTAAATCATCCGTTTAGGTTTTATTATTTCTGGGTTAAATTGGACAAATCCAAGTCTGTAGTGATAAGAGCCTGATTCTAAGTAATCAAAGTATTTATCTATGAAATATTGGCCATTTTTTTTAGCCCCGATGGTCGTTCTATTAATTTTTACCTCATTTATCACAAATTAACGAACAATAAAGGAATAAAAGAAGAATTTTCAACGGGTCCCATGCAAATCCTATGATAAAAAAATTTGATCACCCTTTCGTTTTCCCGCCATTGGTATTGCCAACCTTACAACTATCTCTTTGAATCACGAATACAAACATTACATATCCTCTATAATCAATCAAAGCCAACACAAAATACTGGAAAACAATGGATTTACCTTAATACCATGGAAGATAATTTTAAAATCCAGTTCCTTTAAAACATTAGCCAGCGGACGAATAAAACTTTTCTGTAAACTACTGAGAACCTCCACATAGTTTTTCTCTGTCTCAACCAGTTCATTGATAACGTAATCTCTCTTATCAAATGTTTGAGCTATAGCTGATGTTATCTATAGACAATATAAACAAAACATAATCAACAGGTATTCACGTTTCTGTAAACTACTCAGAACATAGCTCTATCTCTTTCTCCACCATATATCCACGAAATGATGGAAAAAAAGAAGCACTGATAAACCTGAGATTGTAGCTAACACCAACAGCAATATTAAAATCATATAAGTACATAAAATACAAAAATAATAAAACAAAATACACATGCAAACAGCTATAATAGATTAAGAACACATAGTTATCATAAAAAAGCAACAATAAAACAGTGCTAGTTTTGTAAAAAAAAAAAATATTTTAAAATAATAATGAATTTCATAATGAACTTTAGACAAACAAATTATCCTCAAATTTTTTTTTATAAATAACAAAAATTTTATCAATAAATATTCAATGGTGGCATTACTGGAATAAAAGAATGAATGACTATTATTTTTATATCTAAATATAAGTCACAAAAGACTTATGTCTGGACTGAAGTAATATATAAACCAAGTAGGGAAATAAATGCAATTTCCGTTAGACCTGGCATGTAGTTCACATTTTGTCCACCAGGGAGTTAGTTCAAATTTTTCTATGGGCGCACCCATTTTGTTTTACTCTCTCAAATGTAAACAAACTATATACGGTACTCAAGATTTATATTGAATTTCTTAGTACATTTTAGTATAAAATGTTAATAATTTGTGTAACGAAAACGTTTTGTCACATCCAATAGTGGTTTAAGTGCGAATCTAGGTTTGTTAAATAACTTAAAATGAGCGTCTAATTAAACTTTTTTTTCACTTGAACTACTTAAATTATTATATTTTGCGAGTGATATCTTTTTTCCCTTCAAATATTAATTGTAATTAGTTATTTAACAACTTAAACCTAAAATTTTTGAATATAATAAAAGCAATTGTAATTTTAAGTTATTATTTAAGGCAATACACTGTCGTCTGTATGTTCTACAGAATCTTAATAAAAGCATTGGTTTACCTTTACTATAGTTTCTCTTTTTCTTTAACTAAATTATTGTAACAATAATTTCACATGATTTAATACAAAACCATTAAATTATCACATACATATTAAAGTACGAAAACACGATAAAAAGTAAAACTCACTGAAATGTTATCAGTGTTAACAACATAATTAAGTAAAAAACGTAAATCCTGAAAGGCTCTTGCACAGTTATTCTAATTTAAGCTATTTTTTATTTTCGTTCGTAGTTATTCAAACTACGAAATTAGTAACTGCGAAACTACGAACGTTCGTAGTTATTTTTTTTATTTTGTTTTATTCGTAGTTAGCTATCAGCTGATTACACATGTCTGAATTTTTTTAAACAGGTTAGTATAGGACTTTCCCTACTTGGTATATAAATTACTTTAGTCTGGACATAAGTGACAAAAGACTTATGTCCAGACATAAGTGACAAAAGACTTATGTCTAGACATAAGTGACAAAAGACTTATGTCCAGACATAAGTGACAAAAGACTTATGTCCAGACATAAGTGACAAAAGACTTATGTCCAGACATAAGTGACAAAAGACTTATGTCCAGACGTAAGTTATTATTATTATTATTATTATTATAAGTGACAAAATATAAGCTAGATGGTTGTTAGCATGACACAGCGAAAAGATGGCGATAAGAAAGCTGTATCTACTTAATTACAAAAACACGTTGAATCTGTTATTTAGAATGAGCACTAGTGGAGTTGTTCATAATGAAAGAAACGATGAAAAGAGTCAACGATGACGGATAAAATTTGTCGACTCAACAATGTCGGTGCGCCGTGATAGACCCAGTCTATCACGCCTCACCAACATTGTTGAGTCGAAAAATAAGAGGAAGAATATTACTAATTCCATTTAATTTTTGCGTATTTAATGTCTTTCTTTTAGCCATTTTATTTTAATTATCTCTGGCACTGATGATGGCCACATGTAGATTGAAAGCGCTTTGAATAAATTATTAGTTTTGCGGAGAGACTCTTTTCTTCACTCCTTTTCATGTTGGATTTCTTTAAAGTTTTATTTCTCCTCCAGTAAACATACTCTATACCCGTTAATCCTTTTAAGGATTAAATTAAACCTTAAAGAATATGGACTTTACAGTCTATCGTTTAGTTTAAAAATCTTGACAAGTCAGCTTAGACACCACTGATTCTTAAGAAAAAATCCCTGCAAGAAAGGAGCAGGAAAAAAACTATGTAAACAAATCAGGTTATTTTACCCGTATTTTCTGGCGATGTTTTTTTACATTTCTTTTTGTGTAGTTTTTTATTTATTTATTTACATATTAACGGGTTTCCCCATTAGTTAACTGTTCTTTATAAAGTAAAAAGTAAATGAAAATAGTTTATTATAATTATTATAAGTTTATATAAGTTTTATTTTAAAATATCATTTTTAAGATTAATTTGAAAGTAGTTTTCAAAACGATGAAATCAAAAGAAGAACCACAAACAAAGTGAACGATTGCCGGGAAGAAGGTTTTTTCCCTAAGTGGTTATTGTGGTAGGGATTTTTTTTCTCTTTTTAAGTGAGAGGTTGGCAACGGCTTCTCTGATTGGTCAATCCCCAAAATACTTATGACCTTGGGGATTTTTAAACTAAACGATAGACTGTAGTTTAAATTTCAAACATCGGAGTTCTAATATCAGTAACGAGACCTCTTGTTGGTGATGCTCATTGTCAACATTAGAAACCTAGTTAGTTGATATTAAAGAACTTGAGTCACAGTCACAGTACGTCATTATATTTTGGTACGATTTAACAATATCTACAGCTGTTTTTGAAATTTAAAAAGATTTACAAGATTACTGTTTAGACTATCTTACCACACAAGTTGCAAGAATAGCTTTATAAAAATAACAATTCAAAGCCAACAATGATTTATAGAAGGCATTTATGTCAAAATATAGTAGACATTTATGGTCAAATATAACAGACATTTATGTCAAACTATAGTAGACATTTATGTGAAAATATAACAGACATTTATGTCAAAATATAGCAGACATTTATGTCAAAATATAGAAGACATTTATGTCAAAATATAGAAGACATTTATATTGAAAATTTATTTCAACAATAAATTTGTTTTAATGAAAATAAAAAGGAGTCATGGGTATGAAACTCAAAACATTTGAGCAATATTATTATTTTTTATCCGTGAAATACATTTTTTCTAATCTAGATTAACCAAACACAATTAAGTCAAGTCATCTTCCTCATTGATTTAATGCCTCATTTTTTATTATTAAACATTTTTGGCATTATCTAAGAGAATATGCGAGTATAAACGGTACAAAAACAAATAATAGCAAATTGCGCTTCCAACAGTCAGTTTAACTCTGATATCAAGTAAAAATATATTAACTCATTCTTTTTCCATTTAAACCACTCAATTGTTAAATTAATTATAATCATACACAATTGAAACTATTAAAATTATTGACTTAAATATCTTTGGTTTATATAATTTTATTTCAGGTTTATTTATTATTTTGTACTTGATTGTAGGTTAGCACTGATGATGTCCCCTTGGATGGTTGAAAGCATTTTGTAAATAAAGTTTTGTTCATTAACCTAAATATGACTTTCCATTGATTCGATAAATACTGAGATGTGGAATAAATAAAGTTTGTCTTTCCACAGATGATTTATTATTGTAAAACAAAGCCAGCTTTCAACCTGAATGGTCATCATCAGTGCCTAGAACCCAATAAATTAGAAGAATAAAAAATAAGAAGTCAAAAACTAAAATAACAAAAATGTACAAAAAACGTATAAAAAATGACAAAAAGAAGGAAATAAATTACCGGTGAGATGAGTCTAGATTGCTTTTTAGCCGGTTTCTGAGGCCAAGGCATGTATACGACTGAAGATCGTGGCGCCCCACCATAGACCTTACCACAGAGGCTCCACACTCTCACTCTTTTCATTCAAAGCCTTATATCCATTTTCTTGAACGTTTCTTAAAATTTCAAGATTTTCGAGAGCTGTCATTTGATTGCTTTTATCTATGAAGTGAAGAAAAGCAACTTCATGTGGTATGTAATCATGTTTTCTCTCGCTAACATGACGATAAAACTTGCTCGGGGCCTTTTCGTGTTAAAAAAATCTGGTGGAAAAAGCCCTTCCAGTTTGGCCGACATAAGGCCAAACGTAAGGCATATACATGCCTTGGCCTCAGAAACAGGCTTAAAAAGCAATCTAGACTCATCTCACCGGTAATTTATTTCCTTCTTTTTTCATTTATTTTCCAAGTTTTTTGTACACTTTTGTTTTGTTATTTAAGTTTTTGACTTCTTATTTTTTATTCTTCTAATTTATTGGGTTCTAGGCACTGATAATGACCGTTCAGGTTGAAAGCTGACTTTGTTTTATAATAATAAATCATCTGTGGAAAGACAAACTTTATTTATTTACTTTCCATTGGTTGGTCAGTTCATATGAAAAATGCTATAGTAATGGATAAAGTGACGAGGCATATGTTTATGATGGAAACCTCCTGCTTGAGGGTTGAAGTAGGCAGCAGGTTACTAACCATCACATACAGTCTCATAGCAAGCAAACGATAAAACCTTTACAATGGATTCAACATGTACAAACAGTAGATTTGTCTAAATACATTGTATACTGTACATACCAGAGTGCTAGATCTCTTATCTATAGCACAGAGATCCTGGTAGATTTCCTCGTTCCTAACGTGAGTGTCATAGTGAGCGTAATCACATGTATCTACACTGTCGGAAACACCGCTCAAATTTAGCCCACTCTCATCACAGCAACTAAACAATGAGCAGTATTAGCACACACAACATACAAAGCATCTACTATGCTTAGTAAGGCTTGAAACCATGCTACTAGACTACCTCTATAATCACAGTCAAGACAAATTTCTTTTAAACTTAACACAACTAAACCAAGTGCAGGGTTTAGAATTTATAAGTAAAGAATTTTACTTTTGAGCCGTCTACAGCATTTGATGCCGATCTCTCCACAACAGTCTATCGAATACTTTAAAAATCTTGACAGGTCAGTTTAGGCACCGCCAATTATAAAAGAAAAAAATTCCCTACAAGAAGGGAGGGGGAAAATTTTTTGTAAACAAAACAGGTTATTTTACCCATGTTTTCTTGGCGATGTTCGTATCGTATTTCGTTTGTTCGACAAATTGTGTATTATTATGTTATAATATCATTTTCATGATTAATTAAAAAGCAGTTTTAAAATCTATATAAATATGAGTAGAACCATAAACGAAGTAAACGATTGCCGAGAAGGAGGATATCTCCCTTCAGCAGTTATGAAGGTAGGGATTTTTTCTCTTTTAAGTGAGGGGTTGGCAACTGAAATACATATGACCTTGGGGATTTTTAAACTAAACAATAAACTGTAATAAGGTTCTTGCATTTAATGTCAGGGGAAGGGGGGAGTTCCGGCACCAGAGTGAGGTCTCTTCCTTGTCTACTCTTCTGTTTTGGCAAATACTTGACTCAAACTGACTAACATATTGAGTTTTCATAATAATAAATCAAGAAGAACGTTTATGTATGGAGGTTTTAAAAGAGTTGTTGGCCAATAAAAATAGAGTATTAGTTGTCTAAACTGTCATTACATAGGTACTCTGATATTAATAAAAATATAAATAAAAAGTGATTATTATAAAAATAAAATAATAAATATCAAGCATAATATAACAGCTAGAAAATCAAGCAATGAAATAAAAAACAACAAGGGAGTGCATGACGCAGCAGCTTTCATATAAATCATATTTTGCTTTCCATCTATCTATATATACATAGATAGATGGAAGTATGTATATTTGTTTACATAGATAGATGAAAGTATGTATATATGTATACATAGATAGATGGAAGTGTTTAATTATTTACAACCTCCTTATTTCTGTTTATAATAATGATAACCTAATAAAAAAAAAGGATAATTCTAATTACAACACCAGGAACAGTAAGATTGTAGTTCCTTATTGTAGATTGCATAAAACTTTTAAATCACTCTCCAGACTCTTGCTATCAGATTGTTCAGCTGTTCAAGTCCAAGTACTCAACATTTGTAATTATCTTTTACTTATATTTAGTAAACTCCTTTAATAAGGCGCGGTCGAATATCCACGGCCTTCTAGAACGTTGGATCACCAACAAACTTTTTTTTTCAAAATTTTCAGTAATTAGCCGGATTTGTGATAAATAAAGCCTATTTCCGTAATCTGCACGCTCTTTTGGTTAATCTCAAAAAGTATTTACATTCACTCAACGATTTATTTTTAATCTAACTTGGTACATACATAACTACTGTTAGACGTCAATATTTTGTGTTATATTTTGACATGTCATATTTGTTAACATTGACGTCTAACAGTAGTTATGTATGTACCAAGTTAGATTAAAAATAAATCGTTGAGTGAATGTAAATACTCTTTGAGATTAACCAAAAGAGCGTGCAGATTACGGAAATAGGCTTCATTTATCACAAATCCGGCTAATTACTGAAAATTTTGAAAAAAAATTATAAAAAAAGTTTGTTGGTGATTCAACGTTCTAGAAGGCCGTGGATATTTAACCACGCCTTATAAATACTGGCCTCACTGGAGACTGGTCTCCAGTGCAACAGGTCAGTTATCAGAGGATTACAAGGGTTGTGTTGTAGGACTAGCATAACTCTAACCTAACACTGTGCTCTCAAGTATTACTTTCTGCCCATATTGTCTATTAATTTTCATCACAAAAACATTAATAATACACTATAGAATTGCACACAGTTATTATCAGTTGACAGTGAGAGAAAATAGAGTTCAGAAACCAATGAAGGTCAGTATGATCTAAAATTGTGGTCATGGTTTACCATCCAGAACAAATCTCATTGGCTTCCTGGCATTATTTTCTCCCGCTATCAACTGATTATAACTGTGAGTTATTTATAAGATCCTCGGGAAAGAACCCAATCTAATATTACTTCAAAACAAAAATAAAATAAATTTCATAAAAAAAACCATTCATAAGCAATCAAATCTGACTAACTACTCCACATTAACAACTGAAAAAAGTGAAAAATCATAACAAGGAGGAGTAGGGGGAAGGGGAGGGGGTACCTCAGTGTTGAAAGTGATGTAACACAGATCTTCGTATATTTGATCCGGTAGATCTAGCTGGGGGGAGGGAATGGTGAATTGCATCCAGGTGCAGTCAGCTTGCACTGCCATATAGCTGCATGTTCAAGACAAAACTAACTTCACAATGGTGCAGTTAAACATGGTGTGAGATGGGCACTAAGCAAATAAACCTGCTAGACAATCTGGGTTTCAGTTCTAGGTCAGGCAATGTCCAACATCAACGTAAACCACCAAGAAAATCTTGGCCTCATGGTCTTTAATGAAAGGAATGGGTATCTTTCCATATGACTTTCATTAGAAGGGTACATCAAGCTGGGTTTTCTGAACCCTAACCCTAAATAAACTTGGGTTTAGGCAAAATTTAGAACCCTCAATAATAGAAGATTTAGGTCTTCCAGTGGTGACCGCGTCAATGTAGATGAAGAATCCGACGTTTCGCTTCCACTGTGGGAGGCATCTTCAGGGATGTAGGACATCATGGATAGAAACACAATGCTGTACAAAACTGAACAGTTTTGTAGAGTATTGTGTTTCTATGATGTCCTACATACCTGAAGATGCCTCCCACAGTGGAAGCAAAACGTCGGATTCTTCATCTACACTGACACGGTCACCACCGGAAGACCTAAATCTTCATGACAATAACCGCGGAAGCCTACGCAGTTTATCCTCAATAATAGCTTACATGAAACAAATATATTATAGTCTGCCATATGATTATAAGAACTTTAAAAGCATAGTCTTACAGTGAGGTGAATATTGTTACTAGAAAATGGTATAAAGTCACTGCCGTTCTATGGATTAGACGTAAAACATCTGCACTTGGACCCTATGCTAGACCAGTATGTTCTATTAAAGGGAGTTTTTCAAGTCAGCAAATATTAGTTTGGTTTCATGTGCTTCTTTTTAGTTTAAAATTACTTTTTCAAATTAGAAAGTTTCTTATTTGGTATTCAAGTTTAAACTTGAACAGCAGGTCCCACACACTCTCAAGTTATTCTTGAAAATAACTGAGAATTATTAATATACTATATTTATAATAAGAAGTAATGAGTCAGAAGAAGAGAAGAGATATACACTCACCCAGCATTCAGGTTCCTGTAGATGTCTTCCTGGGACAGAGTTCTTGTCTTATGCACTGAAAACCCACTGTAACACACCAAGGAAATATTACACAGGCAATATCACAAAGTAACACACATTAATTAACAGTTAATTAAAAACAAAAATAAAGGTTAAAAATATTTTTTCAGAGGTAGGCTGTGAAATAGTAACTCTAAAGCCAACGACTTAGTAAAACCACTCTAGAGGTCTTGAGTGGTTGACATCAGGTAAAATAACACTTCCTGATTTGTTGTACAATGGTAATACTTTTCCTATATATCTACTGTATAAATGAGGGGGAAAATTAAGTAAGAAAATGAAGGTAATTTTCTCTGGTTGCTTAGGAAAGGTTTGGGGCGAATGATACTGTTATTATATAAGAACACA
Source organism: Microvelia longipes (assembly GCA_018340805.1). Classification (NCBI taxonomy): domain Eukaryota; kingdom Metazoa; phylum Arthropoda; class Insecta; order Hemiptera; family Veliidae; genus Microvelia; species Microvelia longipes. The sequence goes on from JACMZG010000008.1 coordinate 6,707,413, forward strand.
CTTCTCCTTGAAGGTGGTACATAAGTAAAATTAGTTGGACGTAATCCATTGTCAGTACTATTTACAACTAACGACGTTTCGGGAGCAGGTACTTCTCCCATCATCAGGTTCGTCTTGAGAAAGACGGTGTGTGTGTCAAGTGTTGGGTGTTAGGACTTTAACCAGGGTTGGCAAAAACCCGGGTTTAATTGTAAAAACCCAGCCACCCGGGTTTTTTGGGTTTAATGGGTAAAATGGGTTTTTATATTTTTTTTAAATTGCAAGTTAAATAATGGTATTTTTAAGCCTATTTTAAGAATCTAGTTGATAAATAGGCGTAATACGTAATTAATACATTTATTGAACAAAGTTTTAGTTAAATTAAGATTTTTTGTAAGCAAAGATAACATACTCAAATATGTAAAAAAAAGTTTAATAAAAATAAAGAGCATTCATATATGTATACCAATGCCTTGATTTATTTTACATGCATAGAACAGATGCAAGAATAACCTAATTATACTTTTTATAATTATTTTATTTATTTTTAGCTAATTTCCCAAGGAAATAACAAGCTTTATTATAAAAAACCAATTTAATGAATAAAAAATATAAAAACCCAGGTAAAATAGGGTGGGTTTTGTCCATTTTGCCCGGGTGGGTTTTTTAATTTTCCCCACACGGGTGCCAACCCTGACTTTAACCTAACTTCGTAGGCAGGTATCAACGACTTTGTTATGCACTTTGAAACCTTCCAAGGTTTCAAAGTGTGATACCTGCCTACGAAGTTAGGTTAAAGTCCTAACACCCAATACTTGACACACACACCGTCTTTCTCAAGACGAACCTGATGATGGGAGAAGTACCTGCTCCCGAAATGTCGTTAATTGTAAATAGTACTGATAATGGATTACGTCCAACTAATTTTACTCATAATTCACCATTGTCACAAACTTTCACGTCTAAGGTGGTACATAGCTATAATCAAGGGTAACATAGCAGAACTTACGGAATATTATGCTTCTGTAGTTTTGGTGAAGTGGAGAGCTTGGCTAGAGTGCAAAGGACTCGGTAGAAGTCAGTCAGGTCAAACAGCATCGAGGGCTCGAACAGGTCGCTGTCTTTCAGACCGAAATAACTAGTACAGCAGTTCAGGAACGTCTTGATGTTCCTCAGGCACAAAAACTAAAAAAAAAAACAGATGAAAACAATTACATACTAATCGGCTCCAACTACAATAGTAAACAAAGTAGTTAATTTGGGTTAAAATACAACATAGCATAGCATACAACATACTGTAAAGAATAATTTTATTTAAGTAAGTAATGTACAAATAACGATGTACAATTTATACTTTTAATATTTTTGTAATCGTTAGTACAAAATAATCAAATGTTATTTTTTTATTTATTTATATACTAAGATTAATGTTTTTACTGGTAAGTATTTTTCTAATTTTCTAAATACGAACACATATTTGGATATTTACTTTCCAAGTGGGTCTAAATGCAGTTTCCATGACAGCCCAGAGTCTATCATCATTCCCAGAAAATCAATACTTGTAATTTCATGGTTTGATTTAGGGCTCATTATGGTTTTTTCCACACTTAGAATGAAGTTATTTGCCTTCATCCACACAAGCAAGGGGGGCAAAGTGCTTTTGCTGGCTCTCTACAGCACTTGTGGCTCTTTATGGCTCTGGGCAATATAGTCATCATCTGCATAAGCAATTAATTCCTGTTCAACAAGCACAAATCTTTCTCTGTATGTTCAATGTATCTATCAATATCAATTTTGCTATTGCATATGAAGTTGTTCCTACGTTTGAGCCTGGTATGACATTTCCTCCTAGTGATAATAAACTCGATGTAGTTTTATTGTACTCAACATACAATGTCCTTCCTGATATAAAATCAACTATCCACTTTAACAGGTAACCCTTGATGGTAAGCAATTTGCAGTTTCTTATTATTAAAAAAAAAATTAACGGCGGTCAAACTTGCTAACCCCCCTGTCGAAAGCATAACATGCTAGCCTCTCTCAAAGCTGTCATTGCTTTATCTACTACTCTTTGGACAACCTGTACAGTTGTTTTTCCTTGCATACTATACTATATTAATGTTAATAAATTGTTTTGTTGTGTACTGGACTAGTAGGTACTGTACTAATTGATGTCTCACTACAGTTTTGTTTATTTCCAAAGAGAATGGAAAACAACCCCTGAAAGACACATATAAATGATAACTGTGATAATAACTTATTTGAAAATCCATAACAGTCTAGCTACAGAGTCAATCATTGACTTTATAATTTTTTTAACGTGTTCTCCTTTTTTTAGGTTTCAAGAACAAGATGAGATTTTTTTCTCTATATAAATCTTCTCTCCTTTCTTAGAGACAAAAAGAAATAAGTTTAGGGGTCGAATATAAATAGTTATTTATGCACCAAGGGAGTAAAGAATGTCATTATTCCCCTGAGCATTATGTTGGTTCCTAAGGCGAAAGCTGAGGGAACCAAAGGATTTAAATCCTGAGGCGAAGCCGAGGGATTTATTTGTTTAACTCCTGAGGCGAAGCCGAAGGAGTTATAGCTATTTACTCCCGAGGCGAAGCCGAGGGAGGAAATTATTGCGAGGGAATAATGGCATTTTACTCCCAAGGTGCAACAAGATTTTATCTCCAGACGTCGACATTGAAATAAAGTAAGAATGTCTTTTTTCATTTCTTTTTTCAAGATTTTTTAACTGAAAATGATCTTACCTTTATTGTAAGAAACTCGTCGTTTGGTGAATTATGCAAAAAGTCTTCAACTTGGTTCTTAGTAAAAACATTCGCTTTCTTTGCAACATAACCTTCATTTTTTTTCTTTTTAATAATGCTATTAGTGATGCATAGCTTTTGATATTAAAATTTTCTCTCACAAGCAAAGATGATTTGATCATTGAATGCAGTGACCGCAGACTTGACGCCTGTTTTTTATTTTTCATTCATTATTAAAATAAACAAGCAATGCATTTTAATGATCATGACAACTTTTAAAATTGTTACATGCTTTGTCATATAACTTCGTTGGTAACAAGTTTTCTTTTACCAAGTTCGCTTCAATAGCAATGTCAGGATTGTTAAAAAGTTCGTCAATATCGCACACAATATTATCTGACATAATTGAAATATTAGAGCAGTTATAAGTAATATTTTAATCTAATTATTAAAGTTTAAGACTGGTTAAACAGTTAAAGCTAAGGTTTTAAAACTAAAAAAAACTTTGATTTAATGATATTTTGTCGAAAAAAAAAAACAATGAGCATGCAAATCTTAAAATTATTTTAAAAAATCAGGATAGCCAACTTAATTTTTTTTTTTTACTTTTAAATAAAGAACTAGTTTTTATTTTTTAAATTATTTATTCTTATATTATTATTAACATTAACTAGTTCTACTTAAAATGATTGTTAATGTTACATTATTTTTTTATACATCTTATTCTTGTATATCTTCTTGTTTATAGGTATCTTAGTTTTCAAATAAAAATAATTATATACTATTCAGTTTGTCGATTATTAAGTTAAGTTGGCAACTATTACTTTTTACTCCCAAGGGAGTAAAAAGTACTTTTTACTCCCTTGGGAGTGAAAAGTGATTCTTTACTCTCTTAAATCTAGTCATTAAATTTTGTATTATATACCGTCTGGAGATAAAAAAACTTTTACATGTAAAAAATACTTTAAAACTGAGATTTAAAATCAAGCTATGAATTGGCAAGGGACCTTTTTACCCTCATCTCTATATCCTCTTACTCTGTATTACCCCCTGACACTAGACCATTCTCTGAGAGACCCTTGCAACTAGACCTCTTTCAGAGTACAACATACTATGAATAATACATAAGCTGTGGGCCCTCACTACATATTTTGAAACACTTCACTCTCTTCATAACAAGATAAATTACAAATATCATCTAGAAGAGGTCAAAACACATCAAGCCTAAGCCTTTAGAATGCCTCAACATAATAGCTTTCATTGGTATGAAGGCTCAAGTTTTTTTACACTACTTATATGGAAGGAGTGTCGGAACTATGAAGATAAATTATGAAGATGTTTTCCTTGTTTTACATAATAGTTTGACAACTATTATAAAACCCATTATGTTTACTTGTGAAAATAAAATTTATTCTTTCTTCTTCCTCTACGTTGTAGTCGATGAAAGCGTTTCCCATAACTCCTACAAAACCTAATTACAAATCCTGCTAGTATATATAATACAATGAATAAGAATAAGAAGAATAAGAACTTTATTGTTTTCATTAAGATACAAAATTGCACAATAGAAAAAAGCCAGAAAAATGCATTAAAAATAATAAAAGTAAAGAAATTACTTATTTATGGCTTTTTACAAAATCGAACCACTCATTGAGTGTGTAAAATGGGTTTTCTAATAACAAAGATTTTATTTCTTTTTTAAAAAGATTAAACTCAATATATTTTATATTAGAGGGAAGGGAATAATTTAATTCCAAGAATTTTATGTCCTACTTCCGATTTTCTTAAGCGATGAGAAGGAATCTCTAATATATTTTTGTTTTTAGTGTGGCACCCATGGTATTGACTATTTACATTAAAACTATTTAAATTAACTTTTATATACATTAGTACATTATATATATATACAAGTTATAAATGGTCATAAGGCCTTGCTTTTTAAATAATCCTTATAAATTATAAATAATGTAGTACTATTGCATAACAATATTTCTGAACGTGGAGTATAATATATGCTAATATTACACCTAAATAGTATACAGTATTACAGCCTGCAAGACAAGGACCATTACTAACTGACTAACAACTCACACCACTGCTTTTAGTCCAAGAGCAAGGCCTAAAAAATGTCTCATTTTGCACTACTTCAAACCACATTTTTCTGAAAATATACCTAAAGTTAAAGAACTAAGGTGAGCGTTAATGGAGTTCATCTTAATAAAAGATAAAGAAGTCTCTCCACAAAAATATATTTTCTATAGCAAAGCGCTTTCAACCTAATAAGAGGTCATCATCAGTGCTAGCCGTTGAATAAAGAAGAGGGTGATAGATGAGTCTTATAGATCAAATATCAAAGATAGACTCTGATCTATAAGACTCATCTATCACCCTCATCTTTATTCAACGGCTAGCACTGATGATGACCTCTTGTTAGGTTGAAAGCGCTTTGCTATAGAAAATATATTTTTGTGGAGAGACTTCTTTATCTTTTATTTATACCTAAAGTTATGAAGGAAGGGCATAGTCTGTATATTCAGAGTGAAGCCCTTCATATAAATGAGCTCGCTCAAAATATTAGAAAACGGTACATATTCCAGTATTCTTGTGATAAGTGATTCCCAGTGGATCGTGTGCAAAACACCATAAGAACGTTTTATAAAACTAAAACCTATTTTTTATTCCATAAAATGAATGTTTTTTTTTATCAAAATCGGATAACTGCAACTAAAGTTATGACATTTGTTAAATGGCAAACAAATGCACCAAACGCCAATATTTTTTTAAGAAATTTGCTGACTTTGCATGACTAAACCATTTTTTTGGGGTGTTTTTGAAAGAGCCATAACTTTGGATGTAGTCGTCTGAGTCTTGATGAATAAAAACACTCATTTGATATGAAATTTCATCAGATTTAAAAAATGTTCTTTTCATGTATTGCACACCACCCACAAGGAACCATTCCACTAAAAATAAAATTTATGAGTTTTTTTTTTAAATTTTTAGTATGCGTGATCATATAAAGAACCACATTTACTTCAATTGGTGCAATCACCTATTATTAAATTGGAACATGCCATGCAGATGGAACAATAAAACTTATTTTATTAGACCACCTACTCTTCATGGACCTCCCAACCCCAACCTGCTTAAATAAACCAAAACATCAAACAGCTAATAAGAATATCTATAAGACCCCTTAAACAAAATCCCTCTTCATTTAAGCCTACAGTTAGATTATTAAGCAAATTTATTTTTTTAATTATGAGCCTGGCTGCTTTGCAACCCGTAGGCCTCTAGTGGCTGATCAGCAGCCAAATTGTTGTTGTTTTATATTATTTCTTGATACATGGCATTTTGCCATGTATCAAGCGAAATTGGGGCTCCTTTAAAGTTTATTATGAATTACAAAAAAATTAAATCAACTATTTTGTTGACCTGAACAATGCATATTCCCTCTCATCTAGTGCAGAGGATTAACACATCCTATGTTTTAACAAGTCAATAGAGTCTAAGCTGTTAGATTAAGGTATTAAGGTTTGCCTAAGGTAAGAGTTAGGATTAAGGTACTTAGGTAAAAAAGTCATTAAGCATTCTAAAAAAAATATTTAATGCAACAATCTAACTTCATACTTATTTAAAATATTTGTTTCTCACTCAGATTTGGTTTAGCACCATCGAAAAAAACATTAAGATCAGCAATGAAATCTCACACGCCTGAACTTTTATCAAAATAATGTAGAGTAACAGAAACCTTTTTTCACTTTAATTCATTGATGATGAAGTCATAATTAAGTTATTAAGCCCATTGCATTACTTAGAATGTTCTGATTAAGCTAAAACAGGTTTCAATCATTTTAGAATGCCTACAACCATAAAAAGACTACTTCAATGTTCTTCCTTTTTAAGGATATGCTTAGCAGTTCCGTGGAAGAGATTTTTGCCTTGTCTGTCTAGGAAAGCATGCTAAAAGGGGCAAAAAAAGAGGTAAGGGCCTTTCTTCAATACTAACTTCCCACCATTTAATACTACCGAACCCAACCGATATCGTAGAGTACATTGATCTAGACGTTTAATTATAAGGTCCGAATGTGCTGAAACCTGTTCCATTGGTTTAAGAATATAAATAGCAGATGAACCATCAGCTATACTAAGGGTCTTCTCAATGCTTAATTCGCGCCTAAAGTATAGCAATAAAGTTTCTTGGGCATAATTAATGGCTTATTAATTTGAGACACAGCAGTAAATGTAATTATGGATCAATTTTACTGGCAACAAGGTGAATAGAGAGAGGTGACAGGGAGAAGAGTCTTTATCTTATCAGAACAAATTGACTAAATGCAACAAGTGACTGACATCTCAAGTAGTTGTATTTCACAAAATTGACATAGGATCAGATATGTGGCACGAACCTGAGCAAATTGTGGTTTTTGGTTGACATCCTTCATCTCCAGGCACCCTGGTTCGAGCGTACTGAGCAGATTACACAGCAAAACTCCGTCTCGAAGAGTATACGCCAGATCGTAGTGCGTAGCCTGCGGCCAGTTGGCTTTATGGTCTTCGCGTAACGCGTTGCATCTGGTCAACCATCTGGCACAATCTCGCCAGAGATCGTCTGCCATCGTCATGTAAAACAAAAATTGAAGTTTTTACAACAAATCAATTTTAACTAACTCTAAACCCCACTGAAACTAACGCAACTTAACTGAAACACTTCGAAATGACTAAATGACAACATCATTAAACTATACCGAACCGCAATTAAATTTAAAAAAAAAATATTTATTGCAAATAAATAATAAACAAGAGTAATCAACAAATAAAACAAGGACAAATGATTTTTGACAAATGACTGCTGGGGCAGGGAAGAAGCTGCCCCTAAAACACCCTCTATCGATACCTAGCAATCGATTCTTCGCACGATTATTCTTTAAAATTTGCTTCACTACTTAAAACTGTAAATTTAATTTACAATAAAACCATTATAACTTATTTGGCGAGCACATATTAATCGTCGCTATATTTATAAATTATCCATAATGTTTATAAAGGTTACTTTAAAATGATCGATGTTAATAAATCGATTAATTAATCTTTGTTCAAGGATTAACTGCACCGGAACCAGAATTACCAACAGTAAAAATCATAAATTGCAAATATTTAAATAAAGATTTATTTCTTATCAACAATTTTAAAGTTTACATTTTTGCTTTTGTATTAGTTAAACCTATTTTGCTTTTGATGTACTAATAAAAGAATTTATTTATCCGACTAATATAAAGCTATAGAAAGAAAGAAAGTCAGATAAAATACAAATTCAAAGTTTTAAATATAAATGATGACAACATTCTAAAAATAGACTGACGGTGCTGCCATCTGTGATTCTAGCGATTTGTTTTTATCGAAAATTTTTTAAGTTGTGTCTTGTTTTGTGCCGATGTTTCTCGTTTTTGCATCGTAATTTCGTTAAAAAGTAATGTTCTGAGTGCTTTTACTGTTGTTTTATTGGTTTTTCTGAAGCTTAAAGGATTAACTGCGCCAGGTATTAAGTAGTTTTGAATAGTTTTATTGTTTAAATCGGCCAAATAAAGAGGAAAGCCACACCCCAGGCATTCCTGGTAGATGTCATTGATGCTGTGAATTATATGATTTTTTGTACGATTTGCTGTAATTATATTAATTTTGTGTGCTGTCTTCACTAAGTGTACCTGTTTTCTTGCTTACACTATCGTTTGAAACGCGATAAATTACGTCTTAGCGTAACTACAAGTTGTCTGGTAACTGTAATGACATTCCCTTAGAGCCCAACGCTCTCATATTTATTATTAGATTATTACTCAAGAACAGTACATTTTATATTCTTTAAATAGTGTTGCTATTATACTTCTCGTGTTCTTAGCTATTATACTTCCTTGTTAAATTCATAAGCTTTAAATCTTTAGTCTGGATTTGCTGTGACCTACTAATAATTAAGCAGAAATTTTCGATGAATTATTTTATTTATAACACAATTGTCTAGCTTTTATAATGTCTGTTGCATTTTAAGATTATTATTTGAGATTTAATAAGGCAAATTTTCTATATAATCGCATGGGATTTAACAGAAGTCTATTAGATAATAATGACCACATTCTAAAATGAAGTAAAAAAAATGAAGGTTCGGTTGTTTAAACAGTATTCCCCCTCCCTCCACATGGACCTGACCAAATTTTCCTTTAGTTTTTCTAATTATTTACATGCATAATTAAAAGTACTTAGAGCACTAAATTATCCACATGGAGCTCCACAAATACTTATTTTTTAAATATTCACCAGTAACAACAATCAAATTCAAAACATCCTTTATTTCCAAAATTAGAATCACAATAACAGAAAATCATATTTTAAAAAAAAAAAAAATAATCACGTACGATTATTTTATGTACATATTTAAAAAGAGAAGAAAAAAATTACATTTAAAATATATATATAAAAAAATTATTTTGACTTAAATTACTTTAAGTTAACAAGAGCATAAAAAATAAAATTTTTGATAATCCCACAAGCCAGTAGCTGAGTGTGAAAAATCAATACCAAGGACTCAATTTTTAATAAAGTATAAATTTATATCTATCAACTCTCATGGTGTGTTAGCAAGTGTGACTAGTTAGATCAGAATTGGTCAGGGCCATGGCGGCTATTTTACCCCCACCACCAAAGTGACCAGAGTTAAGTTGAGAAACTTTTTGATCTCTTCTTAAGATCAGTGATAGGTAACCTCGCGGTTTCTGGTATAACCTTTAAACAACAATGTGCTTGTCTTTGGATATACTTGTCATTACTTTTAAAATCTTGTTGATGTTTATTAATTCTATTTGAGCATTAAGTCTACAACACCCTGCCTTGGTTAGGCAGTCTCCAATTGTATGTAACTTGACATTTGCCTTGGTTAGGCTCTCCATTGTATTTAACTGACTTTGCCTTGGTTAGGTAGTCTCCAATTGTATGTAACTTGACACTTTGTCTTGGGTTAGGTAGTCTCCATTGTATGTAACTTGACATTTGCCTTGGTTATGTAGTCTCCAATTGTATGTAACCTTGACATTTGCCTTGTTAGGCAGTCTCCATTGTATGTAACTTTACATTGCTTGGTTAGGTAGTATCCAATGTATGTAACTTGACATTTGCCTTGGTTAGGCAGTCTCCAATTGTATGTAACTTGAATTTGCAGGTTCATTGTATGTAACCTTTGCTTGGTTAGGTAGTCTCCAAATGTATGTAACTTGACTTTACCTTGGTTAGGTAGTCTCCAATTGTATGTAACTTGACATTTACTTTGGTTAGGTAGGTCTCCAATTGTAAATGTAAACTTGACTTTGACTTTGGTAGGTAGTCTCCAATTGTATGTAACTTGACATTTACCTTGGTTAGGTAGTCTCCAATTGTATGTAACTTGACATTTGCCTCTATGTTGGTAGCTTGCTCCAAGTTCGTGGCTTATCTATTTAATGCAGTCCCCTATCTTGACGGATGGCAACATGTTAAACTGGCATTTAATTGTTACTCCAAGTCAGTTTAAATGTTCACAATGTTACTGATTTATCTAAAATTATTTTGATAAAAGTTTACTTTGAAAATTTTAGCCATATTAAGGGGTTATTGTTATTATGTTCCATTTTTATGTATCCCTATTTGGGTGTTCTAGTTGTAAATGAGTCAATGCTGTTGTTGAATCCTATGTTTTACTTTTACTCTGGGAGGCAAGTTCATATAGAGGACATGAGGGATGAAACACACAATGGTCTTTAAGATGACTGCCCTGAACATGCCTTCCTCTGACATTGAATTACAAACATCAGATTTATCATAAACACTGATGCAGTCACCGCTAGAAGACCTAAATCATGATGGCAATAACAACAGGCCTACCCAGTTTATTATTTTTTAATTGCTAATATATTGCTTCGGAAACTACTGTCTAATATTTACTGTTTGCAACCCTCCTGAGGTGTTTCTTGCAGGGGGAATATCCTGATGGGCTGGCCCCCCTGATGAAAGGCCCCAAAACAAGCATTTATTTGATATTTTATACGTTTCGATTTTGTGTGCATTTCGTTTTTTTTGCAAGATTTGAATGCATTTTCTCTGATCCCCTCTTAGTGACTTTCTAAGCAAGTATTTTATTTCTACATAGTGATTTAATTACTCTGTTAAAAAATTGAAGCCACTTGACACCTGTTGAGTGTTATCTCTGTTATCAGTTAGTCAGGTATTGGCTGTGGAATGTGGTTCTCCATAACCGACACCCTTCTATTTCTTATCTATTCCTGAGCAATGCATGCACTATCCCGACATTTTTGCTCACATCATAGATATATTATTACTAGAGAAGCCCTATTAGTTGTGTTTTGAATCATTAAATAAAGTTACCTGAACACCTTTGATTGTTGTTATAATTAAATCAGCTGGTCATAATTGCAATGAATTTAAAATGACTTAAGTACAAAACTAAACACAAACAATGTGCAAAGACATGGAAATTATTGATTTATTATAACCTTAACATAATCCTGGTAGAGAGTTACAGTGAGGTTATATAGTTCTACAAAAACATGTTTCAGGCTTCTCAATGTATTGAGATAGGGTATGGCTTATCAAGTGATTTATTTCTATGGCTTATAACTTGTTTTACAAGTTTTTGTCCAAAAATAATGCTTGTGAGGTTATTTGTGTGGCTGACTTGAGGGTGGGGGTGTGGGGCGAGTTAGATGTTGTTATTGATTCCATAAATATGATTGCTCCTATATTTATTAGCTCGTCATTGCTGTTGTTAATGTAATATTCATTAATTATTATATAAATAAGCATAAGGCAACGGTCCGATAATCCACGCCTTCTAGAAATGGATCACCAACAACCTTTTTTTTATACTTTTTTTTTTTCAAAAATTTTCAGTAATTTAAGCCGGATTTGATGATAAATGAAGTTCTTTTCCCGTAATCTAAGCACGACTCTTTTTGGTTAATTTCAAAGAGTATTATACATTCACAAGGTCAAACGATTTAATTTTTAATCTAACTTGGATACAATACATAACTACTGTTAGACCGTCAATTGTTATCACAATATGACATGTCAATATAACCACAAAATATTGACATCTAACCGTAGTTATGTATGTACCAGTTAGATTAAAAATAAATCGTTGAGCTGAATGTAACATACGCTCTTTTGTTTAGATATAAACAAAAAGAGGGTGCAGATTACGGTTATTTATAGGCTCTTACTGAAATTTTGAAAAAAAAAAGTTTGTTGGTGATCCAACGTTCTAGAAAGGCTGTGGATATTTTGACCGCGCCTTATTGGCTTCAGAAAAAGTGACTTAAAGAGTCTTTATGAAAGCAGAGGTCACTGAACCTGTCTCTCGACTACCGACTGCATTCCTTTCATTTATAATTGTTCGCCTTAAAGAAAACTTAAAGTGGAAAATTTTTACTCCTTAAACTTTTTTCATGTTTCTAATCAATTTGTTGCCAATTACTTACCTACTTTTGTAGCTGTTTTATAAAGCATTTTGTATAAAGTGAAAGTATTTAGTGATTTGTGTGGTATTCCCTTGCAAGGGAACAGGGAAGCCCTGAGTGAATGTTCTATCCAGGAAATACTGGCCATGTCATGTTCACTAAATCAAATGAAATTAATTTATTTAAATAAATTAAAATAAACTTCAATAAATCTTAAGTTTATTACTTTAAATGTAATATTTAATTAAACTATTTTATGTTTAATCTCTAGGGCCCTTTTCTGCCGCTTAAGGGCCTTGAAGCACAAATATATAAAGGCCTTTTATGCAGCTGTAAGGCCCTGATCGAGTATGCTTGGACCCTTTTTGTGTAGTCTTCCGCATGGGGCCTTTAAAAGTCCAGGTAAAATAAATAGGGACCATTCAGGCATAATTTTTGTCCCTTAACATTGTCACCCACTGTAAAATTGCGTCATCAATGTTTTCATACTTGCATACTCGAGAACTTTTTTTAAATCGCCATCGTTCGTATAACCTAAGTATAGATTCCTGATTTTTTAAAATTGTTGATATAGAGGTAGGAGTGATTTTATGCTTCAGAGACAAGTCTTTGTTTTTGACTCCATTGTCAGAATCTTTTAATAAATTGATTTTTTCAGAAAGGGACAGCAATTTCCGTATTGACATTTTAATAAACTCGATTTACAAACAAAGAAAAAGTTTCACAAACGAACTGGTCAGACCGAATACCAAATTAAAACTGAAAGACTTTTAGTTCTATGCTGTGTTAATCCTAATTTCATAGAAAATTTGTAAAGAAAGAGTTCGCAAAATTAAATAGGCAGGGCGAGAATCAATAAATAATTGTTCCTGGAAATTAACAGAAAACAGAAGTGCCGTTTTGGTCAATTCCTTGAAATTTGCGGGTCTTTTTTCTATCTTTATTTCTGGAAATTTTGTTCGTTATATAGAAATTTTTTTCGTTAATAGAACATTTTAAACACAAAATTCAGGGAACGTAAAAAAATTCGTGACATAGAGACTTTCGTTGTATAGAAGTTCGTTATATGGAGGTCCGACTGTATTAGGTCTCATTGACTCTGCTGTTATGAATATATTACATAATTATAATATTTAATATTTTAATCTTAAAAATATTTAGTGTTATTTTTTTTAATTTTGACGTATTTTTTAAGTTTATTTTTGGCTGTGGACCAGTCCGCCTTTAAATAATACATATATATCAACATTTTACTTTTTACTATTACTATGTTTTTACTGTTATATTTACTTGTTGTTTTATTATTATTTTATATTTATTTGTTTGTTAGGCACTGATGATGACTTTTGGGGTTGAAAGCCCAGCTTTGGTTTTTAATAAAGTAATTAGTGGAGAGACTCTTTTATTTATCATTATACGATGAACTCTAGCTCTACCGTTTTGATGATATATCAAACATTATTTATATATTGAGCATGACGTAGCACTAATGGTTGATTTACCAGGGGCTAGTCCTGAGGTGCAAGCTTAGAATAATATATATATAGGGAGCACTACTGATAACGAAAGGCGGTTACTGGTGCAAACTAAGTAATTGCTGCCACCTTACAATATACAATTTTCTAAAAAAAAGTTGGCAATACTTCCGGTTTGCTGAATTATTTATGTTCTATTATTATTAATTATTGATTATTCATAAAACTAATATAAATATCGTACATTACAATATTTTATGCATTTAAATTGTAGTTTAAACGTATTTATTAAATTATATAAAAAGTAGTCCTCGTCAACTAATGTAGATCTTGTATTCGCCACTTTTGCCATCTAAGACAGTTTTATTAATATCAGCAGGTGTTTTTAAGTTATTGATATTTGTTCTTTTAGATTTTCTTCATTAATAGATATTTTATGACACATATTTAAAATAATGTATTGTTGTCAGGTTGGCAGCATTACTTATTGCACCAGTCAAGGCTTTCGTGTTATCAGTGGAATTACATTGTGTTTACGGTCTGTCCTCCTTCTATATATAGTGTTATTCTAAGGGTGCAAGGCTCTGCATGGGTATTATTACATTAAATGACACTTTTATTTCTGATGAGTCATACTGTGTGATAGCTGTGTCTTGCGTTGGGTTACAGACATAGAGTGTGAAGATGTAGAGGAGTGGAGACTATAGTCACACATGTCTGAGGCATGCAGTGCATGCAGCATCCACTCCCCCTTCTTCCTTGTTACTCTGTCTCCTGTGTATTGCTTCATTACTCTTAATTACTTCTTCCCAACCAGCCTTGTTCCACTTCTCTCCCACTATGAATGATTCTCTCATCATTCCATCTTTATGTTAAGAAATGTCTGGCAATTTTCATTTCCTTTTAAATATCTTTATCTTGGTTTCTTTGTTACTTTTCCTCGTTTATTCTATTGGTAAAAATGAAAAGTTGATGAATGAAAGACTGGCACTAAAATTCTGAAATTAATATTTCGCTTGAGTTTTCCATTTCCACTTTTCTAAAACTCGAGTGGAGCCTCATTGCATTAATGTGTACCTTACCATCGGAACTCCTGCTGTGTTTACGGTTGAGAATTGAAACTTAGGAAAAATATTACTTCAGGCCTAGTTTTGCTTTTATAAAAATAATTGTTTGTGTTGCCATTAACAGTCATTAATGACTAAAATTAGCAATAATGATCTGATCCTGTTAAAATTTGGCATGCACCTTGTCTTTACATAAGACCATTAATTCTGCTACCTTTTAACTCATCAGCATTTATTTTTATTGAATGTAATTAATAATCAAGGTCTTGATTGAGAATTTGTTTATTCTATTGTATTTGGTGTTCTTTGCTGGTATTTACTTATAATATAGTTATAATAATAATATTTATATGTTAATGAAAATTTTAACATATTCATCATTGCTTTGTTAGTAATTAGTGTAAACATACACAAGACATAGTACAGCATACATTAGACATAGCAAAGCATACACAAGACATAGCACTGCATACATAAGATATTGCACAGCATACATGAGACGTAGTAAACATACATAAAGCATAGTAAAGCATACACTATACTTAGTACGTTATTATAACTTTAAATAATCAGAGTATATGTTGATGTCTAACCATAAACTGAATACATAATTATTAAAATACATTGATTGACATTTTAAATATGATTGACAGAGTCAATCATATTCATATATACGTCATACACAAGACAGTAGACATATGTACAGCATACACAAGACATCAGTAACAGGCATTACATAAGAATATAACAGATACAAAAGACATAGTACAGCATACCAAGACATAGTACAAAGCATACATAGAGAACATATACAGCATACAAAAGCATAGTAAGACATACATAAGAACATAGTACAACATACATAAAGACATATTAACAGCATACAACAAAGACTAGTACACGCATCAATAAGACATATAACAGCATACAACAGACATAGTAAAACAAGACAATACCATAAGACATCATAAAGCATACAAAAGACATAGTACAGCATACATAAGACATATAAAGCATAAAAAGACATAGTAAGCCAGGCAATACAATAAGAATAGTAACGGCATACAAAGACATAGTACAACTACATCACAGCATATAACAGCATACAAAAGACCATATTACAAAGGCATATATAAGACATAGTCAGCATCATAAGACATAGGTACAGCATACATAGAACTATAAAGCATACAAAAGACATAGTACAGCATACATAAGACATATAAAGCATACAATAAGACATATTAACAGCTATATAAGACATAATACAGCATACATAGACCACTATACAGCATACAAAAAGACATATTAGCAGGCATATATATGGAGGAATATACAGGCATACATAACACATATACAGCATACATAACATATACAGCATACAAAAGACATATTATCAGCATATATAAGAATATTAAAAGCATATAATAAAAGATGACAGACATAGTACGCATACATAGACATAAATAAATGCATACAAAAATAAGTAACATACGGCATACAAAAGACATAGTACGATACATAGACATAGAAAGCATATAATAAGACTAGTCAAGCATATATTAAGACCATAGTACAGGCAATACATAAGACAATAGTAAGCTACATAAGACATAGTACAGATACATAAACATATAGTACAGCATACAAAGACATATACAGCGTACATAAGACATAGTCCAGCATATATACAGAGACCATAGTAACAGCATACATATAGACTAATCACGCATACATATTAAAGCAAGACATATTAAGCATATATAAGACAAAAAGTGTACCAGCATACATAAACTTAGTACAGCAATACATAAGAATTAGTACAGCATATATAAGACACAATAGTACACATATATAAGAGATAGTACAAGCATACATACAGACATGTCACCTGAACATAAACTAGTACAGATACATAAGACTAGTACAAGCATACATAAGACTAGTACAGCATACATAGACATAGTACCAGCATACAAAGACATATTACGCATAATATAGAGACATAAGTACACCGCATTCAATACAGAATAGTACCATCATAACATAAGACAATAGTACAGCAACATAAGACTAGTACAGCAATACATGAAGACATAGTGCAGCCATACATAAGACATAGTACGATAAGAAGCATCACACAAAGACCCACTAGTAAGCATACTACGAACATAGTCAGCATACAAAAGACCATATTCGAGATATATAAGACATAGACAGCATCATAAGACTTAGTACATCGCATACATAAGACATCAGTAAGCTACAAAAGACATTTACGATATAATAAGACAAGTAGCATCATGAGACATAGTAAGCATCCATAAGACATAGTAAAAGTTCATACACAAGACAATGTACAGCATACAAAGACATGACTCAATACATAAGAAAAATAGTGCAGCAAATACAGAAATAGTGCAGCATACACTAAGACTAGTACGCATCACATACAGCCTTAGTAAGCATACATAAGACATAGTCAGCTACACAAGACATAGTAACAGCATACAAGACATAGTACAGCATACTAGAATAGTACACGCAACATAAGCATATGTACAGCATACATAGACATAGTATAGATACAAAAGACATATCACAGCATATCTAAGACATAGTCCAGCATACCAAAGACATAGTAAGCATCACATAAGACAAGTGCAGCATACAATAAGACATAGTACGCATACATAAGACTTAGTACAGCAACTAAGACTTAAGTAGCAGCAACATAACGACATATAACATACATAGAACATGAGTACACGCAATACATTATGACTTAGTACAGCATAGCATAAGAAATAGTACAGCATACCTAAGACATCAGTACAGGAGCATACAAAGACATAGTGCAGCATACATAAGACATAGTACTCATACATAAGACATAGTACAGCGATACTAAAGACATATAAAACATACATAAGACATAGTAAGCATACATAAGCTAGTACAGCATACACAAGACATGGTACAGACAACATAAGACATAGTGCACAGCATACAAAAGACATATTACAGGCATATATAAGACATAGTACAGCATACATAAGACATAGTGCAGCATACAAAAGACATATTACAGCATAATAGACATAGTACAGCATACAGTAAGACATATAACAGCATACATAAAGACATAGTACAGCATAACAAAGACATATTACAGCATAAAAGACATAGTACACTACATAAGACTTAGTACCAGCATACATAAGACATAGTACATCATACATAAAGACATACATAGTGCAGCATACATAAGACTAGTACAGCATACATAAGACAATAGTATACACGCATACAAAAGACATATTACAGATAATATAAGACATAGTACAGCATACATAAGACATAAGTACAGCATACAAAAACATATACGCATATATAAGACATAGTACAGCATACATAAGCACTTGTACAGCATACATAAGACTATAGTACAGCATACATAAGACATAGTACAGCATACATAGACATAGTACAGCAATACATAAGACTAGTACAGCATACTAAGACTAGTAACATACAAAGGATAAGTATACAGCATACATAAGACTAGTCAGCATACAAAAGACATTTACAGATATATAAGAAGACATATAAAGCATACATAGAGACTTTACTGCATATCATTGTACAGATACATAAGACTTAGTACAGCGCATACATAGACATAAAGTACAGCAATACATGAGACAATAGTACAGCATACATAAAGAATCGTACAGCAACATAAGACATAGTACAGCATACAAACTAGACATAGTAACAGCAATACATAAGGACTAGTACAGCATACACAGAATAGTACAGCATACATAAGACATAGTCAAGTATACATAAGACATAGCATATACATAGGACATAGTACAGCATCCATAGACATAGAAGCATACATAAGACATGTGGCAGCATACATAAGACATAGTACAGCATACAAAAGAACATGGTACAGCATACATAAGACATAGTACAGCATACAAAAGACATATTAACAGCATATATAAGAACATAGTACAGCATACATAAGACTAGTACAGCATACATAAGACATAGTACAGCATACATAAGACATAGTAACAGCATACTAGACATAGTACATCCAATACACGACATAGTACAGCATACATAAACATAGTACATCACATAGAATAGTGCGCATACATAAGACATAGTACAGCATATATAAACATAAGTACACGCATACTAAGACTTAGTACAGCATAACAACATAGTACAGCATCACAAGCTATACAGAATACTATGTACAGCATTCATAAGACATAGTACAGACATACAAAGAACATAGTATAGCATACAAAAGACATATAACAGCATATTAAGACAATAGACAGAAGCATACATAGACATAGTACAAGCATACAGAAGACATAGTACAGCATACATAAGACATAGTTACAGCCCATAATACACATAGTAACAGCATATAAATATAAGTACAGCATACATAAGACTTAGTAACAGCATACATAAGACTAGTACAGCATACATAAGGCATAGTACGCATACATACATAGTAAGCATACACAAGACATAGTACATGTTACATCTTCACATAACATAGTACAGCGACGTACGCATAAGACATAAGAATACATAGTCAGCATACATAAACATAGTACAGCATACATAAGACTAGAGTACAGCATACATAGACATAGTACACATACATAGTACATAGACAAGTACGCATACACAAGACATACATAAGACATAGTACACATACATAACATTAAGACATAGCATAGCAGCATACAGCATAAGACATAGTACAGACATACCATACAAAGACTAGTACAGCATGAGTACAGCAGTACATAAGACATAGTGACATAGACATAACATACAAGACATATTACAAGCATAATAAGACACAAGTACAGCATACATAAGACATACAGCATACCAAAGACATATTTACAGCATATATAAGACATAGTACAGCATACATAAGAACAATAATAACAGCATCATAAGAACATAGTAAAGCATACAAAAGACATATTACAGCAATATATAAAGACATGTAAACAAGAATACATCAGAACTTAGTGACAGCATACATAGAATAGTCATCATCACAATCAAGCACACTAGCTCACACGCCACTCACCTCACCAGACTAGTCAGCATCATAAGACTCGTCAGCATACTAAGACATAGTAAACAGCATACAAAAGACTATTACAGCATATATAAGACATAGTACAACGAATACATAAGACATAGTAGCACACAAAGACATAATAACAAGCATATATAAGACATAGTACAGCATACTAAGACTTAGTACGCAACAATAAGACCTTAGTACACGCATACCTAAGACATAGTACAAGCATACACAAGAATAGTACAGCCATAATAGACTAGTACAGCATACAATAAGCATAGTAACAGCATACAAAACGACATATTACTGATATAATAGACATAGTACAGCATACATAAGACTAGTACAGCATACAATAAAGAAGATAGATACATAAGACTAGTACAGCATACTAGATGATGATAAAATAGACATAGTAAAGCATAACAAAAGACATATTTGCATATATAAGAAGTCAGCATAAATAAGATAGTACAGCATACAATATAGCAGCATACATAAGACTAGTAAGCATACAATAAGACATAGACAGCATACATAAGACTTAGTACACGCATTATAATGACATAGTACACGCATATATAAAGATAGTACAGCATTACAAGAATCGTACAGCATACATTAAGCACATAGTACAGCATCACATAAGACTAGTCAGCAACATAGACTTACAGCATACCATAAGACATGTACACGCATACAAAGACATATTAAAGCATATATAAGACATGTAACTGCATACATAAGACATAGTTACATCCATACATAAGACTAGTACAGCATACATAAGACATAGTACAGCATAAATAAGACATAGTGCAGCATACATAAGACATAGTAAAAAAGAATACACAAACAGTACGCATACTAAGACAATAGTGCAGCATAACAAAAGACATATTACGCATATATAAAAGATAAGCATACATAGACTTAGTCAACAGCATACATAAAGATTATAGTACACGCATACAAAGACATATTAAGCATATATTAAGACAATAGTACAGCATTCATCCAAGACATAGTAAGCATAATAAGACAAGTACATCCTACAACAAGACATAGTACAGCATAACAAGACATAGTACATCCATACATAGAAATAGATAGATAATAGATAGATAGCCGCACATAAGACATAGTACAGCATAATAAAAGAACTTAGTACAGCATACCTAAGACA
>JACMZG010000008.1:6740109-6795109 GCA_018340805.1 Microvelia longipes
TACAGCATACACAAGACATAGTACAGCATACACAAGACATAGTACAGCATACATAAGACATAGTACAGCATACATAAGACATAGTACAGCATACATAAGACATAGTACAGCATACATAAGACATAGTACATCATACATAAGACATAGTATAGCATACACAAGACATAGTACAGCATACATAAGACATAGTACAGCATACACAAGACATAGTTCACATACATAAGCTTAGTGCAGCATACATAAGACATAGTACAGCATACATAAGACTTAGTACAGCATACATAAGACATAGTACAGCATACATAAGACTTAGTACAGCATACATAAACTTAGTACAGCATACAAAAACATAGGTACATCATACATAAGACATAGTACAGCATACACAAGACATAGTACAGCATACGAGGTCTGTCCCATAAATATGTATAAAAAAATTATAAACATTTTATTTTACAATTAATCATCAAATAACATGTTGTCCCTCTCGAAGTACTCCCCCTCTGATAAGACGCACTTGGTCCAACGCCAACTCCATTGTTGGAAATATCCTTTAAAGTCCTCTACTTTAAGGCCCTTCAGCAGCCTCGTCGTCGACCTTCAAGGCATCTTCTCTGTACACTATCACATTAATTTCTTGACCATTCTTGCCAAGCTTAGCAAGAAATTTGATATTGATATTCTGTTGATCGGTTAGAGAAATTTCCATGCTGATGAGTTATTAAGAAAGGGGTCGGACCAATTGACTGTAGATACCGACTGATGACTCATGAGGCGCTGTCTACCTAGCTCAGGCTTATGGGTTGTTAGTGAAGAAGGAAACTCACTGTCTCGTCTCTCCAATTCCTGCTTAGATCTAAATAATTAAGTTGAAGGATGTCAGGATGTCTTGGTGCTGCCATTGTCATCCTCTTTTGTTTGAAAATCGACCAGTAGTAGCAAAGATGCTACTCAAGCTTCTGTTCTTCAGAATTTGACAATTCTATGAAGAGATCACTGAGAATTGTTACTAATGAACTGAGCTCAGGTCAGAACACTTTAGAACCATTGTTCTTTATTACGTGCTACCGAAAATAATGCAACCCCTTTGTTTGATTGTAATTTTTAGGTTGGTAGCAGTGGTACACAATAGAGAGGGGTTATGGAGAGTATGGAGCCGATAACAGTGAAGGAAGTCAGGATTCTGGAGACAGCGGAGGATATCCAGGACAGGAGAGAGCAGGTGTTGGGTCGATATGATGAGTTCAAGGCTGAGGCTAGGACCAAGCGACAGAAGCTTGAGGATTCTCGCAGGTTCCAGGTAACTATCACAGTGCTTTAATACTACCATGAACCAAGTCTCTTATCAACCTCTATTTGTTTTCATTATTCCCACCCTATAGTATTTTTTTGACTTATAATGAACTCATGTATGTAGACATAGCTTAAGTCATAATACTTCTGAAAGCACTTATTTTAAGTATGTGCTTAAGACCAGCAACATCATTATATTTCCATTTATTTCGAAAAAGGTGGATTTTTAACAAATAATGGGATTTGAATTTCTTTATTTCAGCCAATGCCTAGTTTCTGTCAAGTTGTTTACACGCATATCAAAATGTTTTCAACCATGCCACCAAGCCATTAGTCTAAGGGAGATCTTGCAGGAATTATCAATAGTGATTTGATGTTGTTTAGTATTATTGTTAAATAATGCTTATGAATATTAAGTACCAAATTGCCGAATTAATTACTGATAGGGTTGCAATTAAGGCTTTACTATCTCTTATTATTTTGAATTGCCCAAAGTGCTCCCTTTTTATTTATCTGTCAGAAAGATTTGATATGTTTTAAACATTGTCAAATAAATAATACTGGAGAGTGGAGTTTAGTCTTTGACATCAGACCCAGAAATTCACTTCTTACACTTTAACAACAAACATATCAAATGACCCCCTGGATGCATAATTCAGACTTAAATACAGCTTACATCAAATCCAATATAATTGTGGTGTAAATTGTAACCAAAAAGTAGGGAATAGTATAATTCCCTAGGTAAACTCCTTGCAAACAACAACACATAACAACAAGAGACAACACAACAACAACAACAATCCCACAACAACAATTACACAACCCCCCTCAAACGACCCCCCTCCTCCCCTCTCCTCCTAACAATTACACATATCACAAGAGATAACACAACATTAAAACTACACAACACTACTAGCTGCCAAGTCAATTTCAGTTTATAAACATATCTTCATATTCCTATGCAAATCTAATATAAAAATATAAACATAACATATTATACATAAACATGGCTGTATGGTTCTAGTCAACCAATGCCAAAAAAAAAAAAAAAACTCTTTGGGCCAAAATCAAGTGAAAACAACCGGTTCGGGCTTGATGTTACATAAAACATACCTTGTATATTCATAAATAAAAATTAGACATTTTACATCAAGGTGTTTTAATTATTAAGGTCTTCCTTAGTATGACTGACTTTACTCTTGTTTGTTATAAAACTTTCTAGTATTTGAGGTAAGTACTCCATACGAAGCTGTACACTGTTCTCTTATGATAAATGAAATCTAAGTGGTTGAATCCAATTTGTGCTGTTTTTAGTATTTCAAGAGAGATGCGGATGAGTTGGAACTGTGGATCAATGAGAAGTTGCAAGCTGCTTCCGATGAGAGCTACAAGGATCCGACCAACTTACAGGTAACGTTCTTCAATTCAGTATTTGCTGATGACCTGGTGATTTTAATAAAGGCTGCCACCCCAACAACATAAATTGTTTTTAACAATGTTAATAAAACTTGCAGTGGTAGAAATAATAATGCCCGTTCTAGGACATTTCGGCCCTTCAGGATATTCGTCCTTCGGGAATCAACTCGGGTGGGTCACATCTACTATGCTCAAAGTAAAGTTAAAGTTGGAGAAATCTTTTTACAACTAATTGTATTCATAAAAACTGAGAGCATAGCCCGGGCTGTGAACCACAGACCTCTGGTGCCTTAATTCAGTACTATACGACCGTGGCTACGGAGGCAGATTGGTAGAAATATTTGGTGAAATTATTAACTCAAGCTCTATTTGTCCTGGGTCATTTCACTCCACCACCCATTTTTGTATATTTTTATGACAAGCCTACAACATAAAAACATTTACTGGATTTAAAAGTAAGGTTTATCTCGGTGCTATTATGGTACATTTTGGGTACATGTGACAAGTTGTTGAATTTTATCTGGAAAAAACTTAATTTTAAAATTTAAAAGTAACTTTTCTTTGTAAACTTGATTGTTAACCTACTTCTCTCTTGAAGGTTTTTTGTAACATCCACAGATTGAGTATCGCATACGTGAAATGGGCAAAAAATGTTATTTTTCAAAGAAAAAAGTCACTCATCATAAAAGTTGTTATTTGACGTAAAACAAAGATTTTTCTTAATTTTGATTTAAAATGTTGTACCTTGAACCTTATCAGTACCATTGTTTTGAAAACCACCAAGATTAAAGTAGCTTAAAAATTAATTTTCTGAAAAATTGTTATTCTTTATAAACTTGTTTATTTATTACATAAAAAGAAATTTTGCAATTAAAATAAGAAAAATACAATGAAAATATTAACAACACCAACTTCGTCTTTCCACCAATAAGCTTTAATTTACTCTGAGCAAAGCCGGCTTTCGACTATAATGCCATCTACAGTGCCTAAACAAGTAACAATCATAACTTAACAAAACAACTTAATATAAATAACCTAATCTTAAAGTCCAAAAAAAAAATAAAATACAAAGTTAAAAATTTAAAATAAGGTTAAAGCGAAAAGAATCCATAAATAAAATAATAAATAAATGAAATGATAAATAAATAAAATAATAAATAAATAAAATAATAAATAAATGAATAATAAATAAATAAAATAATAAATAAATAGAATAATAAATTAAAGCTTATTGGCGGAAAGACGAAGTTGGTGTTGTTAATATTGTAGACCATTCCACGGCGCTCAATGAAGTTACAATGAAAATATTTTAGCCCCCCCCCCTCTTGCAGTAGCTAGCCCCTGTTGTATTGAAAAGCTATTTGGGCATGTAGCAGCCACAGGGAGACAGACAATGTAGAGCCGTTATTGTTTGCAACTATGTTGCTGTAGAAACTGATTAAGGAGATATTTATCCTTTCCTCCCGAAAATATAGCAAGGCAATTGTATGTCTGCACCCTGGTCTTGAAATATAGGGAGGCAGTGAAATTTAGGAAGCAACAAATTTCAGGATTCAATTTTTTTTACTTTGGTATAACCAGTTTACCATTTGCCTTTGAGCCTAGAGACCTTTGGGTCAATCCTACCAGAGAGTAGAGAGTCTGACGCCAACAAAATATACGTTTCTTTCCTGATCAGGAGTTCTGATTTTGAGTTTGGTCTGGCCCTTCAGAACCAAATTCAATCATTGTTACTTCTAGTCTTTGGCAATGTGATATTTAATTGGTGATGTGTTGCACAGGCTAAGATCCAGAAGCATCAGGCTTTTGAAGCAGAAGTAGCAGCTCACAGCAATGCCATAGTGGTACTGGACAATACTGGTATGGAGATGATCAACCAGGGCCACTATGCCTCAGATGTCATTCAGAAGAGACTGGGTATGTTGTGTGCCAGAGTTTATTTTGTGAATTACTAAGTGATTTCACTGTATCCATGTATGTGTGTGCCAGAGTTAGTTTGTGAATTACTAAGTGATTGCACTGTATCCCAGAGTTCTAAGTGATTGCACTGTATCCTAGAGTTTAGTTGTGAATTACTAAGTGATTGCACTGTATCCATGTATGTTGTGTGCCAGAGTTTAGTTTGTGAATTACAAGTGCATGTGTAGAGTTTAGTTTGTGAATTACTAAGTGATTTCACTGTATCCATGTATGTTGTGTGCCGAGTTTAGTTTGTGAATTACTAAGTGATTGCACTGTAATGTATGTTTTGTGCCAGAGTTTAGTTTGTGAATTACTAAGTGATTGCACTGTATCCATGTATGTTGTGTGCCGAGTTTAGTTGCCAGTAATAGAGTTTAGTTTGTGAATTACTAAGTGATTGCACTGTATCCATGTATGTTGTGTGCCAGAGTTTAGTTTGTGAATTACTAAGTGATTGCACTGTATCCATGTATGTTGTTTGCCAGAGTTTAGTTTGTGAATTACTAAGTGATTGCATGTATCTATGTATGTTGTGTGCCAGAGTTTAGTTTGTGAATTACTAAGTGATTGCACTGCATCCATGTATGTTGTGTGCCAGAGTTTAGTTTGTGAATTACTAAGTATTGCACTGTATCCGTATGTTGTGGCCAGAGTTTAGTTTGTGAATTACTAAGTGATTGCACTGTATCCATGTATGTTGTGTGCCAGAGTTTAGTTTTGTGAATTACTAAGTGATTTCACTGTATCCATGTATGTGTGTGTGCCAGAGTTTAGTTTGTGAATTACTAAGTGATTGCACTGTATCCATGTATGTTGTGTGCCAGAGTTTAGTTTGTGAATTACTAAGTGATGTATCCATGTATGTTGTTGCCAGAGTGTGAATTACTAAGTGATTGCACTGTATCCATGTATGTTGTGTGCCAGAGTTTAGTTTGTGAATTACTAAGTGATTGCACTGTATCCATGTATGTTGTGTGCCCAGAGTTTAGTTTGTGAATTACTAAGTGATTGCACTGTATCCATGTATGTTGTGGCCAGAGTTTAGTTTGTGAATTACTAAGTGATTGCACTGTATCCATGTATGTTGTGTGCCAGAGTTTAGTTTGTGAATTACTAAGTGATTGCACTGTATCCATGTATGTTGTGTGCCAGAGTTTAGTTTGTGAATTACTACACTAGCACTAAGTATACTGTATCATGTATGTTGTGTGCCAGAGTTTAGTTTGTGAATTACTAAGTGATTGCACTGTATCCATGTATGTTGTGTGCCAGAGTTTTAGTTTGTGAATTACTAAGTGATTGCACTGTATCCATGTATGTTGTGTGCCAGAGTTTAGTTTGAATTACTAAGTGATTGCACTGTATCCATGTATGTTGTGTGCAGAGTTTAGTTTGTGAATTACAAGTGATTGCACTGTATCCATGTATGTTGTGTGCCAGAGTTTAGTTTGTGAATTACTAAGTGATTTCACTGTATCCATGTATGTTGTGTGCCAGAGTTTAGTTTGTGAATTACTAAGTGATTGCACTGTATCCATGTATGTTGTGCCCAGAGTTTAGTTTGTGAATTACTAAGTGATTGCACTGTATCCATGTATGTTGTTGTGCCAGAGTTGTTTGTGAATTACTAAGTGATTGCACTGTATCCATGTATGTTGTGTGCCAGAGTTTAGTTTGTGAATTACTAAGTGATTGCACTGTATCCATGTATGTTGTGTGCCAGAGTTTAGTTTGTGAATTACTAAGTGATTGCACTGTATCCATGTATGTTGTGTGCCAGAGTTTAGTTGTGAATTACTAAGTGATTGCACTGTATCCATGTATTTGTGTGCCAGAGTTTAGTTTGTGAATTACTAAGTGATTGCACTGTATCCATGTATGTTGTGTGCCAGAGTTTAGTTTTGTTGTGATTGCACTGTATCCATGTATGTTGTGTGCCAGAGTTTAGTTTGTGAATTACTAAGTGATTGCACTGTATCATGTATGTTGTGTGCCAGAGTTTAGTTTGTGAATTACTAAGTGATTGCACTGTATCCATGTATGTTGTGTGCCAGAGTTTAGTTTGTGAATTACTAAGTGATTGCACTGTATCCATGTATGTTGTGTGCCAGAGTTTAGTTTGTGAATTACTAAGTGATTGCACTGTATCCATGTATGTTGTGTGCCAGAGTTTAGTTTGTGAATTACTAAGTGATTGCACTGTATCCATGTATGTTGTGCCAGAGTTTAGTTTGTGAATTACTAAGTGATTGCACTGTATCCATGTATGTTGTGTGCCAGAGTTTAGTTGTGAATTACTAAGTGATTGCACTGTATCCATGTATGTTGTGTGCCAGAGTTTAGTTTGTGAATTACTAAGTGATTGCACTGTATCCATGTATGTTGTGTGCCAGAGTTTAGTTTGTGAATTACTAAGTGATTGCACTGTATCCATGTATGTTGTGTGCCAGAGTTTAGTTTGTGAATTACTAAGTGATTGCACTGTATCTATGTATGTTGTGTGCCAGAGTTTAGTTTGTGAATTACTAAGTGATTGCACTGTATCCATGTATGTTGTGTGCCAGAGTTTAGTTTGTGAATTACTAAGTGATTGCACTGTATCCATGTATGTTGTGTGCCAGAGTTTAGTTTGTGAATTACTAAGTGATTGCACTGTATCCATTGTATGTTGTGTGCCAGAGTTTAGTTTGTGAATTACTAAGTGATTGCACTGTATCCATGTATGTTGTGTGCCAGAGTTTAGTTTGTGAATTACTAAGTGATTGCACTGTATCCATGTATGTTGTGTGCCAGAGTTTAGTTTGTGAATTACTAAGTGATTGCACTGTATCCATGTTGTTGTTGCCAGAGTTTAGTTTGTGAATTACTAAGTGATTGCACTGTGTATGTTGTGTGCCAGAGTTTAGTTTGTGAATTACTAAGTGATTGCACTGTATCCATGTATGTTGTTTGCCAGAGTTTAGTTTGTGAATTACTAAGTGATTGCACTGTATCTATGTATGTTGTGTGCCAGAGTTTAGTTTGTGAATTACTAAGTGATTGCACTGTATCCATGTATGTTGTGTTGCCAGAGTTTAGTTTGTGAATTACTAAGTGATTGCACTGTATCCATGTATGTGTGTGCCAGTTTAGTTTGTGATTTACTAAGTGATTGCACTGTATCCATGTATGTTGTGTGCCAGAGTTTAGTTTGTGAATACTAAGTTGCACTGTGTTGTTGTGTGCAGAGTTAGTTTGTGAATTACTAGTGATTGCACTGTATCCATGTATGTTGTGTGCCAGAGTTTAGTTTGTGAATTACTAAGTGATTGCACTGTATCCATGTATGTTGTGTGCCAGAGTTTAGTTTGTGTGAATTACTAAGTGATTGCACTGTATCCATGTATGTTGTGTGCCAGAGTTTAGTTTGTGAATTACTAAGTGATTGCACTGTATCCATGTATGTTGTGTGCCAGAGTTTAGTTTGAATTACTAAGTGATTGCACTGTATCCATGTATGTGTGTGCCTAAGTGATTGCACTGTAGTATGTTGTGTGCCAGTTTTGTTTGAATTACTAAGTGATTGCACTGTATCCATGTAGTTGTGTGCCAGAGTTTAGTTTGTGAATTACTAAGTGATTGCACTGTATCCATGTAGTTGTGTGCCAGAGTTTAGTTTGTGAATTACTAAGTGATTGCACTGTATCCATGTATGTTGTGTGCCAGAGTTAGTTGTGATTACTAAGTGATTGCACTGTATCCATGTATGCCAGAGTTTAGTTTGTGAATTACTAGTGATTGCACTGTATCCATGTATGTTGTTGCCAGAGTTTAGTTGTGAATTACTAAGTGATTGCACTGTATCCATGTATGTTGTGTGCCAGAGTCCAAATGCCAGAGTTCCTAAGCAGTATCCATGTATGTTCTGTGCAGAGTTCTAAGTGATTCACTGTATCTATGCAATGTTACCTGGTGTTTCAGAGGAGCTGCACAAGCTGTGGGAGCTGCTGCTAAGCAAGCTGGCTGAGAAGGGAATGAAGCTGCAGCAGGCTCTCGTCTTGGTTCAGTTCCTCAGGCAGTGCGATGAAGTCATGTTTTGGATCAAAGACAAGGTAACTCTCATCAACATAATGTTATAATCTCACAACATGACAAAGGATAATTTATTATTTTTATTTACTTATGGCATAACTAAACTGATTTTAAACTGAAAAATGTAATTTTATTTACTCAGTTGACGAAATATTTAAAAACAGTACTTTATTATAATTAAATTGGGTGTAAATTACATTAAACAGAATTATTTTAATTTTTTGTCAACAATTAAAATTAAAACTTTTAATAATGAAAAAAAATATTTTAGCCATTGTTTTTTAAAACAACATAAGAACCTAATTTCTGTATTTTATTATTTTTAGCTTTGTTAGTTTTATAGAACTCCCTCATCTTAAGATTGTTAACAAAAAGCTTGACAGTTAACAATATTATTAACAAAGAAGTTTGCAGTTTTTGTTGTGAGAGGTTTCGTTAGATTTATCCTTAAGTCTTGTCAGTTCTTTTCTCAGGACTTGATTTTGTCCATTTCATTAAATTCATTGAATGTGGTGGATTAGTTGTAAACTGCACATCCATAGGCGTTAGAATACTACTCATTATTCTAAAAGCAGCTCTGCGACAACTAATTGTGCCACGACAATCGTGTCTCACAGCCGTTGTCTTTGTACTGACGTTATTCAAAGTCCAGTTCATACTTTTTTTAAATTTTTTTTATAGCTTTTCCTTTGAATAATGCGGGAAAATTAAATTAGCAGTACAAGTGTTTCTGCTTAGACTATAATGCAGTGACTCAACACTTGAGTCAAGTATGGATTGTTCAGCAAACAAGCAAACAGTCCAAAGAAATTTTTTTATAAATTAAAAACAATGACTTTAATTCTATAAGTTAATAAGCTATAAAATTAAGCTATGGCCATTTCACCCAACACTGTAGGCATCATCAGGCTAATAAACTAAACACTACATTAACAACTAAAAGTCACAGAAAACAAATAAAGCACATATACATAAGACTAGAATTAAATAAATAAATATTCACAGAATTAGCTAAAACTTAACTTGGTCAACAAAAAAATAAAAAAGTAAAAAAAAAATTCTAGAAATGGGTCATATTTTTTACTCAACAATAAGGAAACTAATGTTTATTTACTGTGCTGTGAGAGTAGCATAGGTTGCCAACCTATAAAAACTTGCCCACCACTTTGAACTATATTACCTGCCCCTCCCTTGCGATGTCAGTAGAGCTATTTGTTATAACATTAACTTGCTAAAAAGCAAATAATTTGTGTACAAAAGACCAAGGCCAGGTTTTTTTTAAAATATACTCAAATATTTTTTGCTAGTAATCATTTATTCCTAAATTGTGATCTTTAGTGGTCCAAATATAATTTTGAGGATGCTACTTAACACCTTTAGGCCCGTATTTAAAAACATTTTCCTTACCTAAACCTAACATTTTTCTTAAGGTGCCCTTAAAATGTTAGGTTTACAGTTTATGTAAGGAAAATGTTAGGTCTCCTTAAGGAAGCTTAAGGGTTCCTTAAGGAAAATGTTAGGTTTACAGTTTATGTGAGGAAAATGTTAGGTCTCCTTAAGGAAGCTTTAAGGGTTCCTTAAGGAAAAATGTTAGGTTTACAGTTTATGTGAGGAAATGTTAGGTCTCCTTAAGGAAGCCTTAAGGAAAAATGTTAGGTTTACAGTTTATGTAAGGAAAATGTTAGGTCTCCTTAAGGAAGCCTTAAGGAAAATGTTTAGGTTTACAGTTTATGTAGGAAAATGTTAGGTCTCCTTAAGGAAGCCTTAAGGAAAATGTTAGGTTTACAGATTATGTAAGGAAAATGTTAGGTCTCCTTAAGGAAGCTTTAAGGGTTCCTTAAGGAAAATGTTAGGTTTACAGTTTATGTAAGGAAAATGTTAGGTCTCCTTAAGGAAGCCTTAAGGAAAATGTTAGGTTTACAGTTTATGTGAGGAAAATGTTAGGTTCTCCTTAAGGAAAGCCTTAAGGAACATGTTAGGTTTACAGTTTGTGTAAGAAAAATGGGTCTCCTTAAGAAAGCCTTAAGGAAAAGTTAGGTGTTTATGTGAGGAAAATGTTAGGTCTCCTTAAGGAAGCTTTTAAGGGTCCTTAAGGAAAATGTTAGGTTTCACAGTTTATGTGAGGAAATGTTAGGTTTACAAGTTTATGTGAGGAAAATGTTAGGTCTCCTTAAGGAAGCCTTAAGGAAAATGTTAGGTTTACAGTTTATGTAAGGAAAATGTTAGGTCCCTTAAGGAAGCTTAAGGAAAATGTTAGGTTTTACAGTTTTGTAAAAATGTTAGGTCTCCTTAAGGAAGCCTTAAGGAAAAATGTTAGGTTTACAGTTTGTAAGGAAAATGTTAGGTCTCCTTTAAGGTCCTTAAGGAAAATGTTAGGTTTACAGTTTATGTAGGAAAAATGTTAGGTCTCCTTAAGGAAGCCTTAAGGAAAATGTTAGGTTTACATGTGAGGAAAATGTTAGGTAAGGAAAATGTTAGGTTTACAGTCTAGGTCTCCTTAAGGAAGCTTTTAAGGGTTCCTTAAGGAAAATGTTACAGTTTGTGTAAGGAAGTGTTATCTGAGTTAGCTTAAGTCTCCTTAAGGAAGCCTCCTTAAGGAAGCCTTAAGGAAAATGTTAGGTTTACAGTTTATGTGAGGAAATGTTAGGTCTCCTTAAGGAAGCTTTAAGGGTTCTTAAGGAAAATGTTAGGTTTACAGTTTATGTGAGGAAATGTTAGGTCTCCTTAGGAAGCTTAAGGGTTCTTAAGGAAAATGTTAGACAGTTTATGTGAGGAAAATGTTAGGTCTCCTTAAGGAAGCTTTAAGCCTTAAGGAAAAATGTTAGGTTTACAGTTTATGTGAGGAAAATGTTAGGTCTCCTTAAGGAAGCTTTAAGGAAAAGTTAGGTTTACAGTTTTATGTTGAGGGAAAATGTTGGTCTCCTTAAGGAAGCTTTAAGGGTTCCTTAAGGAAAATGTTAGGTTTACAGTTTATGTGAGGAAAATGTTAGGTCTCCTTAAGGAAGCCTTAAGGAAAATGTTAGGTTTTACAGTTTATGTGAGGAAAATATTAGGTCTCCTTAAGGAAGCTTTAAGGGTGTAAGGAAAATGTTAGGTTTACAGTTTATGTGAGGAAAATGTTAGGTCTCCTTAAGGAAGCCTTAAGGGAAAAATGTTAGGTTTACAGTTATGTAAGGAAATTGTTAGGTCTTCCTTAAGGAAGTTCCTTAAGGAAAATGTTAGTTTACAGTTTATGTGAGGAAATGTTAGGTCTCCTTAAGGCCTTAAGGAAAATGTTAGGTTTACAGTTTATGTAAGGAAAATGTTAGGTCTCCTTAAGGGTTCCTTAAGGAAAATGTTAGGTTTACAGTTTATGTAAGAAAATGTTAGGTTCCTTAAGGAAGCCTTAAGGAAAAATGTTAGGTTTACAGTTTATGTGAGGAAATGTTAGGTCTCCTTAAGGAAGCTTAAGGAAAGTTAGGTTTACAGTTTATGTAGGAAAATGTTAGGTCTCCTTAAGGAAGCCTTAAGGAAAGTTGTTAGGTTTTACAGTTATGTGAGGAATGTGTTAGGTCTCCTTAAGGAAGCCTTAAGGAAAATGTTAGGTTTACAGTTTATGTAAGGAAAATGTTAGGTCTCCTAAGGAAGCTTTAAGGGTTCCTTAAGGAAAATGTTAGGTTTACAGTTTAGGTAAGGAAAATGTTAGGTCTCCTTAAGGAAGCTTTAAGGGTTCCTTAAGGAAAATGTTAGGTTTACAGTTTATGTGAGGAAAATGTTAGGTCTCCTTAAGGAAGCTTTAAGGGTTCCTTAAGGAAAATGTTAGGTTTTACAGTTTATGTGAGGAAAATGTTAGGTCTCCTTAAGGAAGCTTTAAGGGTTCCTTAAAGAAAATGTTAGGTTTACAGTTTAGGTGAGGAAATGTTAGGTCTCCTTAAGGTTAGGAAATGTAGTTTAACAGTTTATGTTTAGGTCTCCTTAAGGAAGCTTAGGGTTCCTTAAGGAAAATGTTAGGTTTACAGTTTATGTGAGGAAAATGTTAGGTCTCCTTAAGGAAGCCTTAAGGAAAATGTTTAGGTTTACAGTTTATGTGAGGAAAATGTTAGGTCTCCTTAAGGAAGCCTTAAGGAAAATGTTAGGTTACAGTTTAATGTTAAGGAAAATGTTAGGTCTTCCTTAAGGAAGGTTTAAGGAAAAATGTTAGGTTTACAGTTTATGTGAGGAAAATGTTTAGGTCTCCTTAAGGAAGCTTTAAGCCTTAAGGAAAATGTTAGGTTTACAGTTTATGTAAGTGTTAGGTCAAAGGAAGCAAGGAAATGTTAGGTTACAGTTTATGTAAGGAAAAGTTAGGTCTCCTTAAGGACAGCCTTAAGGAAAATGTTAGGTTTACAGTTTATGTGAGGAAAAGTTAGGTCTCCTTAAGGTTCCTTAGGAAAATGTTAGGTTTACAGTTTATGTAAGGAAAATGGTTAGGTCTCCTTAAGGAAGCTTAAGGAAAATGTTAGGTTTAACAGTTTATGTGGAAAATGTTAGGTCTCCTTTAGGAAGCTTAAGGAGTTTAGGTTTACAGGTTGTTAGGTCTCCTTAAGGAAGCTTTAAGGGTCCTTAAGGAAAATGTTAGGTTTACAGTTTACTCTTTAAGTTTAAGGGAAGGAAATGTTAGGTTTACAGTTTATGTGAGGAAATGTAGGTCTCCTTAAGGAAGCTTTAAGGGTTCTTAAGGAAAATGTTTAGGTTTTACAGTTTAATGTAAGGAAAATGTTAGGTCTCTTAAGGAAGCTTTAGGGTTTATGTAAGGAAAATGTTAGGTTTACAGTTTAGGTAAGGAAAAATGTTAGGTCTCCTTAAGGAAGCTTAAGGAAAAAAATGTTAGGTTTACAGTGATGTGAGGAAAATGTTAGGTCTCCTTAAGGAAGCTTTGGAAATGGGTTTCCAGTTATGTAAGGAAAATGTTAGGTTTACCTTAGTTTATTAGGAAGGAAAATGTTAGGTCTCCCTTAAGGAAGCTTTAAGGGTTCCTTAAGGAAAAGGTTAGGTTTACAGTTTATGTGAGGAAAAATTAGGTCTCCTTAAAGGAAGCTTTAAGGGTTCCTAAGAAATGTTAGGTTACAGTTTATGTGAGGAAAATGTTAGGTCTCCTTAGGTTTAAGGGTTCCTTAAGGAAAATGTTAGGTTTACAGTTTATGTGTGAGGAAATGTTAGGTCTCTTAAGGAAGCTTTAAGGGTTCCTTAAGGAAAATGTTAGGTTTACAGTTATGTAAGGAAAATGTTAGGTCTCTTAAAGCCTTAAGGAAGTTAGGTTTACAGTTTAAGGAAAATGTTAGGTCTCCTTAAGGAAGCTTAAGGAAAATGTTAGGTTTACAGTTTAGTAAGGAAAATGTTTAGGTCTCCTTAAGGAAGCTTCTTAAGGAAAATGTTAGGTTACAGTTTTAAGGAAAATGTTAGGTGGAGCCTGAAAGGAAATGTTAGGTTTACAGTTTATGTGAGGAAATGTTAGGTCTCCTTAGGGCTTCCTTAAGGAAAATGTTAGTGTTACAGTTTATGTGAGGAAAATGTTAGGTCTCCTTAAGGAAGCCTTCCTTAAGGAAAAATGTTAGGTTTACAGTTATGTGAGGGAAAATGTTAGGTCTCCTTAAGGAAAGCTTAAGAAAAATGTTAGGTTTACAGTTTATGTGAGGAAAATGTTAGGTCTCCTTTAAGAAGCTTTAAGGGCTTCTTAAGGAAAATGTTAGTTTTACAGTTTATGTTGAGGAAAATGTTTAGGTCTCCTTAAGGAAGCTTAAGGAAAATGTTAGGTTTACAGGTTTGTGTAAGGAAAATGTTAGGTCTCCTTAAGGAAAGCTTTAAGGGTTCCTTAAGGAAAATGTTAGGTTTACAGTTTATTGAGGAAAATGTTTAGGTTCTCCTTAAGGAAGCCTTAAGGAAAATGTGGGTTTACAGTTTTGAGGAAAATGTTAGGTTCTCCTAAGGAGCTTTAAGGGTTCCTTAAGGAATGTTAGGTTTACAGTTTATGTAAAAATGGGTTCCTTAGGAAACCTTTAAGGAAAAATGTTAGTTTACAGTTTATGTAAGGAAATGTTAGGTCTCCTTAAGGAAGGAAAATGTTAGGTTTACAGTTTAGTGAGGAAAATGTTAGGTCTCTTAAGGAAGCCTTAAGGAAAATGTTAGGTTTACAGTTTATGTAAGGAAAATTGTTAGGTCTCCTTAAGGGTTTCCTTAAGGAAAATGTTAGGTTTATGTTAAGGAAAATGTTAGGTCTCCTTAAAACCTTAGGAAATGTTAGGTTTACAGTTTATGTAGGAAATGTTAGGTCTCCTTAAGGAAGCCTTAAGGAAAATGTTAGGTTTACAGTTTATGTAAGGAAAATGTTAGGTCTCCTTAAGGAAGCCTTAAGGAAAATGTTAGGTTTACAGTTTATGTAAGAAAATGTTAGGTCTCCTTAAGGGCCTTAAGGAAAATGTTAGGTTTACAGTTTATGTAGGAAAATGTTAGGTCTCCTTAAGTTAAGGGAAGGAAAATGTTAGGTTTACAGTTTAGGTAAGGAAAATGTTAGTCTCCTTAAGGAAATTTAAGGTTCTTAAGAAAATGTTAGGTTTACAGTTATGTAAGCGAAAATGTAGGTCTCCTTAAGGAAGCTTTAAGGCTTAAGGAAAATGTTTAGGTTTACAGTTTATGTGAGGAAAATGTTAGGTCTCCTTAAGGAAGCTTTAGGGTTCCTTTAAGGAAAATGTTAGGTTTACAGTTATTGAGGGAAATGTTAGGTCTCTTAAAGGAAGCCTTAAGGAAAATGTTAGGTTTACATTTAGGTGAGGGAAAATGTTAGTCTCCTTAAGGAAGCTGTAAGGAAAAATGTTAGGTTTACAGTTTATTGGAAATTTAGGTCCTTAAGGAAGCCTTAAGGGAAAATGTTAGGTTTAAGTTTATGTGAGGAAATGTTAGGTCTCCTTAAGGAAGCCTTAAGGAAAATGTTAGTGTTTGTACAGTTTATGTAAGGAAAATGTTAGGTCTCCTTAAGGAAGCTTTAAGGGTTCCTTAAGGAAAATGTTAGGTTTACAGTTTAGGTAAGGAAATGTTAGGTCTTCTCTAAGGAAGCTTTAAGGTTCTTAAGGAAAATGTTAGGTTTACAGTTTATGTAAGGAAAAATGTTAGGTCTCCTTAGGAAGCCTTAAGGAAAATGTTAGGTTTACAGTTTATGTAAGGAAAATGTTAGGACTCCTTAAGGAAGCCTTAAGGTGAGGAAAATGTTAGGTTTTGCCTTAAGGAAATTGTAGTTACAGTTATGTAAGGAAAATGTTAGGTCTCCTTAAGGAAGCCTTAAGGAAAATGTTAGGTTTACAGTTTATGTAAGGAAATGTTAGGTTCCTTAAGGAAGCTTTAAGGAAAATGTTAGGTTTTAGTTATGTTAAGGAAAATGTTAGGTCCCTTAAGGAAGCTTTAAGGTTCCTTAAGGAAAATGTTAGGTTTACAGTTTAGTGAGGAAAAATGTTAGGTCTCCTTAAGGAAGCCTTAAGGGAAAATGTTAGGTTTAAGTTTATTGAGGAAAATGTTTAGGTCTCCCCTTAAGGAAAATGTTAGGTTTACAGTTTATGTGAGGAAATGTTAGGTCTCCTTAAGGAAGCTTTAAGGTTTCTTAAGGAAAATGTTAGGTTTACAGTTTATGTGAGGAAAATGTTAGGTCTCCTTAAGGAAGCCTTAAGGAAAATGTTAGGTTTTACAGTTTATGTAGGAAAATGTTAGGTCTCCTTAAGGAGCCTTAAGGAAAATTTAGGTTTACAGTTTATGTGAGGAAAATTGTTAGTTCTCCTTAAGGAAGCCCTTAAGGAAAATGTTAGGTTCAGTTTAGGTTTAAAAAATGTTAGGTCTCCTTAAAAGCTTTAAGGGTTCCTTAAGGAAAAATGTTAGGTTTACAGTTTATGTGAGGAAAATGTTAGGTCTCCTTAAGGAAGGGTTCCTTAAGGAAAATGTTAGGTTTACAGTTTATGTGAGGAAAATGTTAGGTCTCCTTAAGGAAGCCTTAAGGAAAATGTTAGGTTTACAGTTTATGTGAGGAAAATGTTAGGTCTCCTTAAGGAAGCTTTAAGGGTTTAAGGAAAATGTTAGGTTCTCCTTAGGAAGCGAAAATGTTAGGTTTTATGTGAGGAAAATGTTAGGTCTCCTTAAGGAAGCCTTAAGGAAAAAATGTTAGGTTTACAGTTTATGTAAGGAAAATGTTAGGTCTCCTTAAAGGAAGCTTTAAGGGTTCCTTAAGGAAAATGTTAGGTTTACAGTTTATGTAAGGAAAAATGTTAGGTCTCCTTAAGGAAGCCTTAAGGAAATGTTAGGTTTACAGTTTTATGTGAGGAAAATGTTAGGTCTCCTTAAGGAAGCTTTTAAGGGTTCCTTAAGGAAAATGTTAGGTTTACAGTTTATGTAGGAAAAATGTTAGGTCTCCTTAAAGGAAGCCTTAAGGAAATGTTAGGTTTACAGTTTATGTGAGGAAAATTTAGGTCTCGCTTAAGGAAGCCTTAAGGAAAATGTAGGTTTACAGTTTATGTGAGGAAAA
The DNA here is from genome assembly GCA_018340805.1 of Microvelia longipes. Taxonomy (NCBI): domain Eukaryota; kingdom Metazoa; phylum Arthropoda; class Insecta; order Hemiptera; family Veliidae; genus Microvelia; species Microvelia longipes. The sequence goes on from JACMZG010000008.1 coordinate 6,757,370, forward strand.
TGTTAGGTCTCCTTAAGGAAGCTTTAAGGGTTCCTTAAGGAAAATGTTAGGTTTACAGTTTATGTGAGGAAAATGTTAGGTCTCCTTAAGGAAGCCTTAAGGAAAATGTTAGGTTTTACAGGTTTAGGTAAGGAAAATGTTAGGTCTCCTTAAGGAAGCTTTAAGGGTTCCTTAAGGAAATGTTAGGTTTACAGTTTATGTAGGAAAATGTTAGGTCTCTTAAGGAAGCTTAAGGAAAATGTGTAGGTCGCCTTAAGGAAGCCTTTAAAGGAAAATGTTAGGTTTACAGTTTATGTGGGAAAATGTTAGGTCTCCTTAAGGAAGCTTTAAGGGTTCCTTAAGGAAAATGTTAGGTTTACAGTTTATGTGAGGAAAATGTTAGGTCTCCTTAAGGGTTCCTTAAGGGAAAATGTTAGGTTTACAGTTTATGTAAGGAAAATGTTAGGTCTCCTTAAGGAAGCCTTAAGGAAAATGTTAGTTTACAGTTTATGTGAGGAAAATGTTAGGTCTCCTTAAGGAAGCCCTTAAGGAAAATGTTAGGTTTACAGTTTATGTAAGGAAAATGTTAGGTCTCCTTAAAGAAGCCTTTAAGGAAAATGTTAGGTTTACAGTTTATGTAAGGAAAATGTTAGGTCTCCTTAAGCGAAGCCTAAGGAAAATGTTAGGGTTTACAGTTTATGTAAGGAAAATGTTAGGTCTCCTTACTTTAAGGGTTTAAGGAAATGTTAGGTTTACAGTAGGAAAATGTTAGGTCTCCTTAAGAAGCTTAAGCCTTAAGGAAATGTTAGGTTTACAGTTTAGTAAGGAAAATGTTAGTCCTTAAGGGCTTTTAAGGGTTCCTTAAGAAAATTTAGGTTTACAGTTTATGTGAGGAAAATGTTAGCTCTTAAGGAAGCCTAAGGAAAATGTTAGGTTTACAGTTTATGTGAGGAAAATGTTAGGTCTCCTAAGAAGCTTTAAGGGTTCTTAAGGAAAAATGTTAGGTTTACAGTTTATGTAGGAAATGTTAGGTCTCCTTAAGGAAGCTTAAGGAAAATGTTCTACGTTTATGTGGGAAAATGTTAGGTCTCCTTAATTAAGGTTCCTTAAGGAAAATGTTAGGTTTACAGTTTATGTGAGGAAAATGTTAGGTCTCCTTAAGGAAGCCTTAAGGAAAATGTTAGGTTTACAGTTTATGTGAGGGAAAATGTTAGGTCTCCTTAAGGGAAGCTTTAAGGGTTCCTTAAGGAAAATGTTTAGGTTTACAGTTTATGTAAGGAAAATGTTAGGGGAAGCTTCAGTTTATGTGAGGCTCCTTAAGGAAGCCTTAAGGAAAATGTTAGTTTACAGTTATGTAAGGAAAATGTTAGGTCTCCTTAAGGAAGCTTTAAGGGTTCCTTAAGGAAAATGTTAGGTTTACAGTTTAGGTAAGGAAAATGTTAGGTCTCCTTAAGGAAGCTTTAAGGGTTCCTTAAGGAAAATGTTAGGTTTACAGTTTATGTGAGGAAAATGTTAGGTCTCCTTAAGGAAAGCTTTAAGAAGGAAAATGTTAGGTTTACAGTTTATGTAGGAAATGTTAGGTCTCTTAAGGAAGCTTTAAGGGTTCCTTTAGGAAAATGTTAGGTTTACCAGTTTATGTGAGGAAATGTTAGGTCTCCTTAGGAAGCCTTAAGGAAAATGTTAGGTTTACAGTTTATGTGAGGAAAATGTTAGTCTCCTAAGGAAGCTTTAAGGGTTCCTTAAGGAAAAATGTTAGGTTTACAGTTTATGTGAGGAAATGTTAGTCTCCTTAAGGAAGCCTATGTTAGGCTTCTCTAAGGAAGCCTTAAGGAAAATGTTAGGTTTTACAGTTTATGTAAGGAAAATGTAGGTCTCCTTACCTTAAGGAAAATGGGTTTACAGTTTAATGTGAGGAAAAATGTTAGGTCTCCTTAAGGAAGCCTTTAAGGAAGCTAGGTTTAAGTTATGTTGTTAGGTCTCCTTAAGGAAGGAATGTGGTTTACAGTTTATGTAAGGAAAATGTTAGGTAAGTTTCTTAAGGAAAATGTTAGTTTACAGTTTATGTAAGGAAATGTTAGGTCTCCTTAAGAAGCCTTAAGGAAAATGTTAGGTTTACAGTTTATGTAAGGAAAATGTTAGGTCTCCTTAAGGGTGGAAAATGTTAGGTTTTACGTTTATGTAGGAAAATGTTTATTCTCCTTAAGGAAGCCTTAAGGAAAATGTTAGTTTAAGTTTATGTAAGGAAAATGTTAGGTCTCCTTAAGGGTTCCTTAAGGAAAATGTTAGGTTCAGTTTATGTAAGGAAAATGTTAGGACTCCTTAAGGAAGCCTTAAGGAGTCCTTAAGGAAATGTTAGGTTTAGGTAAGGAATATCTTTGAATACGGGCCTAAGTATTTTTGAAGTGACTATAAGGCTTATTTCTTATGAGAAATATCAGGCTAATTTGAGGCTTATGATTGCATGGCAGTTTTCTTACTTTGCAAACATCCTATGACATTTAATGATAAATGTAAAGAAGAAGATACAATTTGTTAATTCTTAGAAATTTTATTGTTTTAAATTCTGAGTTTCTTTCTACTCAGTTTAAAGTCTTATCTGAGCCTGAAAAATTCTCTATATTTTTGTATTTATTGTATTATGGAGGGTGTTGACGTTGATTTTGGTGTTCAGGAGGCGTTTGTATGCCTGGAAGAATTTGGACAGGACCTGGAGCACGTGGAGGTGTTGCAGAGGAAGTTTGATGAGTTCCAGAAAGACATGGCTTCCCAGGACTACAGGGTGAATGAGGTTAACCAGCTGGCTGACAAGCTCGCTAGTGACCCACATCCTGAGAGGCAGCTAATACTTAACAGGAAGGAGGTATGATTTATACTTAAATTGAAACTGAAGCTGTCTGTACCAAAACCTGTTGCCATAAGACACACAACAAATATATGAATAAAAAAGAAAAGATTTTTCACAACTGGATTTACTTGTTCAAATAATAATTAGTATCAGTGTTAGTTCATATTTTATCATTTGGCCTGGATAATTTTATGCCAACTAAGATGGGTTTTTCACTTGAACATTTGGAAATGCACTAATATTGTGTGTCTGCCTCTTAAAATATTACTACCATGATAAGCTGCTACAGGACAACCACAAACTGTTATGAGTGATCACTAGGAGGCAGGCAAGCTATGTGCTAAGCTACCCTTAGTTTAGATAATGCAATCTAATTCTAAAAAAAAAGTTCGTTAATAAAAGCATGTTTTAGTAACTTGGTAATAGTCTTGTATTTATTGGGAAGAGAAAGTAAAATGTTGCATTTGATGATGAGTGTTGAGCTGCTCTATGTGATGAGTGTTGAGCTGCTCTATGCGAGAAGTGTTGAGCTGCTCTATGCGAGAAGTGTAGTCATCACACTGTTTGTTCAGTGCTCCCAACTTTGCTCTGTTTGAGCCTGATTGCCTCGGCATCCCTCTGCTTCCTCTGCTCAAAGTTCAAACCCTGATTGGTAGTTTTGTTACGAGCACACTTCTTCTTGTTCTGCTCTAACTGCTTCTTCTGATTCTTCTCTCGAGCCAATTCCCTTTGATTACCTCGTGCCATTCTCTACACAATTTTAAGAATTAATTTTTGTTATTTACGTGTGGTTTCAATAGATTTTTACATAGTAATTTAATAGCTTTTACCAGTTGATCTCGTAATTTAATTATTGTAAAACTTTTTTATAGTGTCTAGTAATAAATTCAAGAGCTACCATTCACATAAATATCACAAAGGGTTTATACAATTACAACCCTTTGTGACAATAGAGTTTCAAGGGGGGGGGGGTTATTACTATGTGACATGTATTAAATCTTACTTTTAAGATGGCAAAAGGGCTGCCATGACCCTGGAATATCCCTCTTATTACCATATTCTTTGCTTAACATTCCTATTTAGTAGGGTGAATGGGGGTGGGATACACCCTCAATAGACGGATGCACAATCCGTCTACCTCTTTTGATATACAGGAAATCACTTCTTGCTTGGTCGAGCAGGGATTCAATGTCTCGTTCTGTTTCGTTATAATTGCTAGAAGTTCCTCCAACAGTTCCCGAGTGTGAATCGTGGGACTCTGGAACAGCCAAATTTGAATAAGTTGTTCCAGTTTGGTGAGATACTCCCCACTCCAGAAGCATAGCAGTGATCGGATTACTCCCCATATTTGCATTAGGGGAGATTCCAGCCGCATTTTCTTTGGTGGGTTGTCCACGCTGTCTTGACATTCTTCGTTATCAATTAATACCTCTTGACAGATTAAATCGTATGAGGACATTTTAATTAAGTTAAAAAAATTTATTGAAATTAATTATTTTATTAAACTTGTTGTTGTTAAGAAACTTGTTAAGAGCTATTACTCACGTTACACCATATGAAAGACTGATAAAAATATTTAAAATTCGTTGATATATATATAAATTGCAAAAAATACAATGATAATAATTAAATATTGATTAGCTATTGATCGTGTCATAATATACGACAAATTAGCGAAAAAATAATGCACGTGTGACCTTGCTAACAGTTGCACAAATTTTACATCTTGTTAACATTAAACATTGTCTTTTGAAATAATAAAATGCATTTCATTATGCACCCATGACCTTGCAAATCATGTGACGTATCTATATTTTGTCTTTTGAAAGAAAGATTCATAATTCCCTTCTACATCTACTACGACGACAACGACATGTCCGAGTCCTAGAGTTGGCGGGCTATTTGTCTAATGCTGGCCGGGCGCGCGGAAGCAGCGAGCACTTCCGCGCTTGCCCATTGCCAGTGCATATTAGTTTGTCATTATTCATATTTTTTATGGAATAGACTTATAGACCACAGATAATATAAATCAATGCAATACAATTTATTAGTTCCCTCTTCTTTCACCATTGTCATAATACTAGTGCTGGTCCCTAGTGGTATGTCAAAATATGGAAACACTCTAGACATCCCTCCCCCTCTTTACACAAATCCTTACTTGATCTTTTGTAAACTGACACACATTACCTTTTCTATGTATATCTATGAATATCTGTTGTATTGCCTTTGGCAAATGGTAAACTAATGAGTTAAACACTTTGTACTCAAAATTGTTTTGCACCGATTCACTCGGAAAATGAAAGTTATACCGAGCTTATTGAAGTAGTATGCTTAAAATAACAAAATAAAGAGAAAATGCAAAAGAAATAAACAAAATAAATTTTGTCAATAAAACGTACACATAGAGTTATAAATTGTTTTGGAGCCTTTTAAACAAATATGTTATAATCAAATAAACATTGTGTACTTTTCACAAATGCCTTGAAATTTAGTGAGATTTCAAGGCACACCGGAAATATATGAGTCTTTCCGATGATATCCGACAAGTTTATAATACTCTCTGCTACCGAGGGACCAGCACTGCTATGGGTTAGAGTATGATAAGGGACCCACCCGCAAAATCAAAACAAAACAAATTTCCCTACATTTTTTGACATTATTTTACAAATAAATTAAATAAATATATCCATTCTCGGGTATGTAGAAAGGCTTTGAGGTTTTAAGTAGGGCATATATAAGGGAGATTATGGCAATAATGTATAAAATAAGTAGTTTTACTTTAAATGAAGGGTGGGTCCCGTATCATACTATCTACAATGGGGTAAGATTGTAGGTATGATGTATTGCTTTCAACTCCCTTATATATGCAGCACTAAAAGCACCAAAGCCTTTCTTCCAACCCAATAAAGAGTATATGATATTCTTAAAAATAATATTTGTACATCGATAATTTGCAGGGAAATTTATTTGTTTTGATTATGCGGGTGGGTCCCTTATCATACTTTAATTCTGCTATGGAACAAACAAATGTCTGAAGCTGGACCTCCCTGTTATAGACAAAGAAATATTAAATGACTTAACTATTCATTATTTATAAAATAGAATGAAGTCAATGTATCATTTCTTAAACAACTAGAGATTGACCTCCTAGTCAATCCCTCATAAATCAAAAGTATCTTGCTGTGAAAGTTTAAAGTTTACTTGAGTAAAGGTTATTAATGTGTATAAGTCAAGTGTATTACCTACTTATTATCTCCTCTCTCTCTTCAAAGTTACTTTGACTTTTATTTTGACAATTGTTTGACATTTCTTTGACAGATAGAAAATCTAAGTAAGTTTGATCAAATTTGACTGCAATGTCAAAATTGTAGTCCATGTTAATGTGGAGTTGCAAGTCTTCAAAGCAATATCTTGCTCTTTTGCTTTGTTTTGTAGACTTATTTAAAAAAAAGGAAATATGTCTTAATAATATGTTATTTTGATGATGACTTATGACTTTTGTAACACTGCTACAAAAATATATTTAACTTGTAACAAATGCTTACTGCATCTGTTGCTGAGCTGCTGTCAGAACAAGTCTCCTGTGTACTGGTTGCTGTCTTGTAGCAAGCGTTTATCATTTCGGCCACTTTGCATCTAACTTGGTGAACATCTTCTACTAAATCTCTTGGGTTTAATGGTTCCAAAGGGTGGGTATGTAGTTGGCAGGTGCTAAGTGGGTCTGCAAGGTAAAATGGCCCACATGATGAAAATTTGCTAAATACATGGCAAAATGCTGTTATAATAGAATTTTAAATAATATAAAACAGCAGCCAATAGACACAATGGACTTCTTTTTCTTGATTTCTTGAGGAAGTCCCTCATTACTCTGCAAACATATTTCAATTTAGAATGTGAATATTACCTGGTTATAAAGTCTTACTGCCATCACACTGTTTCCTACTGCACGTGTTGACCCTGATACACTACATGTTGTGTCTGGTAGAATGCTGACAAAAACTGCTTCTTTCAAAGCTTTAATATTCACAAGAGGTTGTGAAATGGTCTATATTTTTCACTTGACCAAAAGATTCCTATTTTTGTATTATTTAATATTTACACATTAAGTAGTTTATGGATTTTTTTATGTATTAAAATTAATTTAAGGAAATCACTAATGATTACATACAAATCAAAAGTTGATGTTACTGTTGTATTTGAAACGTGTGTAGGAATTGAATGAAGCATGGATGCGCCTGAAGCAGCAAGCCCTGATGAGACAAGAGAAGCTGTTTGGTGCAGCAGAGATCCAACGGTTGAACCGAGACGCTGATGAGACGGTGGCTTGGATAGCTGAGAAGGACGTGGTGCTGTCGTCTGATGACTACGGGAGAGACCTGGCCAGCGTACAGACCCTGCAGAGGAAACACGAAGGAGTGGAGAGGGACCTCGCTGCTCTTGAAGACAAGGTAATCTGCTGCTTCAATTCTTACAGTCTCATGTTCAAATCATATTCCTCCAATACCCCCCATAATTTGCACCACTCTAATTATTAAGCAGTTTGTAACAGCTATATTGAGGGATAGTCCAAGAGCCTGACTCAAAAAACGTGACCGTCTAGCCCAAAAGGTTTAACCCTCTAGATTGATATATTCTGGCTCCCTGATAATGAATCAGGTGGTCTGCCGTTTCAGATAAGGGAATTTTAGCCCCGGGGCCCCTTTAAAATCCGAAAAATGACCCCAAATTCTGTTATCGCCCAATAACGGTGTTCCTATTGGTTTTATCAAAAAAGTTAAAGGGTTGTTTTTTAAAGTTTATTAAATTTGTGATAAATCCATTTTTTAACCATCAAAATCGGTCCAGTAAAACCGGAGATACAAATGTTGAAAGATTACTGAAAAAACATCTAAAAGCATACATTTTTGTCCAAAAACGCATATAAACCTTAAAATGTCATGTTTTTCCATATTAACATGTTTAAGAATTAGGCAGACTTAAAAATCATGCATATTCTGTTAAACTACAGGTAATATAGAGTTGTTCTAGAGAAAGAAGTCAGCACAGCTCTAATATGTGATGACTTAATGACTGACATATAATGCTGAAAAAAGTGTATTTTTCTAAAATTCAAGTTTTTACCTATCTTTGACCTACGTTGACTTCATTTTGACAATGGTACAATTGACAAGGTTTCAAGCCTTAGCAGTTCTCTTACTGTTTGACTTTGACAATTTTTCATTACTAGTCTATTTGTCACCATAGAACCTTAAATTAAACCCATTGAACCTTAAATTATAACAGCTAGTTTGAAAATGCTGGATCCTTTAGAAAACTGTGACAATTTTCTTCCACCAGTTTGATTTAACTGAATCATTTATGAGGAAGATGCATGTTTTCTAAAAATAAAAGTCCCAATTTATTTTAATTAATTTTTTTAAGTTTACTGAGGTTGTTTGGGTGTAAGGCGGGACTAGTATCGCACCAAAGCAGATTTATTTAGAACTCTTTGTGGGTTATGTTTTGTTGCTCAATGTACTCTATATTTGCTGACTCCTAGCTGCTATTGAAAACTGCTCCACAGTTTTATTAGTAAAATAAAGTTCCGGCTGGAAATCACTCTTGTCACATATGATCACAATAATGCATGTGTTATCAATGTATTTTAACAATATTAAATAATATTATAAAGGTAATTATGGTATTTTAAATTTAATTAAACAAAATATTAGTGGTAACTTTTGTATTTTAAAATTTTTGTGCAAGTTATGAACTATCAGTGATAAATTTTTAAGTGCTTATTGTTCACCTTATTTTTCAATCAAATTAACAAATTATTACATTGAATTGAAGGAAATAGTTATTTCTTTATGGGTGAAAGAAAAGAGTCTCTCCTCAAAAATATTTTATTGGCAAAATGCTTTCAACCTAGCATGAGGCCATCATCAGTGCCTTATAGTAAAGATGAAAATTAATAAACCATGACACAAATAACTACTTCTCCCTCTTAGATGGTAAAAGCTCGGTGAGCAATGTAAGACACATGTCGGTCAGGCGTGTCTTACATGGTTCACCGAGCTTTTACCATCTAAGAAGAAGAAGTAGTTATTTGTGGTTTTTTAATTTTGTTTGTGTCATGGTTTGTTAATTTCATCTTTACTCTAAGGCACTGATGATGGCCTCATGCTAAGTTGAAAGCGCTTTGCTAATAAAATATTTTTGTAGAGAGACTCTTTTCTTTCACCCATAATGATTGGCTCCACTGGTGCTCAATTTCATCTAGTAAGTTATTTCTTTATTTGACACTTTGATATTTGACATGGTTTATATACACTTTTGAGCATTAGGTTTAAAAATATCCTGTAAAGCATTTATAGCTCTAGTGTAATCAAAACTTGGACTTGGAACTTTGTCAGTTTTAGCATTGACATTTAGATTTGAAATGAACTAATCAATTATATAAGCCAAGTGACGTAATAGCTTTTTGGTGCAAATTTTACTTTTTTTTAAGTTTATATCAAAATAAGCTCAAAAACACCAATAAAATACTCGTGCATGTGGTAATTTTCTGGGAGAAGGAAGAAGTAGACAAGAAAATGGGTTCATTTTCAATTGACACTTCACTTAAATAGACTCTTTCAAATAGATAAAGAATTGTTCACTTTAAGTGGTTGAAACCATAGAGGTATATTACTAGAGAGGCCCTATAGGTTAAATTGTGAAACATCGAAAAAGTAACCTGACCACCTTCGATTATAAATATAATCAAATAATCAGTACAAAATTACAATATCTTATATAGTAAAACGTTAAAACAATGTGCGGGGAAACCGAAATAAAATTTATCATTTTAAAACCTTTATTTATTTTTTTATTTATACAATTTTTTGTAAAAGCCATTTATGCAATGGCAGTACAACGTCATAATTACAATCAATTACTTAATTAGAAAAATTAAATTAAAATTAAAAAATTAAATTAAATTAAATTAAATTAAATTAAATTTTAAAATTAATTAAAATTAAATTAAATTAAAATTAAAAAATAAATTTAAATTAAATTAAATTAAATTAAATTAAAATTAAATTAAATTAAAATTAAATTAAATTAAAATTAAATTAATTAAAATTAAATTATTAAATTAAATTTAAAATTAAATTAAATTAAATTAAATTAAATTAAAATTTAAAATTAAATTAAATTAAATTAAAATTAAATTTTAAATTAAATTAAAATTAAATTAAAATTAAATTAAATTAAATTAAATTAAATTAAAAATTAAATAAAATTAAAATTAAATTAAATTAATTAAAATTAAATTAAAATTAAATTAAAAATAAATTAAATTAAAATTAAATTATAATTTCATTAAGGGAATAAAATTCTGCATCAATAAGCAGTTTTTTAATTTCTCTTTTAAAATCTTTAAAGCCTAAGTTTTTAAGGTTGTTAGGTAATGTATTATAAAACCTGATTCCATTTTGCAAGGAGCAGCATCTCTGTGATGTAGATAGACGGTAGAATGGTGTCACTAAATTTTTTCCTTGTCTGGTGTCATGAGTGCTTTCTACTAGCCTTAGATTTTCTATTTGACTTTTAATGGAGATAAGGCAATTATAAACATATAGAGAGTGGAGCGTCAAAGTAGAGATCTTTTTAAAGTATCCTTTGCAACTCTCAGTAGACTTCAAGCCCATGATTATGCGAATAGCTGCTTTCTGTAGAATAAATATTCTGTCACCAAAATCTGAGCTATCCCACAACATAATTCCATAAGAAATCCTGCTGTAGAAACATGCAAAATAAACTTTCCTCAAGATGTCATAGGATGTTGTTGTTTTAAGTTTTTGAAGCATGTAAAGTTAAATCTCTCTCTCTCTCTCTCTCTTAAAAAAGGTTTCAATGAGGTTACACAGAGCCCCTGAGAGCCCCAATATGATGTTTCAGGTCTCTCAATATATTGAGATAGGCTATGCCCCCTCTAGTATCTATCTCTATGGTTGAAACAATGTCTTTGTAGTGGGGTGTTTGAGCTTATTTTATTTAAAACTTGAAAAATCCTGTTATCAGTAGGTGTCTCATAGTGGGCAGTTAACGTATCCCCCCTGCATTCATGACTTTCTACCCCGGCTATGTACTGTCTCACCCAACTGATTATTAAGTAAAACTTCACAGCTTTGTTTTTTTGCAACAAAATGTTGCTTCTTTCAATTTATGGCTTCGTGATTTACTTCATTCATGTAACTAACCTTGTATTGTTGTTATAGGTGAGCACCCTGGGTAATGAAGCAGAAAGGCTGTGCTCCATTCATGCAGATCATGCTGCTCAGATACAGAGCAAGAGACAGGAGATAGATGCTTACTGGAGCAGGCTCAGAGAGAAAGCCAGACAGAGGAAGGACAAACTTGACGAGTCATACTATTTACACAGGTACTGCTTGCAAGTAACTTGTTGGGTCACCGTTGTATTGTGTCACGTAGTTTTGGACGTGTAAATTTCTGATAGCTTCTCATTAGTTTTGTTGTGTTCTATAATTCAGTATGCAGAACTTTGTCATTATAATTGGTTTGAGTCGAGACTTTAGGTCTACAATTATTCTAAAAAATATAAAATTTTATACCATCCGCCAATCATCAAACCAAATTTTATGAACAATCATTATGATTTTTGCTTTTTTTTGTAATTTTATATTACAAAAAACATAAAGTAGCTTTATGTTTATAAAGCTACTAAAGCTTTGGTGTTTTATTATTTATACTCTTGTCAAGATTGTGTGATCCTGATTTATTGGAATTAAATATATCACATAATTCCCTAATTTTGACACAATGAAACTTTTAAGTTTTGTAATGATCTACTAGATTATGCTCTGGAAGAGAGCAACATCTAGTTTAACGGAGTAGATTGTTTTCGAACTTTTTGTACCATTCAGTTAATATTTAGGATATTCTGCTTTAGATATGGACAGCAATACTGGAGTATTACAAAAAATAATACTTGTTGTTTTTAAATTAGCTTACATATTTTTACTTTTCCTCATATAGGAAAAGTGTTGTGTTTCGAAAAAAAATCTGAAAACCGGGATGAAACAGGAATTATCCGATTCAGGCGTTTTTAAGACCTCCTAAGTGGTTTTTGCAAAGTTGTCTGTCTGTGTGATCATTCTAGCGCCCAGTGTATTTATCCTAGAAATTTTGTACGAAAATCATTCCACTGCTGTTGTTGTGCTATTCAAAAAAAAATTTTTATGATTGCATTAACCCGCAATAATGACTGCAAAAATTTTGATAAATCATAAAACACTGAAAAAATATGCAATCCGAATGAAATTTGGCTCACATATATCCATGCATAAGACTAACATATGTGCTACGTTTCATCTCATTATCAGCATTAGTTCAATGTTTAATGAATGATTTGTTTACGTTTTTTTTAAATTTTAACAAATGGGAAAGTAATCCCCATTGAGTTGAAATTTGGTACAAGTGTACCCCTTGACGTAATAAATAAGTGTACAAAGCTTCGTATAATACAACAAGATTATCCATGACTTTTGTTGGATTATAAAAGTTAAGCAGCATCGAGCATGGTCAGTGCCTGGATAAATGACCACTGGGAGTGAAATGAATGTATTTACTATCTGAGGACAAGCGAAGCGATGTCTAAGACGTGTTGCAGTACACATTTAATGACTTGTATTTCTGAGGACAAGTGAAGCGAGTCCGAAGCTGGTAGGATGAGCGAAGCAAACCCGATGTGATGAGGAAAAGTTCCAAGGTACCCTGTACCCGATTTTACCAACATACTTTTGATGATTGGTTCTTGTAATAAAATGGGTTTGTTTTTATTATTAAAATGATATATTTATTTGTCATTTATTGTCAGTTGTATTTTAGACATTGAAAAGAAATAAAATTAGTTTAATTTTGGACTTAATCTCTTAAATTTATGGATTATATTAGACTAGATTAGTAATACCCGAAACAGTTCTCTTATAATTTGGGGTGGGAAGGCTCTGCTACCTTCTGGGCCAAAATTTATTTCAACATTGTTTTATCTTCGGGGTGATGTCATAAAGTTATTATGTTGTTAAAGGATCAACATTAAACAAGTTGGGCCTGAATAATTTTCTTTCTTAAAACTTTGTTTACTTTTAATTTACACAAAAGTATAAACAATGTTCGGAAAACCAAATATTATCTGGCTGTTCAGCGTTGCTGACGTCACAGCTTGGATTTTTGTGTCTTGATAAATGTGTTGGCAATCTTAGATATTTTACATATACCAGGCAGGTTATATATTGAGTGTCTTTGTATTTATACAGGTTTGAATTATAACTGGTTATATCACACTTGTTTGGAGACATGACAGTGTATTAGACAGATTTTATATATTTTATATTTATTTTTATTTATATAATTTTTACAACCATCAAATTTACAAGCAATTCTTGGTTTAGTCAAAAAATTCACTTTACATTACAAATGAGAAAAAAACAGAAAAAATTACAAATTATTAAAGTTCAAATTAAAATAACCATTCTGTTCATACATAGGATTAAGCAATAATACTTCTTTGAATAATAATAATAATTCTTCTTTTTTTTTTAAACATTTTTGAGGTTTTAGAGCTCTTATACCATCTGGTAGGTGATTATATATTTTTATTTCCATGAAACTAGGACCTTTGTAGGTTTTACAATTGTTATCTGATGTACTCAAATATGGCTGTTTAGATTTAATTGTTTAAGATTGTTGCCTTTGGTAGTATTGCATCTGTTTGCTCTGTTGACAATGGATTGTTTGTTGTCAGATTCCTGGCAGATTTCCGTGATCTGGTTTCATGGATCAATCACATGAAAGCCATCATATCAGCTGATGAGCTGGCTAAAGACGTGCCTGGAGCCGAGGCTCTTCTAGAGAGACACCAGGAGCACAAGGTAGGTTCCAACCTTCACTTCTATCAATATTAAATCGTTTGGTTAACTTATGTCTTCTAAGTTAAGTAGACCGAGTTAAATGGGATATTTCTCTATTAATCATCACTTAATAAATATAAAAATAATTAAACAAAAAGGTTGCCTTGGTTAATAAAACGAGCTTATGTCGTATAAATATATAGCAGATTCTCTGAAAGAAAAATGTCTTTTCTCCCCCTGACGGCCAATGATGCCCTGGTGTATACATTTATTTTTGTAAACAAAAGTTCCTTTTTTATTTATGTCATTTACAAATAAATAATTTTTCTTTCTTTCTTTTTTCTATAGCAGATTCTCCCTTCATAATAACTTTCTTCCGAAGAGTCGTAAAGGTTTATTAGGATAGAATTAAGTTTTCATCTAAAATTTAGTCCGTATTGTCCACATATGTGGTCTGGCAGAAGTTTGCCTAAACAAATATCCATAAAGTAATATTCATACAAATTCCACTAAAAACTTAGATGAGAAATCAATTATTTCAAGAAAATGCAAACCTCATCTGAGGTGTTTGACTGGAGTTTCACCCCGGCCAGGTTAGGAAACTACTCTCCTGGTAGGGAAAAGCTCCTGGTATCATTTCTAAGAGAGATTACTACTTAAAACTTCAAAATAAAATTTAAATAATAGTTGTTAAAACATATATTTGACCAAGAAGTAATTTAGTTCCTAATAAGCTCATTTTGTAAGGAGTTTCATGCTTACGATTAAGGCATTTAGCATATGCTTGAATGAATATGAATGTCTTACGAGAATAATCAAGATGATGAGTATCTGCTGTACAAATTTCTCTCAGTTAAGTTTACGTGGAGTTTTTTTCTCATTTCTCACTTTTTTCTTTTAATTCCATGAATACCTTGATTTTGTTCTCAACTCCTCCAAAGATCTTGAATAAAGGGGATGACGCATTAATGAACATTTATGACCCCATGGAAGTTGTATGAGTTAGAGAAATAGGAGCAAAGTTACCTTTCCCATGGTTATATTGAAAAAAAAGCGCCAAAGCAGGTTATGTAGCAAGGTTGTTCGAGTTTGCTTTCTCAACTTTTTCTGTGTGCTTTTCATGATTGTTACGCATTTTGTGGTGCTTGTTAAATCATTTGTGCTTACTTAATTTTAATTTTGAACTATACTTAGCCACTTCAGTGAGTGATGGTTTAAGTGTGTTTATAACCTTCTCCAGCAATAAACAATGGGAAACTATAGAGAGGTTTGCATCTAAAATTTAAGACCTGCGTTGTTATAAGAATCGTAAGCATGTGCAGTTGGTTTTCGACGTGTATTTTGTGTTAAATTCTCTCTATTTTTTGGTTTTTAATAGGGTCACTTTTATGTATGGCAAATCGATTCAGTGCGTCATCCCCTTTATTCAAGATCCTTGAACTCTTCAGCTAGGCGTATTTCATACTCGTTAGAATCACAACCAGGCCCCTTAATATTAATATGTTGTAACAAATAAAAACTGAAGGTCAAAGCACTTTCCAACGGAAGCCCCATTTTCAATTAATTTAAATTTTATGATTAAACCCTGTTTTTTAAGCTCCCAAAATTGTGCCTTAACATATTAAAACTGATTCATGTTGTCTAAGCATTACTGCTTAGCTACTTCATGTAAATGAAAATGATTTGTCTTTGCTATTGATGACTTATGTTTTTTCCTTGTGCCTCTGGATTCTCATGAATTAGTTTGTAAGTGCCTCATGTCACATCTTGTCTTCTATGTGACATCTTGTCATCTTTTATATCTTGTCTTCTATGTCACATCTTGTCATCTATGTCACATCTTGTTTTCTATGTCACATCTTGTCATCTATGTCACATCTTGTTTTCTATGTCACATCTTGTTTTCTATGTCACATCTTGTCTTCTATGTCACTTCTTGTCTTCTATGATTGATATTTTGATTTTCTTCACCTTGCACTATTTTCACTTAGTTTTCTTTTCCTCATTTATTCACTGGCTATGTAGAACAAGTAATTTGTTAGTACTAAAAATCAAGTTAAAAGATTTCACCTGACATCAGTTTTGTTAGACCTCCTGAGTAGTTTTACCAGTGTGCCTGATCCTTATCCATCACTTTATCCTGACATTAATTTAAGATAATCACTTGTTGCACATCTGGTCGATGGTATTGTTCACAAAGGTTTGGAGGGTGAACATAAGGCAAATACTGGTGTCTGATTGGTTAATGAAAAGGTTATACAGGGTGAGAGTGGTCAATCAATCAGGTCGTTGATGTAATTTTTACCTTGCAGACCTTTGTTTGCTCTTTTGACGTCTTAAAATTGGTCATCGACTGCAATTCTATTTAAGTGCAAGATCACTGTTTATTTTCTTGTTTGGAATTTCATTTTTTGCACATTTAGTGTTAAAATCGACTATTTTTATTCACTTTGTGTTTCAAATAATTGAATGACATTTTGGTTCACAAATAGTTTGTACTTTCACTAGTACATATTTTCTCTATTACAATATACTGGGACAACCTGTTTCTAACCTCTGAGCTACTGGTCAGGAAGTGAAATTTGGAAGTAACCATCTTGAGGAGAACTACTCGGTAAATAAAGTGATATGTTTGCAACGAATTTAGGAATGTCTTGATGATTTTTAATAGGAAAATCACCTATTAAAATTTTAGTATGTTTTTCTGATACAGAACTGGCTCTTTTTTCTGGCATCATCCTCGGTGCTTAACCATAAAAATATAGGAAAAATAATAATTAATTAAAAATGACAGTAGTATTGATATGGGTTTGTGTGTGTAGGGAGAGATAGACGCTAGAGAGGACAGCTTCATTCACACAGGAGAGGCTGGTGAGGTGCTCCTGTCCAGGGGACACTATGCAGCACCTGAAGTCAAGGAGAAACTAGTACAGCTTGCTAACGAGAAGACCCAGCTGCAGAGTCTATGGGAGGAGAGGAAACTGCTGTACGAGCAGTGTATGGACTTGCAGCTATTCTACAGGGACACTGAGCAGGCTGATACCTGGATGACTAAGCAAGAGGTGACTTGTCAAATCTTAATGGTAGTAGGTGATGTGACAGGAGGTGATAACCTGTTGAAACACTCTGACGGGAGGTGATAACTTGTCAAAACGCTCTGACAGGAGGTGATGACCTGTCAAAACACTCTGACAGGAGGTGATAACCTGTCAAAACACTCTGACAGTAGGTGATAACCTGTCAAAACACTCTGACAGGAGGTGATAACCTGTCAACCCACTCTGGCAGGACCGTCAAAACACTCTGACAGGAGGTGATAACCTGTCAAAACACTCTGACATGAGATGTTAACCCTTAGAATAATACTATATATAGAAGGATCACAGGACCGTAAACACAATGTAATTTCCTGATAACATGAAAGCCGGTGACTGTGGACTTTAGTAGGTACCCCTAACAACAAAACATTATTTTAAATATGTGTCATAACTATCTATTAATGAAGAAAGATCGTAAAGAACAAAAATAATAACTTAAAACACCTGCTGAGTATTTAATAAAACCGGTCTTAGATGGCAAAAAGATATAGGAATACAAGAATCTACATTTAGTTGACGAGGACTACTTTTATTATAATTTTAATTAAAAACGTTAAACTACAATTTAAAATACTAAAAATATTGTTAATGCACCAATATTTATATTAGTATTTAAGAATAATCAATCATTAATTAATAATAGAATTATAATAATTCAGCAACCGGAGTATTGCCACTTTTATTTAGAAAATTGTATTGTTAGGGTGGCAGCATTACTTAAGTCCACCAGTGTTGTCAGTAGTGCTCCTTCTATATATAGTATTATTTTAAGTGTTAACCTGTCAAAAAACTGACAGGAGGTGATAACCTGTCAAAACACTCTGACATGAGATGTTAACCTGTCAAAACACTCTGACATGAGATGTTAACCTGTCGTAACACCCTGATAGGAGGAGGTAACCTGTAAAATGTATCTTAAATTGTGTTGTGCCTCCAGACTAGGCCTAGAAAACCTCTCTTATAAAATGATTATTGCAATGGAAAGTTCATTGCTGAGAATATTTAAATCTCTACTGTACAAGATATATTTTTCAATATAGGCTTGTAAATAAAAAAAAAAAACAGAATTGAAAAGTAACTGAAAAACATCTTATACTAAACACTTGTGTCTGTAAACCTCCTTAGGGACTAGTTTGCTGTTAGTTATAGAGTATGTTTGATTGTTGCAGGCTTTCCTAGCTAACGAAGATCTGGGGGACTCGCTTGACAGTGTTGAGGCTCTTATTAAGAAACATGAGGACTTTGAAAAGTCGCTGGCTGCTCAGGAAGAGAAGATCAAGGCTTTGGATGAGTTTGCTTCCAAGCTCATAGAGGGAGGTCACTACGCAGCCGATGAGGTCCATCATAGAAGAAATGCTGTGAGTAACATCATCTCTGAAATATTTTATAAATAAATCAAAATCTTTTTTTGAGGTAGTACGTAATTGAGCACTTTATTGGACCGTTTTTAGGATGAGAAGCCAATCATTATTGTTATAGGAGGTTATTTAGTACTTTTCACCTCCGAGGACAATAATGAATGTAAAAAAACTCCTAGGACGTAAAAGTAATTCATATGTTGCCGCCATTACTGTAATGTAGCGTGTTCAAAAAACAATCTGTGATAAACCTTCATGAGTTTTCTTTAAAAACGTTCATTTTGTTTCTGTTTTTGTTCGTAGACTAATTTTTTTTTTCGTTTTTAAAAGGTGTTCTAATTGACAATTTTTGTGTGTTTATTTGTAAAGCTTTTACATTTTTGAGTAAAAGTGTGAAGCTATGGATAATATGGAGTTAATAATAATTGGACATTTTTTTTTTCAATTAGGTATATAGCGCAGTTTAATGAGTGCTATTTTTTTTAATGAGTGCTTTATTTAATGAGTGCTACCTCAAAAAAATAGTGTATGCCATCCGGCTGAGAATGTCTTTATGTCTTGGCAATTTTTCCCGACTCCCTTCGCTCGTCGGTAAATCTAATTGCCGTGACATAAAGACACACTTCTCAGCCTTATGGCATAAGTAACTATTATTTGCATAAATACTAATACAAGTACAATGGCAAATCGTCAAATGTACAAAAATTAGAAGTAACATAAATTACTCAAACATAATTTTATTAGAGAAGTACTCATTAATACTATAAAAAGGCTGCTCTGTCAAGGCTTTTTTTTACAGCTTTTTTGAAATGATCTATTGGCAACTCTTGAATTTTTACATCTAAATGATTAAAAAGTTTTACCCCCAATACACTATGACCCACTTCTGACTTCTTAAGTCTATGAGTTGGTATTGTAAGTATATTTTTATTCTTTGTATTATATCTATGATAATCACTATTGGTTTTAAATTTATTTAAGTTCTTTTTAAAGAGCACAGAATTAAAAATAAAAAGATTTATGACAGTCATTATTGACAGTCTCTTAAAAGGAAGATTGACAGTGTGAACCAGGTTTGGCTCCCGTTATTCTTCTAATGTATTTCTATATATGTCAGTCAAATCAAATCAAAAAATCTTTATTTTCTTAAACATTGACAAATTTACGAAAGCTATGAAATAAAAGTTACAAAAAAAGATATGCTTAAAAAAAGTAAATACAAATATGAAAGAGATAAAATGGAGTGTTAAGAAAATCTCACTAAGGTCAAAACCTGTGTGTGAGTCGTGCCTGTTATTTGTTAGTTGCCGGGTAAGCACATAATTACTATGCAAAAAATATATAATATATTGTAAAGTATACAGATTTTTTTATGAAGAAAACAATTTAAAATTTAAATTTCTTGAAGACTGCAGTCCTTTATAAATATTAATTTATTTAATAACCTTTACATATAATCTTCACGATGTTTCATTGAGCCAAGCTCAACATCTTCAGGTGAAATCAAATGAAACTAAAAGTGTAATGTAAATTACACTAACAATATAAATAGCATTTATTCAAATATTTTAAATTTTAAAGACCCCCTAAAAATACAGTGCCTCCGTCTACAAATCACCGTTATCTTAATAATTTGTCCCTGCCTCCTTAATATTTTGGTTTACTGACATTTTCTGTCATTTTCTAAATTAATTTAAATTTTATATTTCGTTTATAAAAAAAATTTTTTACATTACAATTTTAGTTTCATTTGATTTCACCTGAAGATGTTGAGCTTGGCTCAATGAAACATCGTGAAGATTATATGTAAAGGTTATTAAATAAATTAATATTTATAAAGGACTGCAGTCTTCAAGAAATTTAAATTTTAAATATATCATACCAGTCCAAAAAATTTACTCTTTTATAAAGAAAACAATTTTAAAATTTTAATAAAATCTAAGTATATAAAGTAATATGAAATGTTCTTAACTTAATAAAAATAAAGTGAGAAAAGGAAAAAACTAAATATATAGCGTAATTTAAAATAAAAGTAATAAAAAATAACATTTTAATAAGTACTTTGAAAGGTTTTTTTAATGATTTGTATTTCTGTTTTAATTCACTGTGCAAGATTCCTTGTGTAATATGGAAGGAACTGTATAGGTGACCTCTATGTTGTTATGTCAAGTCTGCCGTTGTAATGAGACAGGATTTGCCTGCTCTAGTAACATAATACCTCTATGAACATGAGGTCAGTAAAACATTGGCTACTCTATGACTCTGTTTCTCTACTTGGTACCTCTTACTCAGGCTCGTACCCTTTGCGTACCTACTGACCAGCTTAGTCATTCCTCAGTGATTCCTAGTTAACATTATATGTACTTGCTCATTTTTAAAGTTTCAACGTTTAAGGTTTTTAAAATGATGTGTTATTGTATTTAAATATGTAAAATTATAGTTAAATATTAACTTAGCGATGC
Source organism: Microvelia longipes (assembly GCA_018340805.1). Taxonomy (NCBI): domain Eukaryota; kingdom Metazoa; phylum Arthropoda; class Insecta; order Hemiptera; family Veliidae; genus Microvelia; species Microvelia longipes. The sequence continues at coordinate 6,778,010 of JACMZG010000008.1, forward strand.
TTGTAGTGTTTTGGTCTATATGTGAAATGCTACAAAATGTAAGTTTAATGACTTTTAGAAATCTAAGTTTATTAAATAATAAAATATCACAGCAGTATCATTAATAAGTCAACTTTTTAGTGAATTCTATGTATCTTCTTGGAATAATTTAACTGCTTTTCTTATTTCTATGCCAACAACCTCATCCACCTTATTTAATTAAAAAAAAATATTTCTTTAAAAATAGTGATATTTATTATTGTTGAAAATTGGTGATGGAGTTTGGGCATCGTCAGTATTTACTTCCTTCCCTATTTTTTTTTTTTTTTTTTTTTTAATTATCTTTATTAAATAAATTAATTAAAATTACAAAGTAAAATTATTTAAAGATTAGCCTGTTCATGATGGCCCTAGGCCTGAGCTGAACAGGCGTTGACTTTAATATTACACTTTTATAATTAATATATTTACCTATAATTTATATTTTATTGTTTATTTTAACATTTTTAACACTAATTTGGTTTGTAATAATATTTAAAAATTATATTATATAATTTATAATATTTAATAAATTTAATATTTATTATTATTATCATTTATCAATCAATTTAATTTAATGATATTATTTAATAGTTATAAATCTTTATTTACAGAGGTTTTTTATTAAGTATTCTTTTATATGCTTTTAAAATTATCTAGTTTCCAATAATTTAATTTCTTGAGGAAGGTCGTTGAACCACACAATCCCTTGGTAGTACCAGTGCCTTTGAGCAGTGCTAGTGCGGCAGTATGGAACTGTCAACAATTGTAATGCCATATTAGTTGGTAAAGTTAGCTATGGTATTTTGTGCAGTTGTTGGAGAGAAGGGCAGCCCTGCTGGAGAAGTCAGCGGAGAGAAGAGCCATTCTGGAGGACTCGTTCAGGCTGCAGCAGTTCGAGAGAGACTGTGACGAGACCAAAGGCTGGATCAACGAGAAACTCAAGTTTGCCAACGACGACAGTTACCTCGTGAGTTCACTATCAGTCTAATCATTTTATATTCTTTACAACCATTTCCTATGATTTTCAACACTAGTGATGAAAGCAAGAAGAATTCTTCTTAACAATGTAAAGATGCATTACATATGTCTGTGTTCATAAAACCTGTTTATTTTTTACTAAGCTGATGACAGTGACTTTTCTAATGGTAAAAAACTTCTCGGCAAAGTCCACTGCATTTTTTAAAACTAGCTAAATTTTTAAAATATCTACCCTTTTTGAAAAAATTGGTAGATATTGTTTATAAAATGAAGGTCTATTTTGCTATGTTAAAGAAACAACTGGAAAACTCATCTTCTAAAGCTCATGTTAGAAAAAAAAACAATTTCAAATATGGCTGCCACAATTTTAAAAATAATGAATTTTGACCATTTTGAAAAGAATGTTGTGTAAAATGTCAATTCTGCTTTACCCAGTGAGCCACTCAGCTACTCAGTGAGCCACTCAGCTACTCAGTGAGCCACTCAGCTATCAGTGAGCCACTCAGCTACTCAGTGAGCCACTCAGCTACTCAGTGAGCCTCTCAGCTACTCAGTAAGCCACTCAGCTACTCAGTGAGCCACTCAGCTACTCAGAGCAACTCAGCTACTCAGTGAGCCTCCACTATCAGTGAGCCACTCAGCTACTCAGTGAGCACTCAGCTACTCAGCCACTCAGCTACTCAGTGAGCAACTCAGCTACTCAGTGAGCCACTCAGCTACTCAGTAAGCACTCAGCTCAGTGAGCCACTCAGCTACTGTTGCTAATTTTACTAGTAATCTTTACTTAGCATTTATTGCTCTTTCTTAATATATAGTGTTTGGTAAAACACTCTAAAATATAATAAAGAATGCAATTATATGTATAAATTCAAAACTGTCCTTTTGATATGATCTGAAAGAGACTCTAAAGAGCTGTAATACACAACGTGAAGATACAAGTGTGTTGTTAGTAACATATCTGTTGGGATGTGAAGTAACCCGATAGTGTGTTTTATTTATCTGAATGAGATCACTGGACCAGATGAGATGTCAGTCTGTTTTCTTTGTCAGTATCCTCTTGTATTTCTTTAATTCCTCTGACAATACAATAGAAAACTTGACAAACATCTCTGTATCAAATTGTCTCAGTTATATTTAAATATCATTTGAAGTTGAAATCTTTCTTAATTCATAACTTTTTTTACATTGTTTGTCTCTTTACAAAAATATTCCTCCACACGTGTGATCCGATAGAGGCAAAAAAGTGGTGCCAACTTTGAACTAACTATTCTTATTTGCAGGTAACAATTCGATACAGTTCTATTAACTGTATTAATAGATTAAGCGAAACAAGTTAATAATTATAACAATATTAAATATTGAGTAAAATAGTTAATATTATAGACTTATTACAATGTATAATTATAATATATAATTTGTTACTACCGAGTTTTGCAAAATATATGTAGTTAATTTAATATCAAAGAGACTAATACTATTAGAGGGAGTACAGAACCCTATTAACACAGTGATAAGGGGTCTGGAAGTGAGACAGTTTCCATAGGTTCCGTAACTGTACTTACCCCTACTATAGTCTCCCTAGAGAAAGAATAGATACTCCCCTACCCTCTACAACTCCTATTGTAGCATGCACTCTACTAACGACGGACATTTCTCAGTGATGCCACATTAAACCACTTTATTCAAAACTAACAATTAAAGAATACATGCAATAGATAATAATTAAAACTTATTTTAAATTCATTTTACTTGATTTAAAACAATATAGTCGAAAAATAATGTAATATTTACGTGAAATTGTAATTATTAGGATAAATTGAAAAAAATGACGTCACCAATGTACTGTTAGGGCACCTAGCTACCCAAGGAATGATAAGAGCTGTTGTATCCTCCCTCTAATAGTTTTAGTCTCTTTGTTTAATATACACTGGCACCTAGGAAATGTAAGAAGCAAATTGCTATGGTCTTGCTAGGGGACTAGCTCATCCTCACCAATTGGTGATAGTGATTAGTATAAATGTAATGAGATAAGGCAGAGTTATGAGGTACCCAGTGCCAGATTTTTTATTTATTTATTACACAATGTAATTCCACTGATAACACGAAAGCCGGGTGACTGGTGCACTTAAGTAATGCTGCCAACCTGACAACAAAACATTATTTTAAATATGTGTCATAAATATCTATTAATGAAGAAAGATCGTAAAGAACAAATATAATAACTTAAAACACCTGCTGAGTATTTAATAAAACCGGTCTTAGATGGCAAAAAGATATAGGAATACAAGAATCTACATTTAGTTGACAAGGACTACTTTTATTATAATTTTAATTAAAAACGTTTAACTACAATTTAAAATACTAAAAATATTGTAATGCCCCGATATTTATATTAGTATTTTAAGAATAACCAATCATTATTTATAATAGAATATAATAATTCAGCAACCGGAAGTATTGCCAACTTTTTATAAGAAAATTGTATATTGTTAGGGTGTCAGCATTACTTAAGACCACCAGTGAACCGCCTTTCCTGTTATCAGTAGTGCTCCTTCTATATATAGTATTATTCTAAGTGTTAACCTGTCAAAACACTCTGACAGGAGGTGATGAAAACCGGTCTTAGATGGCAAAAGGGTGGCAGGATACAAGAATCTACATTTAGTTGACAAGGACTACTTTTAATATAATTTTAATAAATACGTTAAACTACAATTTAAAATGCTTTAAATATTGTAATGCACCGATATTTATATTAGTATTTTATAAATAATCATTCATTAATTAATAATAGAACATAATAATGCACAAACCGGAAGTATTGCCAAATTTTTTTAGAAAATTGTATATTGTTAGGGTGGCAGCATTACTTAGTTGCACCAGTGAACCGGCTTTCGTGTTATCAGTAGTGCTCCTTCTATATATAGTATTATTCTAAGGTCCTGAATATCCTCAATCTACAGCAACCTGAACCTGAGTATGGAATCAACAGGTGACGATGTCAAATCCTCTGTCTCATTGTAAATCTACTCAGAGCTCAAATACATTTCTTTTCTACAACAACAGACAGTTTCCAATCGAAGCAAGTGTTTACGTTGTTTTTTTGTCCTTGGTAATTTCTGTTTACTTTAAAGTTTAATTGTTTATGTTTGGTACTTGATGTTTAGGACCCGACTAACCTGAATGGTAAAGTACAGAAGCATCAGAACTTTGAGCAAGAACTGAATGCCAACAAGTCCAGAGTTCATGAGATTACATCTACGGGCCAGGATCTCATCAAGTCTAACCACTATGCCACAGGTGTGTCACCTAACTTGCCTTATTATATCCTCTTACATTAACTAATATCTTGTATAAAAATATCTTTTTCCCATAAATTTGATGACCAAGGATTTCAGCCAAATTATCTGTTTCAGATGTTTTAAGTGTTTGTAAGACACCTTTCTGGGTGGATTTGACAAAGTTGTCTGTATATGTGTGTGTGTGTGTGTGTCTGTATGTGTGTGTATCTTTTGGTTACTTTGCAACTTGTTATTGTTTTGATTTTGATTAATGTCATTGTAACAACTGATATAAAAATGTAGATTTTATAATGTTCTTTTATGAAGTTAAATATGTTTTAATACTTATTAATTAATAAGAAGTAATACTAAAACATAACAGTATCTGTATGTGTGTGTGTCTTTTTCATCGTTATTCCCAATGTATCTCAGCTAAACAGTTGAAACTTGAAGCTTGACTTGGGATGGCCCATTAAAAACTTGATTGCCATGAGGCCTTAGGAGCTTTATGGGAATGTGGGATGTTACAAGACCTTGGGAGCTTGAAGGGAGTGTTTCGCCCCTGGTCCTAGAAGCCTCGAGGGGGTGTTTCACTCCAGGCCCTGGGGGCCTCATAGGAGGGGGGGGGGTTGCCCCAGGCCCTGGGAACCACATAGGGGTGTTTCGCCCTGGGCCCTGAGAGCCTCGTGGGGGGGGGGTTGCCCCAGGCCCTGGGAACCTCATAGGGGTGTTTCACTCCAGGCCCTGAGAGCTCATGGGGGGGGGGGGGGTTGCCCCAGGCCCTGGGATCCTCATAGGGGTGTTTCGCCCTGGGCCCTGAGAGCATGAAGGGAGTGTTTGACCCAACTAGAAGATGTTCTGCTTTATGACTGGTTGTTGGTTGTATCAGAGCGAGTAGAGAAACGAATGGAGGAGATAGTTCAGCTGTGGGAGACTCTGGTCAGTGCTACAGAGAAGAAAGGTAACAAGCTTCAAGAGGCCTCTCAGCAACAACAGTTCAACAGGACTGTCGAAGACATTGAGCTGTGGCTATCTGAGATAGAGGGGCAGCTACTCTCTGAGGATTACGGCAAGGTAACAACCTCTTCCCTTCTCCCACTTCACCTCAACTATATGATTACCCGTTCTATTTAAAATTACATTGCGCATATATATATATATATATATATATATATATATATATATATATATATATATATATATATATATATATATATATATATATAGCATTATACTCATAGATATATTACACAGGTTTCATTACATTGACATATATTTTAATATATTATCATAGAAAAAATATTAAAAGTATTAAACTGCAATTAGTCAAATTTTTCAAATTAGTCAAATTCTTTTTTGTATGGCAAATCGACTTAGTGCGTCATCCCCTTTATTCAAGATCCTTGTGACTGAGTGATGTTGCAAAAACAGCTGATAGTATTTGTAGAAGTAGCTACTGTGTTGCTTCTGGCAGTGACTCTGAGAACAGGAATTGCTTCACATCGTAACATAAACTGATAACATATAAAAGAATCATAATAATATTGTATCATTTGATACTACCGAGTTTTGCAAAACATGAATAGTTGACACAATATAATTTTGCAAAAGGCCCCTAGGAAATATATCCAGCAAAATACAATGATATATGTGAGAACTGTTACATCATTTGACATTCGTCATCATTGATGGATCGATATAATGTCATGTCTCACTCTGTTTCGTCACGTCTAACTCAGGCCTGGGCAAACTACGGCCCGCAGAACATTTTTATGTGGCTTGTGGGCAAAATTAAAATGTTTGGAAAAAAATAAAATAAATTAAAAATAAAAAAAAATATTAGGAATATAAGCAAATAAATTATTTAATTCAAAATTATTATGAAAAGTTAGATACCACAAGATAAGGAAATAATGGATTGCTACTTTAACTTTAAAGTTTGGAGAAACAAAAACTAGTAAGATAAGAAACAATTACATTAATTTTGTATTTTAATTTGTATTGCTTTGCATGTTCATCATAGATGTTGTAAATTATTGAATTGACCCCAACTCCTACTCTTTGAGAATAAATTTGACTCTAATAAAACACCAGCATAAATGCAATTTGTTGCGGGTTTAGCATAATTTAAGACTGTAAGGAATGCTGGCCGTAAAAAGACTAAGCAGCCCTTTGCTAGAAAAGTTTGCCCAGGCCTAGTCTAACTCATCAGGGCGCCGACAGAGCCTGAACTCACTCTGACCTTCAATTAAAATTCCGAAGAATATAATGTGAAGTACTTACCAGAGACGAGCGGTGCTCTCTTACCGCCATCATGCTTGGCAAGCAAAATATATATCATTTGATACTATAGAGTTCCCAGATATATCATTGCATTTTACTTGTTACATTTCCTAGGTGTCTCTTGCCCAATTATTTTGTGTCAATGTTAATAATGACAGCAATTTAACTGTCATTGCCGTTAGCAATCCTAGCCTTACTTGCTGTCAACTTATTTCTCAATATCTATTTATTACTATCTATTATTTATTTATTTATGTCCTACTTGTTTAATGATTTATTATTAGTAGTGATCAAGACATAGAGGAGGGAAATTTCTGTAAAGTACAAATATTATCATTAGTGTTTAAGTACAAATAAAATAGTTCAGTTACAGAGTCTTTTTCAGTGGATCTAAAAACCGCGCTGTCCTAGCAGCAGCGACATTAAAACTAAATCTCACAAAATCTGTAACATTGGAGATAAATTCTTGAGGATTTTGCTGTTTCTTAAACAGACAGTATAATGGTTTTCAATTCAACTTTTTTTAATTTGCTAAGTTAATACCACTATATTACCTTATATGATTGATAATTACCGAACATTATGATAAATTTCAACTCACAGGGGTAATTGAGATATTGGTGCCTCCCCCCCCACTGAATATCTGGGTAGGGAAACCACTTCCCAGACCCTACCACAGTGTATATTTCTCTTTATTAAAAATAATAATAACACTCATGTAATTGATATACGTAATATTTCTGATTTATAATAATAATCAATTAACTAGAGAATATCTCCTACTAGAGGCATGATCTGTGCCATGATGGTGAAGGGGGGTTTAGTTTTTTGGGACTTAATTTGTAGGATTTAATGTTGGCACACCTGGTATATTATAATTTATTTAGTTTAAAGTATGAATGACGAACCTATACAATGTTTAGTCATCGTGACAGTGGATCCATATTATTATTATTATTATTATTATTATGTTTAGGTTTTTTTCTCACTTAGAAAGTGGTTAATTGTACAGCGGACACTATGTGCCAAGTTTCTACAATTCTAGAACTATTGATTTCTGTAGAGTTGTATAAATGTTATCAGGGAGATTTAAATGGTTTAATGAGTCGTGACTATGGCAGTGGCTGACATTACTATTGGGATGATGACGTTATTATTATTATTATTATATGTTGTGAGTTACAAAGGAAATGAATGAACATTGGTGACATCAGGTGTCATTTTGTTTGTTAGGATTTGACAAGTGTGCAGAACCTGCAGAAGAAACACGCCTTGCTGGAGGCTGACGTGGGATCTCACCTGGATCGTATTGAAGCCATCAAGATCGCTGCCAACCAGTTCATAGAGAGGGGACACTTTGACTCAGACAATATCAGAGCCAAACAGGTACAGTACCACTCTACTCTCTTCCCAGCTTAGCAACACTTGCTGTCTTTTTGCAGCAAACAGGAACAAAAGCAATTAGAACTTTGCCTTCAGGGATGTCCAAGGAAAAGATCTGCTTCCTAATGAATAGTAAACTTAAGGGTATTTTTACAAAACAAGTACTTGTAATAACATAGCATCATCAGTGTCTGTAACAACAGGTCATCATCAGTGCCAGAAATAACAGACCATTATCAGTGTCTGTAACAACAGACCATTATCAGTGTCAGAAATAACAGACCATTATCAGTGTCTGTAACAACAGGCCATTCTCAGTGTCAGAAATAACAGGCCATTGTCAGTGTCTCTAACAACAGGCCATTATCAGTGTCAGAAATAACAGACCATTATCAGTGTCTGTAACAACAGGCCATCATCAGTGTCAGAAATTCAGTAGACCATTATCAGTGTCTGTTAACAACAGACCATTATCAGTGTCAGAAATAACAGCCCATTATCAGTGTCAGAAATAACAGACCATTATCAGTGTCTGTAACAACAGGCCATCATCAGTGTCAGAAATAACAGGCCATTGTCAGTGTCTCTAACAACAGGCCATTATCAGTGTCAGAAATAACAGACCCATTATCAGTGTCTGTAAACAACAGACCATTATCAGTGTCTGTAACAACAGGAAATAACAGCCCATTATCAGTGTCAGAAATAACAGACCATATCAGTGTCTGTAACAAACAGGCCATCATCAGTGTCAGAAATAACAGGCCATTGTCAGTGTCTCTAACAACAGGCCATTATCAGTGTCAGAAATAACAGACCATTATCAGTGTCTGTAACAACAGGCCATTGTCAGTGTCAGAAATAACAGGCCATCATCAGTGTCAGAAATAACAGACCATTATTATTATATTATCTTGTGACACTGTGGTTGTCTTATAAAATGTTTATAAATATTACAAGATTCTTGTGGACCAACAGTTTTGTTTTAATTTCTTTTGTTTGGTCTGACTTGGAACCTGGATATGATGAATTCATTTCGGAAATCTCCCTCAATTCAACTAATTTGTCGAGTTGTGTATGTGTATCTAGGGCACACCATGCAATTTTTCAAAGCGTAATGAGCTATGGAATCATACTCTGGGGCTAGGCTGAAGCACAAGAAATATTTTTAAAACAAAAAAAAGTGATAAGGATTATCCATGGTGCTAAATATAGGGATCATTGCAAACCCATCTTCAAAAAATTACAAATTTTAACCTTTTACTGTCTATATATCTACTCGTGTCTAAAATGTATAAAGCTTAATGTTAATGAATTTAATGAAATTAACCAAAAACACAACACAAGAAGTAATGGAAATAGTAAACTTGTTACTGTGGGCCACAGACTGAATAAATCCAGAACTGGGCATGGTTATCTAGGAGTTACCCTGTATAACCAAATTCCAAAACTATTAGAGAACTTCCCTATAACCAGTTCTTTCTAGAATTAAATCCTTTCTTATAGATAACCCCTTGTATAGTATCTCTGATTTTTTCGGATTAAACAATCTGAAAAGTATTTAATATTGTGAAATGTATTTGACTTTTGTAAATATTTCTTGTTAGAAATTTCATGCAATAAACATATTTATTTTATTTATTTTTAGGGAGGAGTGACTGACAGGTATTCCTCGCTCCAGAAACCCATGAGTATGAGGAAACAGAAGCTACTTGACTCCCTACAGGCTCAACAACTCTTCAGAGATATAGAGGATGAAGAAGCCTGGATCAGAGAGAAGGAGCCTATCGCCGCCTCAACTAACAGAGGTACATTCCACTACCAGTACTCTGTTCCAAATATTATCATAAACGCTTTAGACGCAACAAATGCATTTTGACAAAACTGATATCATTATTTAATATTATAGATATGTTGGAAAAGAATTTGGTTAGCCAAAAAATCCAAAACCAGGATGTCACCAGAATTATCCGTTTCAGGTGATTTTAAGGCCTCCTAACTGGTTTTTACAAATAAGGAAAAATGAGTTGTGGAGTTTCAAGTAATGAAATAAAACAGAGTCTCTCCACTAATGATATATATTTGACATAGCAAGCTTTCAATCTTAACAGATCATCATCAGTGCCGGCTCATGAGGTTTGTAGCAGTCGGCTACAAACCTCTAGACAAAACTAGACTAACTCTTTTCTTCGCTGCTCGCCGGCACTGATGATGATCTGTTAAGATTGAAAGCTGGCTATGTCAAATATATATCATTAGTGGAGAGACTCCGGTTTTATTTCATTTCATTGGTTTTTACAAAGTTGTCTGTGTTATCATCGTAGCTCCCAGTGTATTTATTCTATAGACTTTGAAACCTTACTACAAAAGTCAGTCTACAGGTGTGTATGTGCTATTCAGAAATACATTTTTTATGTCATCATTAACCCCCAATAATGACATCAAAAATTTTGATAAATCATGAACCGTGGAAAAATGTTGTAATCAATGTGAGATTTGGCATATATAAATATGTTAGTCTTATATATGCCAAATCTCACATTGATTACAACATTTTTCCACGGTTCATGATTGCCAAGTTGCATCTCATTATCAGCATTAGTTTGATTTTTACCAAATGGCTTGTGTACATTTTAAAAAATTATTTAAAAAATGGAAAATAATATAACTGAGTAGAAATGTACACTAGACGTTGTAGCGAGCCATTTGGTTAACACTTCTAGTTAAGTGTATATTACTGTGTAGGTAGGTATTTGAGTATATCTAGTGAGAGAGGTGGGGAGTAATACTCTTGCGTCTCCAGCAACCAATAAGCGAGAGGGGCTCGTCTCTATAGAATGGATATTTCTTATCATTATACTATTTTATGACCGTTAATCTAATATCAAATTATTCTTTTTTTAAATGCTTAAACTCTTGCACCTACTTTTTTTAAAATATTTTGATTTATTCTTCAAGAAATCAAGCTGTGTCTTTATTTATTGATTCAAAGTAAAATAATAGAGACTAAAGATAGAAGTCAACAGAAATCAAGCTCTGTCTTCATTTATTGATTCAAAGTAAAATAATGGAGATATAACGATAGATGTCATCAGACATAGAACTATAATATAATATGAAGTACTGTTTAACTTAAAATAAAATACAATAAAACAGAGAAAGAAGAAAACAATTGACTTGAGTTCTTTAATTACTTTAAATTCATTAACTCTATACAAAAAGATACAAAAAATACATTAACACACAAAAATTGAAGAATTAGACAAACACGATGATTAATTTATTAATTTGAATCTTAAAATTTAATATCAATTTATTAATCAATTACGGTCTTAATTAAAATAAATAATGCTTTACGAGGTATAATAAGGGAACTGTAAAATCTGAAGGTGTAGAATAGACCTTGTGGTTGACGAGGTGGGGGAAGTGGAATCATATATCCCCATCTCACTGCGAGCTGAAACAACTAATATAAGTGTTAACCAAATGGCTCGCTACAACGTCTAGTGAAATGTACACCTTTACATAAAAAATAAGTACACTTAGTTTCTTTTCAATATGGCAAGTATATCTGTGCTTTTGTTGGACCATAAAGAGCATCGAGGATGATCAGTCCCTGGATGGGGGACCTGTAGGAATGAAATGGATGCATTTATCTGTCTGAGGATGAGTGAATTTGATGTTATGAAGTAAAGTTCTGAGCTACCCTGTACCTGAATTTTGTTCTTTAAAGAGATATTATGATGGTACAATGTTGTCAATTGTTATGCTTTTGTTGATTGTTCAGGGCGAGATTTGATAGGAGTGCAGAACCTGATGAAGAAACACCAGGCTGTGGTGGCCGAGATGCAGAACCACGAGGGTCGAATGGCCTCAGTCGAGTCTGCTGCAAAAGCTATGATAGACAGCGGTCATTTTGCTGCCGAAGAGATCAGACAGCGTTTAGCACTGCTACAAGAGCATTGGGCAGCGCTAAAGGACAAAGCAGCACAGAGGAAGCAGGATCTAGACGACTCTCTCCAGGCTCATCAGTACTTTGCTGATGCTAATGAAGCCGAGTCATGGATGAAAGAGAAGGAACCCCTTGTGTCATCTCAGGATTATGGAAAGGTAAAGCACTGTTATCGGCGCCCTGATGAGTTAGACGTAACGAAACAGAGTGGGACATGGCATTATGTTGAGCCATCAATGATGACGAATGTCGAATGATGGAACAGTTCCCAGATGTAGCATTGCATTTTGCTTGTTACGTTACCTAGGTGTCTCTCGCACAATTATATTGTGTCAACTATTCATGTTTTTGCAAAACATGGTAGTATCAAATGATATATGTTTTGCTTGCCATGCATGATGGCGGTAAGAGAGCACCGCTCGTCTCTGGTAAATACTTCACATTACATACTTCGGAATTAATTGAAGGTCAGAGTGAGTTCAGGCTCTGTCGGTGCCCTGATAAGTTAGACGTAATGGAACAGAGTGGGACATGACATTATGTCGAGAAGTTCAAATGATAGAACAGTTCCCAGATGTAGCATTGCTTTTTGCTTGTTACATTTCCTAGGTGTCTCTCGCACAATTATATTATATATTATATATATATATATATATATATATATTATATATATTATATATATATATATAATATATATATATATATATATATATTATATATATATATATATGGTTGTTTAGTTGTCCCTGCTACATGGCTGCATAATTGTGTTGCAGAAAAGTTGACATCTATACTAAGAAACTATACTTGAATGTTTTTGAATTTCATAAGTTGGTTTTGTTTTCAGGATGAAGATTCCTCAGAAGCTCTGCTAAAGAAGCAAGAAGCCCTGGTGTGTGACTTGGAGGCTTTCGGACAGACCATCGGAGGACTGGGAGAGCAGGCACGAAGCTGCCGGCAGCAGGAAGCTCCCCAGGCCCACCACCCAGCCGCTAAGGAGGCTGTCATAGCTCTGTACGACTACACTGAGAAGTCTCCTAGGGAGGTGTCCATCAAGAAGGGAGACGTCCTCACTCTCCTTAATTCTAATAACAAGGTAGTTCACTCTATCCAAGTGGTCATTTGTCAGATGTGGAGAGGTTTTGTGTTACACCAGTATTAGGAGAGGTCATGTGTGAGACCGGTATTAGGAGAGGTCATGTGTCAGACCAGTATTAGGAGAGGTCATGTGTCAGACCAGTATTAGGAGAGGTCATGTGTCACACCAGTATTAGGAGAGTCATGTGTCAGACCAGTATTAGGAGAGGGTGTCATGGAGAGGTGTGTCAGACCAGTATTAGGAGAGGGTCATGTGTCACACCAGTATTAGGAGAGGTCATGTGTCAGACCAGTATTAGGAGAGGTCATGTGTGAGACCGGTATTAGGAGAGGTCATGTGTCAGACCAGTATTAGGAGAGATCAAGTGTCAGACCAGTATTAGGAGAGGTCATGTGTCAGACCAGTATAAGGAGAGGTCATGTGTCACACCAGTATTAGGAGAGATCAAGTGTCAGACCAGTATTAGGAGAGGTCATGTGTCAGACCAGTATAAGGAGAGGTCATGTGTCACACCAGTATTAGGAGAGGTCATGTGTCAGACCAGTATTAGGAGAGGTCATGTGTCAGACCAGTGTTAGGAGAGGTCATGTGTCACACCAGTATTAGGAGAGGTCATGTGTCAGACCAGTAGGAGAGGTCATGTGTGAGACCGGTATTAGGACATGTGTCAGACCAGTATTAGGAGAGATCAAGTTGTCAGACCAGTATTCATGGTTCAGACCAGATCATGTGTCACACCAGTATTAGGAGGGTCATGTGTCACACCAGTATTAGGAGAGGTCATGTGTCAGACCAGTATTAGTCATGGTGAGGAAAGAGAGGTCATGTGTTCAGACCAGTATTAGGAGAGATCAAGTGTCAGACCAGTATTAGGAGAGGTCATGTGTCAGACCAGTATAAGGAGAGTCATGTGTCAACCACATGTGTCAGACCAGTATTAGGAGAGGTCATGTGTCAACCAGTATTAGGAGAGGTCATGTGTCAGACCGTATTAGGAGAGGTCATGTGTCAGACGGAGAGGTCATGTGTCAGACGGAGAGGTCATGTGTCAGACAGACCAGTAATAGTAGAATGGCAGATCAGTAGTAATGATTAGCTGCAGAGTGTTGAAGGTTTATTGAAGTGTATAACATTGATAACTACTGTTATCTATGCAGGTTGCAGTGTTGCTTTATCAAGTCTTGAGACTGAGCATCTCAGATACAAGGTACCTGCTCTGAGCTTTCCTTACAATAGAAAGATATTGCTCTCAACCATACCCTTTTTTAGAGTGCTATTAATCCCAGTCTCCCGTAATATATATGATTATGTATAAACACATGGTGACATCAAATATTATGTTGAAAGCTTGATGTTAGGTAATGACGAAGAGTTTGCCTCCTGACCTCCTTATCTTAATAATAATAATAATACCCACTGTTACAATGACTCAACATTGTCTAGTTTTGTCAAATATTAACTTTAAATTACTAATTACAATATTTACCGATTATCATTTAGATATTTGTCTACTGTATAGTAGGCTTTTTTTATCAAAATATCTTTGATGAGTTGACTAAAGCTGGGCTCAGCAAGTGATGCCATTTCTTGTGGAAGCTTGTTGAAGCATTTTCTTGCCATGTAGAGAGGTGAGTTGTTGGTTAATGTCAGTCGGTGGGCAGGATAGTCCAATATGTTGCGATTCCTTGTGTTATAGTTGTGTTAAAGGAGGAAGCATTGTAATAATAAGTCCCGAGTCCAACAATTCTTCAGCCACAAATATATCTAGTACAGGAAAAAATATAGTTGAAATAGAACTAATTTGTGTATTTTAAGCTTGTTTTTTGATGTGTTATGTTGAATACCTGTGTCGTAGGACTGGTGGAAGGTAGAAGTCAACGACAGACAGGGCTTTGTACCGGCAGCCTATGTGAAGAAGGTAGAAGCCGGCTTGAGTTCCAGCCAAGGAAACCTTGCCGACAGGGGAGGTTCAATATCGGCTAGACAAGCCCAGATAGAACAGCAGTACCGAGAGCTGCTGGATAAGGCAAAAGAGAGACAGAACAAGCTGAATGAGACAGTGAAGGCGTATGTCTTAGTCAGGGAGGCTGCTGATCTGGCTACTTGGATTAAGGACAAGGTATGTTTACTTCCCCTCACACTATTGTTACGTAATCAATTGGGCTGAGCTTGTTTATTTAATTTCCTTTAATAACCAGACTCACCATACCACACTCAGGACTTCCTTGATTTCACGTGTTTTATTTTATTATTAACTTTTAATTAATGTGCAAATAAGTTGATAAACTGTAACTAATGATTGTAATACTATTGAAACTAAATTGCACCTATTCTTAATGTATAAAGATTGTATAAAAAATGTGAAATAAAAGCTTTAAATAAAAAAAAAACAAAAAAAACCTGTAAATATTTCTGAAACAAGAAAAACATATTTTTAAAACTTTTTGAGTATTACAGGTCTAGTACTCTTGGTACAATTAGAATACTAGTCTAGTACTCTAGGTGGCACTAGAGTTCTAGTCTAGTACTCTAGATGCATCTAGAGCACTAGTCTAGTACTCTAGATGCACCTAGGGCACTAGAGTTCTTGTCTAGTACTCAAGGTGGCACTAGAGTTCTAGTCTAGTACTCAAGGTAGCACTAGAGTTCTAGTCTAGTACTCTAGATGCATCTAGAGCACTAGTCTAGTACTCGAGGTGGCACTAGAGTTCTTGTCTAGTTTATTGGTACAAGTAGAGTACTAGTCTTGTACACTAGGTGCAAATAGAGCACCTAGTATCTTATATTTTAATTCATTCAGTTCCGCCAGAGATTTTACTTAAAAAAATATTTTATATAATTAATAAAACACAATAATTAAAAAAAAAGTTTCCCATCTTCAGTGTTAAATAAACTTATTTGTACACTCAGTTTATTTATACACTGAAGATGGGAAACGTCCCGAAACGCGTCTGAATAAATTGTAGTAATATTGTGATATAGTCAAAGTATAATAAATAAGTTTTTTTTAAATAATATTGTGTTTTATTAATTATATAATATGTTCAATTATCACAAAATTTCGGTCAAAACATCAAATTTTGTTAAACAAATATGGAAAATGGTGTTGTTCCATTTTCCCAAGGGCTACAGATGCTTTAGATACCAAATTCATGCCGAGAGCCGTGAAAGACTTGCTGTGCTCTCTCGACTACTGTTATCAAGGTGGCACTAGAGTTCTAGTCAGCTTTTTAAGAATACTGCCCATGTGCAATTTTACAGAATATTTAATTTTTTTGTGGTGGGAGTTGGTATAATAATAATAATAATAATAAATTAATTTAATTATTTTAAAAGCATACATACCATTATAAAATAAAGCATACAAAATGTGTAAATAATAGCTAAATCTAATTACAAAAAAGAACAAATTAATGATTATTAATTTGATTATTGGTCTCCATGATACTTCTATAGTTTATAGGTTAGGACACTGAAGAGACTTATATCAGGCTGTTAAATTATTTTATTATTTCCATACAATATTTTGCTTGTAATCTTCAAGCATATTCTTGTACTACATCTACAAAAAGAAAATTACCAATCTTACCAATAGTCAAGTAATTACAATAAATCTTAGTTTAGTCATGCTGGATATATAAAGTTTAAATAGGCTTAAAATTAACTTACAGTTAAGATGAGTTAGGAGAAATCTAACTACGTCATATATTATTTTAAAAAATGATGGTTCTACTCTACATTGTCATGCCATTTAATTCTTTTTAGACATCAGAATGGGCATGACAATGTGAGTAGAACCATAATTTTTAAATAATATATGACGTAGTTAGATTTTCTCCTAACTCATCTTAAAATGTAAGTTCATTTTAAGCCTATTTAACTTATATTCCAGCATGACTAAACTAAGATTTATTATTGTAATTACTTGACTATTGGTAAGATTGGTTTTTTTCTTTTTCTTTTTGTAAATGTAGTACATGAATTTGCTTGGAGATTACAAGCAAAATATTGTATGAAAATAAAATAATTTAACAACCCCATAAAAGTCTCTTCAGTGTCATAACCTATAAGCTATAACAATTTAATGGATTTAACATTAAAAC